>JARFJB010001941.1:1577500-1742500 GCA_036346205.1 Vesta saturnalis | reverse complement strand
TAAACGGTTGGAATATTATTACAATAGTTTCTTTTACACAATGGGAACAAGATTACAATGTTGCATTGCAGTTGGAATTCATAGAAATTATTGCAGGTTTAACTTTAATTACTTATGTCCAAAATATTATTCAACAATGCAATTTTCCTAAGAAATAAATTAATCCATTTTATAATGGTGTTAATTATTATTTATTTTACTAATTTAGAACTCTCTTAATTAGATTGATTGGATTTTATATTCTATTTGAATGCTTTGTTTTACTTATCTCTACTTGATTACTATACGTACTTTTCCATTTACAAGATACAATTTTAATATAAACTAAATTATTACTTATTACATTTTAATTTTGGAACAACAAAAAGAAAACTTGCATTTATGTTAACGGTGTAGTTATATATAGTACGTAATTATACTCTTATCAATATTTAATCGGTGCATAATTAATTATTTTACGGACTTAATTATTGTTTGTTATTAGTGAAATAAAAAGAAAGACTAATCTTCACACTCCCTTTTTACTTCACAAAAAAAAAGAGAAAAAAAGTGGATTACTTCTAAAAAAATGAAACTAAAATTATTTCTAAAAAAAATAAAACTACTTATCCTAAAACGGTTTTTTTTTCTAAAAAAATTAAACTAATTGTCCTACCACTAATTGAATAAAAGTTAAGAAAAAGTTTCATGTGTCGCTTTTAATTTTCTAATAAACTAAAATTAATTTACCTGCATCTGACTTACGGTGGCTAATTCATGTTATTCTAACAGGCGCAAAAATGAGCTATTAACTAGAAATTATTTTTTTTCTTTTTAGATTAAGACAGTAATATAATATGTATGATTACGGTGAAGTTGGTTTTTTTCGGAAACGTTGGTGTATGAATTTGACGGTGGATGAATAGAGATTTTGAATGATATAATTTAAACAACTTACACAATTTATGATGCAGAGCGAAAATTAATGACCGTGTCAAGTTTTGTACATCGGTTTTCTGGCATCATCATACTTGTAGTTCGGGCTTTCCCAGTTCGTTCGGATTTCTATCTACAACTCATGTTAATATTTGACTTATGTCTATACTTAAACTAAACGGTTGGTTTGGAGGACGGTGGGATAAGGTTAGGTAAAGGATACGGGCTACCCATAAGGATGATACATGGCGCGCATCCTTGGGGCGAAAGGACTTCGGTGGACGGCCAAATTAAGTCCTTTGTCTGCTACACTTCTGACGGTACTTACAAAACTGTTGTTATTTTATACGGAACTGTGACGGTCTATCCAAAACATAATTATTTATTTGTAAATAAGAATATTTAATTTGATACAGAAGTCAATTTTTGTTGCACACGTGTTAAACGGTTAGAATATTATTACAATAGTTTCTTTTACACAATGGGAACAAGATTACAATGTTGCATTGTAGTTGGAATTCGTAGAAATTATAGCAGGTTTACCTTTAATTATTTATATCCAAAATATTATTCAACAGTGCAATTTTCCTAAGAAATAAATTAATCAATTTTATGACTGTGTTAATTATTACTTATTTTACTAATTTAATTAGATTGATCGGATTTTAAATTCTATTTGAATGCTTTGGTTTACTTATCTCTACTTGATATTACTATATGTACTTTTGTATTTACAAGATACATTTTTAATATAAACTAAATTATTACTTATTAGATTTTAATTTCGGAATAACAATGTTGTACTTGTATTTATATTAACGGTGTAGTTATTTATAGTACTTAATTCTACTCTTACCAATATTTAATCCGTGCATAATTAATTAATTTACCGACTTAACTATTGTTTGTTATTAGTGAAGTAAAAGGAAAAAACTAATCAGGTGATTTTAATTGTACTGAAGACCCAGCAATTGATCGAAGCGGTTCATTTCAGAGAAATCTGATATTGTCAAACAGTTCAGCCGCCGCTTTAAGAAATAGAAACTTCACAGATTGCTGGTGCCTTTATGACAAAGAAAAATCACGATTTACCTACTATACACATACTAATCCTATTTCTTCATCTCGTTTGGGTAGAATTTATTATTGTAAATCCCTAATTCCATCAATAAAACCAACGCTTCTTCATGGTTCATTCTCAGACCACCTAGCTGCATCAGTTACCATTAGAACAACTAAGGTCATCAGTCATCCACCGTACTGGAAACAGTTTATTGGAAAACAAAAGCTTCATCGAAATAATGAACACATTTTTATCCTAAAACTATCAACACCAGAATTTTGATAACCAAGACGAGACCTTAGTTGTATGGAAACGCCTCAAGTCAATTATATGAATCTCTCGCAATTCTACCCGACGCAGAGAAGAAACTGTTAAAAGAACCAATTACAGTTGATGAGTTGACAGCAGCTCTCCAGTTATTAAATAAAAATAGTGCTCTCGGAATTGATGGCCTAACGGTGCAGTTTTATGTTTCCTTCTGGAATCATATAAAATATAAAGTTTTCCAGTCTGTCCTAGCGGCAATTAAAAGAATTACATGCGGAAAGATGTTATTACTTTAATTTCATAAAAGGTGATCTGAACAAGTTAGAAAACTGTCGTCCAATCTCACTACGATGTACCGATTACAAGATTTTAGCAAAATCATTGTCGTTAAGGCTCACAAGAGTAATCAACAAAATAATACATCCAAATCAGAGCTACTCTATATCGAATCGACCCATGTATGATTTAATCCATGTACACCTGTTATCTATTCCACATGTTAAAAAAGATGAATTTTGGAGATCGATTTGCCGAAGGAGTAAAATTACTCTATATAAACTCGGTAAGTCACGTGAGGCTGGGATCACTCCTTACCAGCGCTATAAATTTTGAAACTGGAATTAGGCAAGGGGGTCACTCTTCCATTGCTATTGAGTCGTTTCTCCTGAAAGGTTTTCCAATCTCCGATTCCCGAAAAGCGGCCGAGAGCTCAACTCCCAACAAATTCAAAATTGTTAAGGAATGAACTAATACACCACTACTCAGTAATAAAAGTTTATTTAAAAAAAAACAATGTCAGAGCGAGAGAATGGGCCAATGCACAGCCGCAGCATGTCTTTTAAGTATCGTAGTAGAGAATACAAAGTTGAGGCTACCATGGGAAAAGAATTGCAGGAAAAGCTAACCATAGGCAATTTCCACTTGCCAGAAAATTATGAAGCAACCAACAATTGAAATGAACATATTACCTATTAGAACACTTATTTTAACCCGCTCATAACTGGCTACACATCAGAAATCTCTTGGCGTTTTACTAAAAACTGGTTAGCAGATATTATATTTTTATTCCACGCCAGAATCTATATCATTACTGAAATGTACGCATTACATTTAATGATCAACTGATCACATGTAGTAGGGATTTGGCAGCTTGTTCACGGAATAATTAAGAGACTACTAAATACTACGACAGTAACAAGCAGCATGTTCATATGTTTTAATAAAAGGAAGTAGTTAAGTTCATCATTTGAACAATTTTCTAATTAATTTTGTCAAGACCTTCATGCAGCCTTTCAAAAAGTCATTTACTGTTAATTTTGTTAGACCTTTCATGGTATATGGACAAAAACAATATCGACACCTTTATGGAACGTTGGGCTATAGGCAATGCATTATTCACTTTTGACTCAAGCAATACAATATCGTGTAGCTACAAATTGCGATAAGACAAACATAGTATCGCAGTAGTGTGTGTATACTTTTAAAACATTTTAGTCATAGTAATTTTAATTACTTATTAACTGTCCTGTTAATGTCATGTAATGTCATACTTTAATAAGTATAACAACACATACACTTTAATTTGGAATTGATAAAAGCACTCACATGTAGAAACATCAATTAAAATAATCTAGTGAAATTTAACAATGAAATCCCTTTGTGAATAAATGCAAGTGTAATTTAACAGTGAAAACGCAATGTAGTACGTTTCAAAAATTTTTAATTTTAATTTTAATTTCAACTACATATGTTAAATTATAGTGTTGTGATAATTTAACATTGATTGGTAAAACATTTATTTTAAGGTCTAGGAAAATACAGCAAAAAACCTACACATACCAAAATTAAATTAAGATGTACCAATATCCTTTTTTTTTTAATTATAAGATGTCAAAACCTATTTAAACGGATATTTTTTCATGTCTTTTGAAATTATTAGGTTTTGTATATCTTAATAGCTTCATATTGTAAACGAACATAGTAATGGGCTTGTCTTGACAATATTTCCATATTATCAAATTGAATGTCATGATTTAAATTATTTAAGGCATGGTCAGGGTCAGCTACCGTAGATTTCTCTGGTTGACCTAATCTACAAAATCTCATATGTTCTTTTTGCACATGAACAAGATAACTTATACACACCGATGGATTTGAAACATCTTTAGGTGACCTTAAATGTCCTTTCTTGTAGGTTTAAGAACAGTCCTAATGCCACGATTAATTAGGATTTATTCAATTCTATCTTAACATTAGCTATACAAGATAGAAAAGCAGCACCAACATTAAAAACTGCTTTTTCTTTATGGTTACATCTAGCAGGTGTAACAACATTATTAATACTAGTAAGTGAATATAGCTTGTATAACGATTTTGTTAAATATTTATATTCTTCTGTCAAAAATTCACCATCACAAATTCGTTTTGCTCGATCCACTAAATATTTAATTACACCAATTTTTTTGACGTGAATGGTGGTTTAATCATTTATGAATGTATCTATCAGTGTGCGCCAGCTTTCTGTAAACCTTAAAAGATGGTGAATTGTTAGTTTTAGATATTAGTATGTCAAGAAATGGTAAACTTCCATTACTTTCCTTTTCCATGGTAAACTGGATGCTAGGATGTACACCATTTATAAAAATAAAAAATTCATGTAGTCTCCAAATAGCAAATGTGTCATTTACATATCTATACCAAACTAATGATTTTTTAGATGCATTTTTAACGCTAATGTATAAAATTTTTGTACGTAAAATTTAGCTATAACAGGACTAAGAGGACTACCCATTGCTACACCATCAAGCTTTTGAAAATGAGTTGTAGTAAGACAGTGCTAAAAAGAATGGTTCTGCCCTTTGGAAAATGTGATCAATATATTCAATAGTTTCTTTTAGATGGATTTTTGTAAAAAGTGGAACATAAAAACTGACTATTATATCACCCTCTTCAATTTTGAAATTATGTATTTTTTCAATAAAGTTGACAGAACTTTTAATATAATGAGGTGTTTTACCTCTTTGAGGTTGTTATAGAATTGTAAGATGTTTTGCAAGATTATATGTAGTAGAACCAATTGCTCTAACAATAGGCCTTAATGAAATCTTAGGTTTATGGATTTTGATAAACCATAAAATTTTGCTGAAGTAGCTTCAGAGTTAGTCAGTTTTTTTTTTATTTCTTGAGGAATAGCTGACAATCTAATAAGTCCTTAAAGAAAAAAAAACTCTTTTGTAGGATCTTTAGCTAGCTCACGATAAGTCTGTGGTTCCAACAGTTGTTCTACTTTAATGTGATAGTCCTTCATATTTAATATAACAGTTGCAATACCTTTATCTGATTATAATATTAATATATTTTCTTTACCTTTAAGATCAAATAAAGCTCGGCGCAGACGAAAGTATAAGTTGCTCTTTCCAATAATAAGAATTCTATAAAATCGTTACCTTTTGATGCTGCGAATGAAGTGAGATATAAAACTGTTAAAATAATACGTAAAGCAGACTCTCCAAAGAACGGCTTATCCTTTCCTCAGCGCCGTGCTTTATTTGATCTTAATCATAATGAAAATACAATTATATTACAATTAGATAACAGTAATGCAACTCCTATATTAAATATAAACGATTACAACATTAAAACAGAACAACTGTTGGAACCACAGACTTATCATGAACTACCAAAAGATCCTACAAAAGTTAAAGAAATAAATAATAAACTAATTTTGAAGCTCTTCCACCGACACTATATGGTCTACCAAAAATCTATAAACCTAATGTTCCTTTAAGGCATATTGTTAGTGCATTTGGTTTTCGTACATACAATCCTGCAAAACATCTTACATTTCTATTACAACCTCATATCGGAAAAACACATTATATTAAAATTTCTGCCGTCTTCATTGAAAAAATACATAGTTTCAAAATTGAAGAGGATGATATAATGGTCAGTTTCTACCTTTTTAGAGAAACTATTAAATATATTGATCATATTTTTCCAAAGGATTTAAAAATTCTGTGTTTTGTAACTGTGGTTTCATATTAGTTGAGTTGATCGGCCTATTTCCACAGTTTTTGTTTTTATAGGGGAAGCGGACTCTGCTTTCTCGTCATCAGGCTTAGTTCTGAGAAGGACTGTTTTCGCACTTGAGTCGAAATCATATATTATGATTTTTTCCCAAGCACTTGACTATTCTGACTCGAACTTTGGTACCTTTACCGCTGAGCTACTGACTAATCCAATATACATTTTTTGGAATATATATATATATATATATATATATATATATATATATATATATATATATATATATATATATATACTAACTATTTCGTGGTTGCGCAGGTATGTTGCGCTTAAGTCTTCAGCACTATTGAATCCATAGTGGTTAGTAGTTAGGGCACCATCCTCTTTTTTACGTCACAAGCCCACTTTCATTTTTACACGCTCACGTGGGCCGGTTTTCCACCCTTTTTTACAGTTACTGGATCTTTTTAACCCTATTTTTGAAGTCATTAGACGGCATTTTCACTATTTTCATCATGTGAACGTTTCCTTTTAAACTTAATGTAGACGTATTTTCAACTATTTTTACCTTACGTTTGAACGATTTTCACCTTATTTTTGCTATTTCCCTTTTCTTTTTACCTTTTAAGCCTGATCCGTATTTAATCCTGTAAGCTTTTTCATTGATCATTATATTAAGTATCTGATTTTGTTACTGAGCGAACTTGGTGTTTTAACTGACCTTTACTGATAGGAGTAACATATATTGTTAGAATAATTATAATTTTCTGTGTGAGCATATTGATAGTATATTTTGACTAGGTTAATATCGTTGCGAGGTAGCTTAGGTTGACTTGCTATTGGAATCATATGGGTTTATTTTAATTACTTAGTATTATTTCTGTAGTTGATGGTTTTTGGACATCGTGTTACCCAAATGGTGTTATTCATGTTCAGTTCTTGATTCGTTAAATGCTTTGTAACGTTTCCTGAGTTCACTTTGATGGTCTCTTGATGATCTCTCGAATTTGAATGACAAAAATTTAATATAGACACTTATTAATATCGTAAATAAAACCTCAGTGAACATTAAAATTATTCATTTAATGGAACTAAATTATCTCATTTAAGTTAATTAATACAAGATTGTTTGAAAAACGTTAAATTACAAAACATTTTACCTTTGTATTGAAATAAACATACTCGTTAAATGTTTAATAATATTTTAAAGCAATCTAGTTTACTGAAAAGGAAATTAATAATTCTTTAATCTAAATTAAACACTTCCACTTGTAAGTTTAAAAGCACATACTGTTATACCTTTAATTTCAAACCACATTCTAAAATTGGTATAGCCAGTAATTAGATAAAATGTACCTAGTTTTAAATAATTATTAATCACAACTATACATTATATTTAATTCTAAAAAATTGTTTGAAAATATTCGGATAAACGGGTGAAACGGTTAAATAAATGGCCTTTTAGTTAGAGTGAATGATAACATATTTTAGAATAAAAATTACGCTCAATGTTATTAAATTTTCGTTAGCAGTATATACTAATTAAGTTATGTCAAAACCAATTAATAATAATTTCTAAAATCAATAGATGACTACGCCTTTTATTCAATAGTGTTGAAAATTAAACACTAATGACTGTTAATTTAACCTTTGTCAATAAAATTCAACTAAAACGAATTACTAAACGACCTCCTAATAATTACGTTATAAATCAAAACAAACCAAAAAATTAATTAAAACCTAAATATTAAGACTATTACTATTAAATAAAAAAATTAGTATTACAATACTAAAAAGTTACTTTAGTATAGATAAATTCGTAATTAAAGAAACTTTATGTAACTTACAAAGTTTAATGACATTTTAAACAAAAAATAAAAATAAATAGTAAAATAAGAAAGAAACAAAAAAATCAAGTTTGAGTCTACAAACGCTTACCTTAAATCGTTAACCTAATTAAAAAACCGTGATATGTACCAAAAAGGGTATTGCCTTTACTAATAAAATAAAAATAAGCGGATTAGATTACATTAATCCAATAACTAAATTCAAAACACAGTTTAAATTAAAAAAAAAGTAAACTAGCTTAAACTTCAAATAATTAAACACATACAACTTAAAAGTTTTAAACAAAAATTTATAGAAATTAACACTACTTTTAAAAATGGTTATCCCTGAAAATTTTAGTATGAAAACAATCTCTAAGTTAGCTTAATTTCATGTTTTGTTTTATATCTTAATTACTTTAAAATTTTATAAAAATGTACACCTGAGTTTAAGTTGACGTATATTGGTTTATGAATATTTTATTATTCTAAGAAAAATGTTATTAAAAATGTTTTCTATTAATTATTTGTAGACAATATGCTTGATCTATACACGAAATTTTTTTCACAACAGCATACTCATTCTGCCTTGAGAAAAGTTAACCTTGAGAAACAAGTAGGTTTGAAACTCAAACAACTCCTGTTACCACTCTCGTCAATTAGATGAGGTCCAATGCTGGTCTGGTTTGTTTGCAGGATCCGTGTTTCGATAATCGCGCACGGTCGAGGTGCGTGTCTTAGTTGATTAGAAGCACATACAAGTCGAAAACACTTCTTCTTGTGGTTTCGATTTCAAGCATCTCAACACATCGGCCGCATACATCTTTGTGGATTTTATCAGATGGGATTAATAGCAACGTCAACTAAACGTTTTAAAATTTCTAATCTGAAAATAAGAGTGACGTAATCTATTTTATTGAAATTTCATAGAGCATCACCATCATCGAAATTTTGAGATACTACCATCTCATCGTCTTCACCTTGAACGATTATATTGTAACCTATAAAGCAAGCTAATAACCTAATAGTTTATCAGACATTATTACATGGACAGAGGTTAGCTCTAAATTAAATGGTTTCAACGCTGCTCTGGGAATGCTGTACACACTTAAAACCTTTAAGTCTGCTCGCCGAAGTTGTACCGTATTCACTTTCTTCAATTTTATCTGCACTCTGTTTCGAAGCTGTAATACGTTTTCTAATACATAAACAGAATCTTCAATACTGTGATACGTGTAGCAGCAAAACACATTAGCTAGTTAGTTTCACCTCTATATTACTTTACATGCAAGCCTGATCTTATCATAAATAAATACATCTGTCAAAAAAGCTGATTAAACATAACTCCACGGCCAGTATAGCAAGCAACGCTTCCAATTATAGCTCTTAGTCAACACAATAGGGCCTACAACTACATACAATCGACTAGCACTGCTTTAGCACGAGGATCAAACGAAAAAACCGCACGCACGCACACAAGCTCGCACGTACGCTCGCACGATCGCACGAACGTACGCACGCTCGCACGTACAAGCTCACGTACGAGCGTTCGCACGCCGTACGTACGCTCGCACGCACGTCACACACACACACACACACACACACACACACACACACACACACACACGCGAAGCGAAACACGCTAAAGCGAAAACTGTAAACTTGCAAACATGAATCAAGACGGTGGAGCACCGCTAGAAAAACAGGTTTATTAACAAAACCGAAGGAAAGCTTAACGTTTTGAAAATATATTATTATTATTTATTATAAACAACAATACATCATTATTATTTAATAACATGCTTTATCGGTTTCTTCTTCTTCTTGAACCGTGAGTCGTCCTCATCATCATCATCATGATTTTGAGATTTGCCCTTCCCCTACCTCATCGCTCTTCTTTCTCTTCTGTGAATCATCATCTTGGATGTGAGATACACCCTGCTCAACCACGTCATCGCTTTCATCATTATCTTGAACGGTTATGTTGTAATAGTTTATTAACAAGTCAGTAAAATCTCTAATGTCCGCTGATGTTGGCTCATAAACAGGAGAATACATTATAGTAATGCTCACTCGATGACAGTTACACTTTAAAGAGCGAAACACACGAGAAACGAGAACGCAGCTAGCTTGGGTCTTGTGCGCAAGCGTACTCGTCAATGTTAGGGTAGAATCGGATATCTTCGGGGATGTCTGAGTATTGACCTAACCACACTCTAACATAGCCCCTGGGCATGTTTATAAATCTAAACGCTCTTTTATGGTCGAGGTATTATTCTCCTAAGACCCGTCTTAGAAAATATCCTGTGTCTAGATTTTCACAATTTCGAATATTCATCTAATGACGAGCACACTGCACAAAAACTGCGTTTGAAAATACCTCGACCATAGGCATTTAGATTTATAAACATGCAGGGCTATGTTAATATGTTAGGTCAATCTTCAGACATCGAAGATATCCGTATTCTACTAACATTGACAGTACGCTGACAAGACCAAGCTAGCTGCGTTCTCGTTTCTCGTGTTCGCTCTTTAAAGTGTAACTGTCATCGGTGAGCATTACTATAATGTATTCTCTGTTTATAGCCAACATACGCTTAGACATTTCACTGATTAATAAACTATTACACATAACGTAACAATGGATGATCGCTGAAGCAAGAAATGACGAAATAGTGATCTCATAAGATGTGACAAAATAAAAATGATATTATACGAAGTGTAAAACTATATAATGATTCAATTTTTGAACTTACTTAATTTAATTATTTTTAATTTAATAGTAAAAATAAATAATTTTAATATGAAGTTTATTAAATTTAAATAAAGAGTGAGATTTTTATCCACATACGAATCGACTCACATGTAGGATTTATCATATATACTTAACTATACAATCTGAATACACAAATACTGTAAAAAAAAACAGTTAAACACTACTAACATAACTCAACGTATCTTATCTTTAATATTATTTTTTATAAATATATATATTCAAGAAAATAATTTTTTCAAACATTTAACTACATCGAAAATTAACCTTGAGACAGTGAAATACAATGACTTGTAATCATCGATTATGTCGACATGATCAACCACATTTATATGATAATAACAAACTTATTAACAACATTTTATAATATATTCACTGAACATTATAATAAATACAACATGCAATACACATAGCATTCTACTCATAGACTTTTCAATGTAGTTCATCTAAATATTGAAAAAATATCTCACTAGAAATACACTAGTTATCAACAACATAAAGAATAGTGCGGGTCAACGAAAAACCCGCACACAAGCTGAGTTCGCACACCAAGACAGCCACTACAACACATCACGCTACCCACCACAACAAAACAAAAACAAAAAACGAACATAACAGTGGCGAAACATAAACAAACTAATGAAATATATTATAAAACACACATATTTACTACGTTCACTCCAATTATACCACCTCTCTCTGAATCCACTTGAGAGTCTGCACTAACATAAGCTGTATGTGGCAAAAGGAAACTATAAAGCACCAAAGTCCTTTAAAGACGAAACACACAGAAACGGAACGCTTGCAACTCGTCGTAGACGATATCGATAGCACTAAATCCCTCGTTATACACGTTGGACTAAACGGCCTCTAGAAAAACCCCATAAGGCTTTAGATTAAACATGCAGGCTTGTAATTGTTGGTCATACTCAAACCCCAAGATTCCGATTCTACGAACTTGACACACCTTCGAAACCAAAGGCAGCTCGTTCTGGTAGGAAAAATCCTACATAAAAGGCTTTAATTTTAACCCAGGGGATTAGAGTGGTTGGTAAACTTATCCCCAAGTTCCTTCTACTAAATTGCAACGCTCAAACCCAAGTGTTTCTCTTTTCGGGTTTGCTTTTAAAGTTAACACGGAATTCATATTTTCTCCGTTTTGGCCAAATGACATTAAGATTTTACTGTTGTTAATAAACTTTAATACCGTTCATAATGATAAACTCGGTTAGCGGATCTCACATCCAAGATGATGATTCGAAGAGAAAGAAGAGCGATGAGGTAGGGGAAGGGCAAATCTCAAAATCATGATGATGATGATGAGGACGACTCACGGTTCAAGAAGAAGAAGAAACCGATAAAGCATGTTATTAAATAATAATGATGTATTGTTGTTTATAATAATAATAATATATTTTCAAAACGTTAAGCTTTCCTTCGGTTTTGTTAATAAACCTGTTTTTTCTAGCGGTGCTCCACCGTCTTGATTCATGTTTGCAAGTTTACAAGTTTTCGCTTTAGCGTGTTTTGTGTGTGTGTGTGTGTGTGTGTGTGTGGTGATCGTGCGTGCGTACGTAGGCGTGCGAACGCTGCGTGAGCTTGCGTACGTGCGAGCGTGCGTACGTCGGCGTACGTGCGATCGTGCGGGCGTACGTAAGCGTTCGCACGTGCGTGCGTACGTCGAGCTTGTGTGCGTGCGTGTTTTCGTTTGATCCTCGTAAAGCAGTGCTGCGATTGTATGTAGTTGTAGGCCCTATTGTGTTGACTAAGAGCTATAATTGGACGTTCTTGCTATACCTGGCCGTGGAGTTATGTTTAATCAGCTTTTGACAGATGTATTTATTTGATAAGATCAGGCTTGCATGTAAAGTAATATAGAGGTGAAACTAACTAGCTAATGTGTTTTGCTGCTACACGTATCACAGTATTGAAGATTCTGTTTATGTATTAGAAAACGTATTACAGCTTCGAAACAGAGTGCAGATAAATTGAAGAAAGTGAATACGTACAACTTCGGCGAGCAGACTTAAAGGTTTTAGGTGTACAGCATTCCCAGAGCAGTTGAAACCATTTAATTTAGCTAACCTGTCCATGTAATAATGTCTGATAAACTATTAGGGTTATTAGCTTGCTTTATAGGTTACAATATAATCGTTCAAGGTGAAGACGATGAGATGGTAGTATCTCAAAATTTCGATGATGGTGATGCTCATGAAATTTCAAAATAAAATAGATACTCCTATTTTCAGATTAAAATTTTTAAAACGTTTAGTTGACGTTTATTAATCCCATCTGATAAAAATCCACAAAATGTAGCGATTGTTGAAGTTAAATGACACCAAAGAAGAATGTTTTCGACTGATGTGCTTCTAATCAATACCAAACGCACTACCGTCGATTATCGTAAACACGGATCCTAAACAACCAGACCGCATTGGACCTCTATCTACATTACAAGTGAACAGGAGTTGTTGATTTCAAACCTACTTGTTTCTAAGGTTAACAATTTTCC
Source organism: Vesta saturnalis (assembly GCA_036346205.1). NCBI lineage: Eukaryota > Metazoa > Arthropoda > Insecta > Coleoptera > Lampyridae > Vesta > Vesta saturnalis. Next base: position 1,729,118 of record JARFJB010001941.1, on the reverse strand, counting down.
AAGAGAATGAGTATGCTTGGAAATAAAATTTCGTGTAAGATACATATTGTCTACAAAGGGTAATATAGAAAACATTTTAATAACATTTTTCTAGAATAATAAAATATTCATAAACCAATATACGTCAACTTAAACTCAGGTGTACTTTTTATAAAAGTTGTTTCAAAGGCTAACTAAGATAAACTTCAAAACCTATGACTAGCTAACTTCAAGGCTAACTTAGAGCCGCTTGTTGTCATGACTACAATTTTCTCAATGTGGAATAACCACGTTTTTGTAAAACGTTTTATGTAATAGCATTGTCTGCCCCTTACAGATAAATTCTTTGTGTTTAAAACTGTTTCCTGCGATTAGATTTATAAACCTTCATGTTAATTATACTAGTATTTTTGAAATGTCATTCGTATATAAGAATAATACAAGGTTTGCTTTAAACGATCTTCATCGTATACTTTAACAGTAAACCTTTCAGATAGTTGATCACCCTATTAAAATGGAGCGTTAATAGTTTATAGAAGTACGGGTGTAAATAAAAAATACGCTAATGCGATTGTGTTATAAACTAGTGGAGGTCGTTATTAATTCTGTAAGTTGAATTTATGTAAGTAAAGGTTACAACAAATAATACAGGTCCACTTACACATTTTATATATATTGAAAACAATTACTTGAAATAAAACGGCGTATCAACTCTAATAATATTTTTAGAAATTATATACATTATATGTTTTAGACTATTAAATTAAAAAGTTATATAATTACACGGTAATTAGTTAAAAAAATAACAGTATTTCTTACTAAAATGTTATGGAATTTTAAACATTCCAAACACTTAATATGGTTTTTATAAAACACGTTAGTTCCGTATACGAATATTTTCAAAACAATTTTATTTTAAGAGAAAGGTAAATATGTTTGAAGTGCAATAAAGACAATGAGTTGTATTTTACACTCTAATTATAGCTGGTTTTACACAACTAGAAAGTTTTAGTTGACAATAACACAAAAGCAGTGACCATCACTCAGTGCCTTAAAACGTTACAGAGCTGGTAAGTGTGTATTAACCCTTTTATTTATTTACAGATTTTTAATTACAGTTATAAAACACAAGCATTAAGTTTCTTTAAAATATTAGGCGTACAACATTTTTAACGGACGTATGGATATTATTTCAATGCAGGTAAACTATGTTTTTAATAATCGTTTAGAAAAGACAAACTGTTGTAATTAACTTAATAAAATGTTTTTTGTTTCATTAGAATGCAGTAATTTTTATAGTTCACTGAGGATTTTTAATTACGATAATAAAATAAGTGTTCTATAATTAAATTTTACTGTCATTCAAATTCACGCAAGATCAATCCTAATACAGCTGCTATCTCATTCCTTTAGAAACGTTTTCTCCAATAGCATTTAACCCTTTTAAAGCAATAGACTAAATAATAATCTTATACATTTTAACATTGTATGCGTGTGCAACCTCCAGGGTTACAACCAGAAGGACCTTAATACCATCAGAAATAACCTAAGACTTATACCTCTACAGCCCCAAGCTCCAACCTAGCTCCACCACCAAGGCCTGACTCAACCCTAGCTCCACCACCAAGACCTGACTCAACCCTAGCTCCACCACCAAGACCAAACTCTAAGACTTATCCTTAGACCACCTAAGCTCCAGCGCCTCTAAGCCAAGTCCATAAGTTCAACCAATAAGCCCTCAGCTCAACGCTAATAAAATACAGTCTCACGTTAAACTACAAAAAGATCTTAATTAGGATACAGAGGGTTGAAAATACGGTCTCACACGTGGGTGTAAAAATAGGGATGAAAATATGTCCTACACGATGTATAAAAAAATAAGGGTGGAAAATCGGTCTCACACGTAGCGGGTAAAAATAGGGTGAAAATACGTCCTACACGTAAGCGAGTAAAAATAAGGGTGGAAAATCCGGTCTCACACGTGGATGTAAAATAGGGTGGAAAATCCGGTCTCACACGTGGATGTAAAAATAAGGGTGGAAAATGCGGTCTCACACGTGGATGTGCAAAAATAGGGGTGAAAATCACGTCCTACACGTAAGCGTGTAAAAATAAGGGTGGAAAACCGGCCCCACGTGAGCGTGTAAAAAGTGAAAGGGCGGGCTTGTGACGTAAAAAAGATATGGTGCCGTGTACTATTTCAATTTACACATTAGCATTGGCTTATTGGATTTTGTGATAGTCGATACTTTTTTGATCCGTGAGTTGTATCGTTATTGGACTATCGCGTATGTTATCATTGGCTAATTGACAACATAATTCTAGCATTACTTGATCTTTCGTATTTCCTAGCATGTTGATCTTGTGTTTGAGTCTCATTGACTGGTCTACTGCTCTTATGTGCTCTATGCATGTTGACAAGCTAAACGTCGCGCTATAAATAGCAAAACTCAACACTAAGTGAGGCTTATTACGACTTTATTTGTAATAATAAATTTATGCACAGCTTGATGACTATTTAGTACTTACAATTTAAAAAATTTAAAATTATGTTGGAAATATAAATTTTTTAATTTTTAGGAATTAAAGAAAAATAAAATTTTTAATTAAAAAAATAAAGATCCATTAAATTTTAAATTTTTTGGGATCTTTTTTAAAAATTTTTTTAAAAAAATTTTATAAAAAAAAAAACAATTGTAAAAAAATTGGGTTTTAAAGCAAAAAAATTAAAAAAAATTTAAATTTTAAAAAACCCAAAAAATATTTTTTATTTTAAAATTTTGATTTTAAATTATGTAACCAAACTAACGATGCGTGATCGGTAATAACCGTAAATTCTGCTCCCCAAATATGGACGTAATTTCTCTACTGACCAAAGTACTGCTAAACACTCTTTTCGGTAGTCGAAAACTTTCTTTCATTCTTCGTCAATGATCTGCTGTTATAACAAATAACTCTTTCTTCACCGTCAATAGTCTGCGTTAATACTGACCCAATGCCATAATCCGAAGCGTCAGTTTGCACAGTAAACGGTAGCGAAAAATCTGGACACGATAATATAGGTGCGGTAACTAAACAATCCTTAATAATTCCGAAAGCTTTCTCACAATCTTCATCCCAAACAAATTTTGCAAATTTCTTTAATAATTTCGTTAAAGGCGCTATAATCGTAGAAAAATTTTGAATAAAACGACGGTACCAACTAGCTATTCCGATAACTCGCTTTACTTCCGTAGCACTCTTAGGTGTCGGTATCTTTAAAATTGCGTTAACTTTGTCCGGATCGACCGATAACCCATCCGCGTTAATTACGTAACCTAAATATCGTAACTCCGATTGACAAAAGGTACATTTGTCCCTGCCTAACGTTATTCCTGCCTCGGTAAATCGACGAAAACTTCTTGTAGAACTTCTAGGTGTTTCTCATATGTAGGTGTACAAATAATCGTATCATCAAGATAAACGAAAACATAAGGTTCTAACTCTGGTCCCAAAACTCGGTCAATAAATCGTTGCCAACTGGCTGGTGCGTTAGCCAAACCGAACGGTAGTCGTTTAAACTGAAATAATCCCCTGTTGGGTACAGTAAAAGCGGTATATTGCTTAGAGTCTTCAGCCATTGGTATCTGCCAATACGCTGACTTAATGTCCAACGACGATATGTATTTTGCGTCACGTAAACGGTCTAAAATTGCTGAAACGTACGGTAACGGATATGCATCTCGCTCGGTAACTTTATTTACTTTTCGAAAATCCACGCAAAACCTATAACTCCCATCCTTCTTCTTTACTAGTAGTATCGGACTTGACCAAGCGCTATTAGATTTCTCAATCACATCCATCTTCAACATTTTTCCAACTCGAGATCTATTTGTTGCTGAATAAACGGTGACACACGATAATATCGTTGCTTAATTGGTTCGCTATTGGTCTTAATATGGTGTTGAACTAAAGAAGTACATCCAATTTCTTTACCTTCGATAGACGTGAAATAATCGGTGACTAACTTGTCTAATCTCTGCAATTGATCGCTACTCAAATCTAATCGGGACTGTATTCCAGGCTCTCCATTCTCCAAAGCTTCAATTGTTTCTAAATTTTCAAATCTCCACTCGCCTTTACGTAAATCCGGTATGATGTTAGTCTGTTTCCAAAAGTCTACTCCCAAAATAAGATGATGCGGTATATCCGGTACGACAAGAACACTGATAATGACAACCTTTCCTTTAATTTCGATTGGTACAGTCGCGGTACCTATACTCCTAACTGACTGACCGTTTGCTACAACACACGTTGACGTAAATCGTTTATCTAACTTAACTCCTAAATGACTTAATTTTTTCCAACCTTTTTCTCCTAATATGGTCTTCGTTGACCCACTATCCAACAAACCTAATAACTCTTGTCCGTAAATTTTAACGTTCACAAATGGTCTTTCATCTGAATCTTTAGAATCAAAACGTAATCCAAAACAACTTTAGTCTTTAAAAATTTCGCGTCATCCCTAGCTCTTAATGAATTATAATACACTGCCGACTTAACAAAAATTCTAGAAGACAATACGCGGCTCTTTATTGTCTCCGTAATCCGTTTCCCGAATTCGAACACTTAGGACAATTCTTAACCGTAAAATCCTTCTTTCCACAACGATAACAATAACGATTCTTAATGGTATCCTTACAACTCGACGCTAGATGTCCGGTCTTCTGACAATTCCAACATGATCTTCCCTCAACTCTACTCGGCGTTATCTTTCCTTCCTGGATCGGTACTTCCTTATTCTTGATCGTGACAACCGGTGGGGTTTCTCCCACGTACGCTAAATCTACTTCTAGATCGGAGCGTTTCCGACTAGGCGGTACATAACTATTCATTGCTTGAACTCTTTCTTCGATAAGTCTTCCATACTTAATTAATTCGTTAATCGAGTTAACCTCCGTTAGACCTAATTGTGCCTGATAAGAAGGCGCGATATTTTTCCGCAAAATACGTAATTGCTTATCCTCCGACAAAGTTTCGTTCAAACGCGAAAATAAAGTCCGCATAACAGCGATATAAATTCCTATAGTCTCGTCCGTACCCTGAGTACGACGCTTAATCTCATCTAATAATCTATCGTCATAATCTATTGGCTGGAATTGAATTTTCAACAATTCCACCAACTCACCCCAAGTCCTAACTTCCTTCTAACGGAACGAACGTAAATCAAAGCGTTACCCGTAAATAAATCTAAACATTCCGAAAATAATTGTGCGTCATCTACTCTACGTGAAATCTGTAATTCTGAAATCCGTTCCAAAAAGCACTTAGCGATAAAGATTTAGTATCTCCCGAAAATGATAAATTCCACTTGCAAACCGGTGTACTTTTTACTACTACATTCCTAACAGGTGATGTACTTAAATTTAAATTACTAATCGGTATTGAAATATCTGTTTTTGAATTTTGATCGTCATTATTCGAAACACTGCTTACTACTTCCAAAGGTGAACTTTTGAAACTACACGTTTATCCAAAATTTCGTATGTAGACTGAGCTACCGCAATTTGAACAAACAAACTTTCTTTAATCTTAACATCGATATCGGTTTTCGGAATTGAATTATTAACTCTACCTAACAAATGTTTGAGCTTGGTTTCTATGGTCGTTAAAATTTTTGTGGACGGATTAATTTTGACTTCCTCTAATAATTTTTCTAATTCCAATTTCGTTTCCTCAATAGCACTCTTATCTGTTTCAAAATCGAAAGGATAATCGGGACGTGATGCAATTTTACCACTACTCTCCTCGCTTAAAATATTCCGTAATAAAGCTCGTAACGCAGTTACCCCTAACGAAAGATCACCACCTCTAACCGCTATCTCATATCTTACCTCACTAGGTGTAAGCCTATCTACATTAATTTTATAACCCATATTTAATCTTTCGATACGTATATAAAAAACTTAATTCAACAATAAAATAATCCTGAAGCGAAAATACTGAAATACTATCCTAAGATGTCACCAAAATAAAAATCTACGAGAAAAACCACCCTAAAATGTCCCACGTTGAAGCGCCAACTTTACCTGTAACGGTATAAACGGGTGGTAGAACGGGATTACAGATAAATTGGCCCCTTTTTGCCTCGACTAGTCAGCGTGCGGATCGTGGATTGATGTTAATAATTTTGCACATCCAGAATAATAAATCGTACGTTAGTCAAAATAGGGGATGAAGTCAAAATCGTTTCGGTTAAGGGCGCCAGGATATTTGATAGACAAAATAAGGGTTGTCGTGCCAAAATTACGAGTACATAGCGTGTCTAAACATCCAAAAACATGCGCTTACCTATTCGTAATCAATTCCAGGTGTGCTGGACAGCAATTCAGCAAACCACCTAAAATCGGGCTTAAAAACACTACACGCTTGTCAAATAAAAGCGTGATCAACACTCAATAACGTTACGTTAATACACCTCCGTGTAAATAATTTGACGTTAAGTAATAATCAAAACAAAACACAAAAAATTCAAATAAAACACTAAATATTAAGAACGCTATTACTCAAAAAATAGAAACAAAATTACGTTATTACTCAATAAAATCAAAAAACTAACTTCGTTACGTTAAAACTAAATTACCGGTAACTTGCAATAAAACTTTTATGTAACACAAAAGGGTTTCATAGAAGTAAAACACATTTATAAAACAAAACAAAGCTATAATAAAATAAAATAAGGTATAAATATAAACATACGATAAATGCGTATGAAAAAAATACAAAGGCTTATTGGGCGACAGGATGTCTGATCAGAATCTGCTTACGCCGTCTAAATCGTTTAACCTAAATATAAATAAACCGTGGATTATGTATCCACACAACTACAGGGTCAATTGCCCTTTACTAATAAAATAAAAAGTGTGAAGGCGGAGCGTTAGAGTTACGATTAATTCCAATAACTAAATTCAAAACACAGTTTAAATTAACAAAAAAAAAACGATACACAACTCCGCTTTCAAACCTTCAACAAATAAAATAATTCGAAACACACAACGATCTTAAAAGTTTTCAATAAAAACACAATGTTATAATACCTTACAAGGTCTAGATAGCACCTCCTCTGTGTTACAACGATAGATACGACCAGGTGATCTGTTATAACGGAATGGAAACTCCCTGGTCCGGCAAAATGATGATAAAATGTTGACTGATATTCTGTTATACACGAACAATTTCTTAAGTTGACTCGTTAAAATGTTACTGCATTAACCAAAACTTATTGTACAATAATAATGTGAGCGTTCAAAATTGTTTGATAACTTTTAGCTTTAATGTTCTTTTAAATAATTTTATTTTCCACTAAAACTCCTTAATAATTTGTTTAAATAACTAAATATATTTTAATATATTGCGATAGTTTCTTTATCTTTAAACACGCTTTATACGATAATGAGGCACTGAAGAACGATGATTTTAAAATCCGCAGAAGCGATATAAACCAAAAGTCCACCGACGCACTAAAAACACGAAGATGTCCTCCAGGTAACTTTACGTAAAACCGAAATCGGCACTAGGTATAATCCTTTGGTGAATGAACAATTTTAATAAATCCCTACAGGTAATCTTCAGTAGTTAAACTACCCTTACTACACAACAAAAGTACGTTCGTTAAACACCACAAGGTCCAAAATTTCAACGTTCTAAACTACCCCTTAAAGCGTAACACAAGCGGCAACGTACAACTACTTGAAAGCGTGGACTGTCTAGAATGCCAAAAATTATTAACAATTTCCATTTTGATTTTAATCCCACTACTCATAAAAAATCTTATCTAATATAATTCACCAATTAAAAAACGGAAGGAGAAACCAAAGTACCCCAATACTATAAATTCGTTTCCGTCCGTAAGGACTCGGTAAATTTTCAAAACTACACGTCAGCAAGTATCCTGTACAGCCTCTGTATGTTTACCTTAAAGTACGAACAATAAGGCCCACATGCAATCTCTATGAATCAAAACCAAAATACCTAATAATAAACTGGACAACTATACGTAAGCGTCTGTGTGGCGCGACCATGACATCATACAGATAAACCTATACTATTCATTTAAATTACTTCATTTTCTATTATATTTTCGGAAATCAAACGAAATGAACCTTAATTAAACTTATATACAACTATTTACAAATAAACGTTAATCAAACTTCAATAAACGAAAATAATACGGAAAAACAACCTAAATTACAAAAAAATACTTCACAAACTAAAAATCTAAAGCTCGCCATACACGTTAAAGCAAATTTACTATAAAACATAATTTGACAACAAAAAAAAATTTATATACGGAATCTTAACTAAGTACATAGAACTACAAACAAAATTACCCACTACGTATACAGGGTGTTCAAAATACCCTGACACATGGACAAAAACCAGTGTTTATTGTTGGTACTACTATTCTTCCTTTTGTAGCTAATGTTACAGGTAGAATTGAAAAAATCCTAATTAATCATAGCATTAGGACTGTTTTTAAACATATAAGAAAAATAAAAGAATATTTACCGTCACCTAAAGATGTTTCAAACCCATTATTATCTTCCGGAGTGTATAAGGTATCTTGTTCATGTGAAAAAGTATACATTGGAACCACAAAACGTCGCTTTGATACAAGACGCAAAGAATATATGAGATTTCCTAGATTAGGTCAGCCAGAGAAATCTGCGGTAGCTGAACATGCTTTAAATAATTTAAATCATAACATTCAATTTAATAATGTGGAAATGTTGTCAAGACAAATTTATGTTTGGTTATAACGTGAAGCTATTGAGATATATAAACATCCAAATAGCTACAATAGGCAAGATGAAAATCTGCGTTTAAATAGGTTTTGGCATGGTGTGTCGGTTTTTTGCTGGGTTTTTCCTAGATATGGAAGTAAATGCTTTACCAATTATGCGTTAAGTTACTACAGCACTATACTGATTTAACACACGTAGCTGAAATAAAAATTAAAAATCATATTAACGTACTACATTGTGTTTTCACTGTACAATAACAATTACAATTATTAGCAAAAAATCATTTCTTTGTTAGATTTGGCTAGATTTTTAATTGGTTGTCAAGTTTCTATTTGTGAATGATTTGTCAATTTAAATTTAAAGTTTTTCACAACTTTACAATTACATCATAATTTGAATAAATTCTGTTAAATTTGCTCTTTGGTTATGACGTTTGTCACTGTTAGCCTTCGTTCGTTTGAAAGTGTTCTGATTTGTCATCTTCAAGGCAGTTTAACAATATTTAATTTTTTAGGGTCTAGTTATTCTTTACTAAAATTGTATTCCATAGTTGGATTTACACGTTTATCGAACTGTTATAGAAAATAGCAGGCTTATGTTTGAAAGATTTTATTACTACTGAGGGTGATAATTGTAAGTGTAATTGAAATGTTTAGATTTGTGTAAAAGATTACTATAAAAATACACTATTGCAAATCCAAAAAAGCTAAGTATTTTATATGTGGTTAGTAATGGTGGAAGTTTACATTTTCGTAAAACTTTTAAGTTTAAAGGATGTTATTTTAACTTTGTGGATAACAATATAAATTCTTTAGTACATCATTTAACGGAAAATTGATCTCCTTTACATCAGGCATCAATATATTCTACGTGTTTATTCCTGAAGAAGTCCTAAAATTGGCAAAAAGGTTAAATATCCCAAAATCGGTTGATAATTGGACCCATGTTTATAAAACTTTTTTCGTTGGAAATTAGTTGAAGGATTATCCCTCAAAATAAGTACATTGATTTGTGGGATATCCTGTAGAAATATATGTATTAAAGGCCTTGGTTAAATAATGACAAAAACGTGGCGATTCTATATTGTTGTTAGTTGCATGCAAACCGCATTGTTTTTAATTTTAGTTGAAAGCACGATAACGTCTATTTATAAAAAAAATCATTGAATCGATCGTTTAATCTAGTACCTTGTAAAACGCCTTTTTACTTTCGGTTATCATTAGTATTTTGAATACTTTTTTTTTATCTACACACACCTTTATTTCCTACTGATAGAAATGATTAAAAAGTTATTGTTTTATGGTAGTCGTGCTTTTGATTGAGTCAAATTCAATTTGAGCATTTAATTAGAAAAAAAGTGTTTTGCATGAAGTAGCAGTATATAGCTTATCAATGCATGTCCGTCAGTTAACGCGACCGAAATATCTGCAGTTAATGGGCCGGCCTTGGGTCTAAGTAAACGTAATGGCATCGCTATTTCTATTTCCGTCGTATTAGATATATCCCAACAAATAGTTTTCCACGAGCTTCCGTCGGTTAAGGTACTGTCCTAATTATTTCCATTAGCGATAACAACAGTGACTTGTCATTTTCTACATTACAAATGCAATAATTGTTCTTGGAGTTGATAGCAGTTTAAAGTAAGTCAACTTCTTTCTTATCAATAACAATAAAATGTTTTTATTTACTTTTTACAATGAACTTTCTTTATGCTGGTTAATGTTTTATCGAGCGTGAAATTAATTTTTTCGTGGATTCATTATCTTATTTTCATGTTATGACTTACAATATAAAATTGTGTTATCAATTTACTACTATTACAGTTTGAAGAAAACAAATTATTGCATCACTGTAATCAAGTGTAACACTGCAATGATGATTTTGTGTAATCACAGAATTTTAAATAAATGTGTGCTCAAACGGATGTTTTAAAAATGTGCATAAATAAATAAGTACCATACTTTATTATAACGTAAGTGATTTAGTTCAGATAACGAATGCTAACTTTAATCACGATTATTGGGAATTATTTTAAGAAATGTTGATATTTTGTCCCCGTATGTTCCTGCTTTTTAAACGGGTTGGTAATGATTGTTTCGCGTTTTTTTTTAAAGAAAACTGTCTATCAAAAAGCTTACTTTTACATTATAAAAGACGGACAAACGTTAGTTGCCATATACCCAATAAATATATAGATAAATAAATAGAAAAAAATGTTACAAATTTAATGCTTCAACCGTTTGGCCCAAAAATAGAGGCAATTTAACATTAAGTTGGACACTTCAATTAAAAAATTAATACACGAAACATTTTAAAAAAAAAAACGGCGGGTTCGATATAAGTCGTAAAATGGTTGAGAATTAGATTCAAACACTTTACACTTACCATAATATAATACATAACAACATTCAGTCGGGAAAATAGTCTCTAGCAAGGCGTAGCCAGGATTTATAACAGCAAACCATGGTCCATGGTCGTTCAAATGTAAAATTTTAGGATAAAAAAAAGGCAAATGAAAACAAAACTTTGAGATTTTAATTATACTTAAATTAAACTAATAACATTTTTTTGGGTTTAAACTAAATTTATCCAAAACTTTCTTCACTATGCAGTCCTGATTTTCCTTCAAAATTTTCGATCCACACTCATCAAACATAACCCAGTGAGTCTGTCATCACCCACTGTACTCCTGAGCCAGGTTTTTACCCTTCGCAGGGTACTGAACGATCTTTCCACGGTAGCAGTAGCGGATGGAAAGCACTTAATATTAGCAGTGCGTACCTTGTTGCAGGAAAAAACATTAGCTTCCTTCAAAAGTGCAGCCACTTCAATGTCCTTTAATTTGTCTTCTGCTAAATTCTTTTCTTCCACATATTGTACCACAAATCTAATTCCGCAGAGACATCACCCAATTTATAAAATTCCATGAAAGGTTCTGCATTATTTTGAAATCTTTGAAGCCATTTTGAGCATGCTTGAAGGATGAAGTTAAGTTAAAGCAAAAGCAGGTGTATTTTCGTTGGAGAATCTAGCATCCAAAGACGAAGTTAAAGAATCAAGATAGGGGATGATTATTGACCGCTTCCAGTATTCAACTGCAGACTCAGATGGTGGATTACTTCTGTGTACTTTTGAGTGACTCGTGGTACTGACAACTCAACCCCTACTTTCTCTGCGATATCAAGTGATTTTTTAAATAATTCATAAGAAACATTTTCCACATCTTGTCGTTCTTCTTTGATTACATCTAGAATAACATCAATATGTTTCTTCACCATAACCAAATCCATACTTTTACCTTGTAAAACGTTTACAACGGGTTTCAAAATTGCAGAGTATCTTGCAATTATGTTTAAGCCTAAGATGAATATTGGTTTAGTAACTGCACAGTGCAGTTGGTAGGCAGATTTTCTTGTTGCATAGTTTCCTTCGACAGATAGATGTTGTAGTGCTTTAACAATGTCAGTGAAGCTTTCTGAAAATTTTTTTATGCTCCTATATTTTTCCGACCATCTGGTCTCACAGAGCCTTGAAAGATTTGGAACCGATTTCCTACGGTCTGGCGATTCACGAAAAAAGGTTATTGTGTCTTTAACCGTTGCAATTGTGTTTCTTATTTCTGGTAGCTTGCTAGTATCATTGACCACAAGATTTAGTCTGTGGCTGGAGCAATGGAAAAATAAAGATTTAGCGTACTTTTTTAAGAATGGCCTGGTCACACATTTCTTTGCCGGCCATCGTGGAACACCGTCAAATCCGAATCCCACACAATTATCGGCGGAAAATTATTATCTTCTAAAAACTTTGAATTGCGCTAGCGATTGTAGAAGCATCTTGACATTTTAACTCAATGTAGCCTACAAATTCCTCCCTGACTATTTTTGGCTTTCATCATAGAACCTTAATCCAATAGAAAGCTGCTCTTTTCCAGCGATATCTGCTGTTTCATCAGCCATTACAGCATAAGCTTTTGCCAGTTTACAGTCTTCGATTATTTTTCTTTGATAACTTCACCGCATAATTGTATGATCTCATTTTGAATTGTTGGTGAGGTATAGACTGCGTTTTTGACATTTATCTAAGTGGCTCTTTAGCTTCTCATCACCAGAGTCAATCCTCAAATTTAAAAGTCAAAGAAAACTCCTCATTTCCTTGTTTTCCTCTAAGCGGCAAATCATGAATTCAACAAAATATTATGCATGAAATAATTGCTGACAATATTTGTTTATTTTCTTCAATCGCCTTATGGTGCCCTATTTGCAACTGGACATCAACAGGAGCATTTTCAAGAAATGCTTTGCAGCAGCTGTTGAAGATTTGTGGTAATGGCTGCCAACGTGCTTTCTACAATCTTCATGTATATCCTTAAACTTCATGTAAGGCCTTACCATAAATGACCCCAAACTCCTTTAACTGTAGCAATTCTTGGCAGAAATAAAATACAATACAAACATAAAGCACCTTTCAAACGACTTGAGTACACCAGCCATGGAGTATATTCTATTTCACACTAAAACTACTTATTGAGTAAATTTATTTTAATTAATTAATAGGATTAAAAATGTAGTTAAATGAAAACAAAACAAGTGACAATTTTTTACCATTTTTCTCAAAATGTCCGACTGTTAAGTGGTTGAATCGAACACTAAAATTGACGTATCCTGAGAGTAAATCGAACACTGGTTTTATCCAATTCTGGTATGGGACAATTCTGGTGTCACCAATGCATTAAATGCATAGATCGAAAACGCTATTAATATATATTTAGCACTATGTCAGTTTTCAAACAGCTTTGTTTTTGCTAATGAAATATATTTTAGTGACAAAGGACACGCGAATAATTTTATTTATTAGAGCTTATTAATTAATTTTAAAATGTTCATAAAAGCAACCAAACGACCACAAATACAAACAAAATATATAAAACAGATAACAAAAAATATACAGAACAGAAAAATATGTATATTTTAGATTTAATTTTGTTTATTGAAATTTAAAATTATTTAATTTATTTTGCTCTTCCAGGGCAGTTGCTCCTGCCTGCTGCTACGCCCATGTCTCTAGGCGCCACCACAATCTGAAATTTCCGTGAAATAAATAGTCCTAGAGTAATTATTGTTTAGTTAATCCTACCTGACTGAGGAAACCGCGTATCTTAACCCGTCGTGCTTGTGTTAAAGTGTTTAACTATAGGATTATATTCAAGTGCAAGTAGGTATTTTAATGTAGATTAAAGCTCGCAGCAAGCAATTCAACAAGTCCTTCTAACCTGCTAAAAATCAATAATTTCCTTGCAAGAAGTTTATATTTAATTACCACGAGTTATAGAATTGCACCGATTTGACATTTAATAACAGAGGGTAGTAATTTAAGTGCGAATACGCCATCTCGCAAGCACGCTCATTAAGTTGAAATCTGTTAAAATAAAAGAGGTCAGCTTGAGACAGTACCGTGGCCCTCCTCATTCCTAGTATGATTTAGCATTGGTGACTGTTTATTAATATTTCTGTAAAGGAAATAATGCGTGGACTAACGTGGCATGATAGACTTCCGTTAATTCGATATAAACGAGATCGGGGTTTACAGACACGAATCCAGATTACATTAAAAACACCTCAAATTCCATCTTTACTGTTAAACGAAGCCGTTCTTATTGTTTTGTGTAGATGAATGTGTAAGCTGAGAAAGGGATCCTGTATTTTCTAACGTAGTCACTCAAACTTGCGGATAGGTTACCGGTCACTTTGTTATGATTTATTTGCACCTTATCCCTGCAAGGCTTTGTTTTAATTGTGCCTTTGATTCAGTCGGCTTATTTAGAATTGTTTGTCTACGAGCTAATTTCTCTTTATGTGTAATTTGTTGTAATTGTACGTATTGTAATTTTGTATTTGTAAATTCCTTACCTATTTTTTTTTTGTTCTTGTCTAAGCGTAGTTAAACTGCATTGCAGTTACCTTATTTTACCTGTTTAATTTTACTGTTTGTTATATTTTATATGTACCGTAATCTGCATTATTATTTTCTTATTTGCTTATTTACTTAAAGACGGACATGTTTGGTATTAAAATTTTTATTTTTATTTATTTGTGAGGCAATTGTGGGAGATTTCACAGTATATTTTTTGTTTGTGTTTATGTGTAGCTAAGCTGCTTTTTATTTATTTTTGCCTTAATCTTATAATGTAGTACGCACTTATACTGTTCTAATGGTGTTTTGTTATGTATTGAACCCTTTATTTCTTTTTTTTGTTATTTGATTTCTTAATGTACTTGTACAATTACTCATTTATGAATAAATTGGGTTTTCTTGGTGGTTCTTTCCCAATTCAGCACATTAACGGGTTGTACCATCATTGCGCAAAGCTCGTTAATTTCAATTTGAATAGTTTCAGTGTTTACCTGTCCCACTGGCCACCTTGATGCAATACTCAACCTCATCCAATTCTATCTCATTCACATAACACTACGTAGCTTACTGCTAGACGCCGAACTCTTTTGATCAGATTTGAGGTTTGCAAGTAATTAAATATCAGACTTGCAAATATATTCTAAGGTTTTAGTTATTGCCAGGAAAGTCAATGTAAGGCAAGCAATTAATTTGTGTAATAGTAGCCTTATTGTCAGTAAAATCAAGATACATCCCTTAGCGATTGTTTTGTTCTTGAACTTGCATTATTTCGAATAAGTTAAAATTACACTTTTAAAGTTAGGGTACCTTGGTACACTACAGTACTAAATGTAAAAAGATACGATACAATACCTAGATTTTTGGGTTTCGATAAACTTACAGTTATCGTCATCAGTAATAATAACATCTTTTAGAAATTTTTAAGATGCTGAAACAAGTTTTTAAAATTTGAGAATTGGAAACACATAAGCCAGCTATTGATACAACAGTTTGATAAATGTATAAAGCCAACTGTGGAATGTATAACTAGATCCTTAATAAACTAATTATTGCTAAACTTCCTTGAAGGTGACAAATCACAACACTCTCTAACGGGGGAATTTAATAATGTTTAATAATGTTTATTAGGTGGTAGGCCTGTATACTCCATGCCAGCCGGGAGGTACCACCACTCTTACCATGGGCTCCTTAATATTGGGTCTCCGATTTTCTGAGCTCGGTAAGGGCTGCCGGTTACCTTTTCCATCATCCTCAATCTATTCTCATCCTTATTCTTCCTTCTCGCCCTCACTTTCTTCCTATCGGATTAAAAGTCCCAAATTAAAAAAGAAGATGGCTGTGGTTTCTAGGGTTATAAATTCCGGACGTAAAATCATGCCCCATTCGGATGTCCGGGAGGGCAGGGACCAAGCGACCACGGTCATCGAAAGTATCAACTTTCTGATTCACTACTGCAACATCCGCGGTATCAGGTCTAATCTTAATGCTATTACCAACATCTTGAACAATTACAACCTGATATATTGTTTCTGTCTGAAACACAAGTCTCCTCGAAAGCTCCGAGTCACCCGACTTGCAATTTCCTCAATACCATCTTCACTCTAACTTTCGATATAAAGGAGGCGTATGTGCCTACATCGAGGACAGAATTGCTTGCAAGAGGGTTTCTTCCTTAGAAAATAAAAATTTTGACGTGATTTGGTTTAAACATTCTGGTCCTAATTTTGTGAAATTCTACTGTTGCATTTATAGGTCTCCTAATGACAGCAACTTTCAAGACTTCTTCGATTACCTTAGTACGAAAGTTGACTATCTCCTGTCTCAGTTTCCATCTTGCGATATCTCATTTGTAGGCGATTTCAATGTTCATAACTCTAATTGGCTTCAATTTTCATCTACTACAAATCCCGCTGGTCATAGTGCAGAAACATTTGCTATTTCATGTGATCTCACACAAATGATTTCTGAACCCACAAGAATCCCTGATAACCCTAACCATACTCCACATCTTCTAGATCTCTTTCTTACATCAAACCCTCTTGTTTATAAAACTTCCGTTCTTTCGCCTTTAGGTCTTTCCGACCATTGTCTAATAAAAATCATTTCTACTGTACCTAATTCCACTGTTGTTCGCAAAACCGATAGAACCTTGTGGTGTTTTAAGTCAGCTCGATGGAGTGATTTACGGGATTTCTTTGCAACCTTTCCATGGCGTGAATATTGTTTTAAGTCGTCCTCTTCTTCGGACATCGCTCTTTCAGTATCTGAAGTCATCCTCATGGGAATGGAGTTATACATTCCGAAAAACAGTACCGTGTAGGTCATTCACGTTCCCAACCCTGGTTCAATAAGGCTTGTTCTGATGCAATATCTTTAAAAATAAATGTTACATTAAATGGAAATCTAATAAATCGGTTGACAGTCATGTAGAATACGTTGGTACTAGAAATATCTGCAAAAGTGTCATCACTAAAACTAAAAAGTTGTTCGAACAACGAAAATGCAATGAACTAGCTACATCTCCTTTAGGCAGTCGTAAATTTTGGTCTTTAGCAAAAGCCATTAGTAAAAACTTTCGAACATCTTCATTTCCCCCCCTGACATCTATTGACGGATCGGTAGTTGCTGATTCTGTAGACAAAGCCAACGTTTTTGTGGATTTGTTTGCATCAAACTCGTGTCTCAATGATTCTGGAAAAGATGTGCCCTAGTCAACTCTTCTTCATACATTATGAAACCAATTCATTTTCGGTACAAGCTCTTGGAATCGATCATCAGTAGGCTTGATCTCAATAAGGTGACTGGCCCAGACGGTATCCCAGCTATTGTCTTAAAGAAATGTTCCCCGAACTAGTACCAGTCCTATCTAAGCTCTATACGATCTCTATATCTTCTGGGAATTCCTTCATCATGGAAGTTAGCAAATGTTCAACCTATTCCCAAAAAGGTGATAAGACCGATCCCTCAAATTACAGACCAATTGCCATCACTTCCATTTTGTCTAAAATCATGGAAAAAGCCATCAATCAGCAACTGCTTACGTTCTTGAAACTAACAAACTCCTTAGTGACCATCAATATGGGTTTAGGCAAAGTCGTTCAACAGGCGATCTTCTTTCATATGTGACCCAAGTTTGGAACAATACAGTAGAGCAGTCCGGTGAAACAGTTGTAGTCGCTTTAGATATCTCAAAGGCATTTGACCAAGTTTGGCATAAGTGTTTACTTGCCAAACTCACCTCGTTTGGGTTAAATGATGCGCTCATCAACTGGGTTTCTAGTTTCCTTGATGAAAGACGAATACGTGTCGTAGTTGATGGCTTTTTCAAAAGAAGTTAGCATTAACGCGGGCGTACCACAGGGATCCGTTATAGCGCCTACACTTTTCTGCTGTACATAAACGACCTTATTTCTTCAACAACTAACCCCATCCATTGCTTTGCTGACGATAGCACTCTTCACTGTAGTTCATCTCAGTCTACTCATAGTGATAATCCACCTTCTATGTCAAATCAAGAAATTAAAGCTGAAATGGCAAATTCAATCAACAAAGACATTCAACGTATTCTCGAATGGGGAAGCAATAATCTAGTTAAATTTAATGCTAACAAAACTCAGTGTTGCCTTATGTCCGCCAAAAAGATCGATCATTTCCTGTTGTAAGTATGAATGGCTCAGTTCTTAAGTTTTCAGACTCTATTACTCTGTTGGGTATGACTGTATCTTCAAATCTCTCATGGGTTGACCATCTTCTGTCAGCTACCAAAACAGCTGCTCGTAAAATAGGCTTTTGTACAGATCTAAGCAGTACTTTACCTCTCGACAACTCCTTTTGCTGTATAAGGCCCAAATTCGGCCTCATCTGGAATATAATTCTCACCTTTGGGTTAGTGCTCCCCAATACGCTCTCGATATCGTTGATCGTATTCAAAAGAGAGCGATTAGGCTTATAAATGACCCGTCTTTAACTTCTCACATACAGTCCCTTGAGCGTAGAAGGATGGTTTCAGTTCTTTCTTTGTATTATCGTTATTACAACGGCTATTGTGCTGGTGAATTACATTCTTTGATACCATCTCCGGCTATCTTTGCGAGAAACACTCGGTTCGCTCAATCACATCATCAGTATGCAGTACAAATCTCCACTTGTCGTACCAAACGGGCGCAATCCACATTTTTCTACACGGCTTCTAAACTCTGGAATGATCTCCCTAGTTCCTGTTTTCCTCTCACTTATGATATGAGAAAATTTAAGGTTGCTGTTCATAGGCATCTATTGGCAATTCATTATCCCTCTATCCATCCTCCTAAGTGTTCCTGAGTGCTTTAGCACGATAGGCCTATTTAGCCTGTTCAGGTCCACAATCATAAAAAAAAAAAAATCCAACTATGATGTAAATGTAAAGTAGTGAAAATTTTTAAATTTGGAACTGATAAATGCGTTCGCAAATAGAAACTTGACATCAATTAAAAATTCAGTCAAATCTAACAAAGAAATAGCTTAGTTAATAAATGAAAGTGTTATTTTACAGTGGAAACACAATGTAGTTAATCTAAATTACATATGTTAAATTATGTGGTAATTTAACATATAATTAGTAAAGCATTTACTTATAGGTCTAGAAAAAAACAGAAAAAAGCTTAGGCTAAAGTTAAAATTAATTGCCTTTTTTAATCATAAAAGGCCAAAACCTCTTTAAAGGGAGATTTTCTTCTTGCTTACGAACGAACATAATGATGAGTTTGTCTTGATAATATTTCTTTATTATCAAATTGAATGTCATTATTTAAATTATTTAAAGCAAGCTCAGCTACCACAGATTTCACGGGTTGACCTAATCTACAAAACCTCACATGTTCTTTACCAAAAAAGATACGTATTGTAATTATAGCCTACTAGATAAAACATACACAAGTTCAAACCTTCGTGCAAACGAGCACGTTAAATTTCGTCTCGGTAATCTTAATACACGAAAATTCAATTTTGAAAATGTTTAAGCTCAATTAACATTAAAAATACATTTAAGAAAATTTTGAAACATACGTTATCGCTAACTTATTGATGACTCCCTGCATATTCAAAAAGTCAAAGAAGTGAGACCTTATCTGGATACTTTCAAATGTATCCTCGTATAAACACTATTATATTATAAGTATACCGTGTTATACACGCTATACGGTACGGAATATTGCGGTCAAAATACGTAACTTTTAAAAAGTTTCACTTTTGGGATATGTGGGCGTCTATTATGGTTACTTTTTTAAATTATTTTCATATATACAGGGTGTCCCAAAAGCCCTAAAAGTATCAAAGTTGTCTTTTTTTTAAGTAAACTATTTGTATATTACTACATTTTTGATAATCCGATAAAAATAAGTGTATGTTCAGATAAGGTTATATTATCTAAACCTTAAGGTTTTTAAATAATTTAAATAATTTGAGTCATAGTCTAACCTGACTTTCATGTTTCAAACACTTAAGAAGTATTTAAGTCATGTAAGCGAAATTTACAGTGAAGTGTAACAATAGATCAGGGGTGCTCAACTTTTTGTAATACGCGAGCTACGTTTGTATACTATGGTATATGACGAACGACAGGTTATAACAAATGTGTGTATTAATAATTTTTTCGAAGTACATAAATATTTACAATGTTACATTCATAAATTGAATTAAATAAATGTAAATAAACTATTTAAGTTATTGTAAAAAAATCAGTGCGAACTTTGGCATTGCCCTGACTTGGCAATACTTTCATAGTCACGTTGGTATGATGATGTAGCTAATCGCAAGCAAGCATTGATCCAAGTGATGATTTGTAATTTTATCTCTTAGTTTGTTTCTTTAATAGGTCATGTTTGAAAATGCAGACTCTGACAAAAGCCAAAATTTTTTGGGCAATACTTGTTAATATCGGAAACTGCTCGTGTGCATATTTCCAAACTACTTCTTGATTTAGGTACTGATTTTAACTGAATATCATTTTGAATTTTGATTATTTAAAGTTCTGTTTCGGATTGGTTAGCATCAACCAATTTAGAAGTTATGTTTGAAATTTCTGCGATGTTTAAATTTTGTTGAAAAGGATTGTTTATAAAAGATGAAATCCCTTCAATGTTATTACATTCTCAGAACCTTGCATGAATCTCCCTCTTGACTAAATTTCTATTTCATTTATACCGTGAGCGGCTAAATTATGGAATAAATTCAGTAATTCTTAAATTGGAAAAATCCCGCTACCCGTCGATTTTTATTTTTAGATGCGCGGTTGTTCAGGTTATTAATTTATTTTTGAGGTTACCTATGTAAGCATGATGACGTCATTGATGATTTTCTTTAATGGAAAGGGTAGGTGTTACATTGGAAGTTTTGAGAGATCTTTTAATTATCTAAGCAGACGTATACAGGGTGATTCAAGATTATTGTTGTTCTATAAAAATACAAGCGAACTAAAAAAGACAACTATTCCAAATTTGGTAAAAAAAATCGACTGGTTTCGGAATTTTTTTCTGATTTTATTTGGTTTGAAAGTTCTGTCATAATAATCTTTTGAATAAAACTGATTCACTTTATATGTCGAGCAGTTTAGTATCAAGAATACAGTAAGCACATTAAAAATGATAGCGAAAAGAAATATCAATTATGATTGTATGTGGAGATAGAACCGGAACGCAACTACAAGTATGTAACTTATCTAATACAAAATATCCTAACAAACCTATTAGACAATCGACAGTCAGTAAAATTGAAAAAAAAAAAAGGGAAACTGGTTACGTTAAACACGTTGCAAACACTGGTCATTTACAAATAAACGAAAATGTAAAATTAAATTAATTCACACAGGTAAGTAAGTATCTACTATTAACACAAAACTGAGAAAAAATTGTTTAACATTGTAGAATTGTTTGTAACTCAATTTAAATGTTCAAATTGCCACCCTCCTGCCTCTTGGCAGTAATTGAACCGATGACCACAAGCTTCTTGAACATTGTGGATCATTTGTGGACTAATCTTACGTATTTCTAATCTAATTCTATTTTTCAAATCTTCCAGATTTCGTGGTTTCTCGACGTATACTTTAGATATTAAATAGCCCCATAGAAAAAAATCAAGAGGTGTAAGAAATGGAGATCTTGGGGGCCACTCTACAAGATCCTCGTCTACCAATCCATCTACCAGGAAAAGTTATGTTCAAAAAATCGCGAACAGGACGTGTATAGTGAGGAGGTGCACCATCTTGCTGAAACCATATATTATCATTTGGTAAATCAGGATCATTTTCATTTGGGAAAATTACTGCAATGGCAGGTATAAGTTCATATTGTAAGAAGTCCACATATCGTTGCCCTGTAAGAGTTTCATCGAAGAAAAAAGGACCAGTGATTCTGTTCTCTACTATCCCCGCCCAGACATTCACTTTTTGAGGATACTGAGTGTGTAACTCATTCATCCAGTGAGGATTCTGTTTACTCCAATATCTACAGTTTTGTCGATTCACTGTAAAGGAAAATGGAGCTTCATCCGAAAAAAGAATTTGACGAAGGAATCCTGGGTTGCGGTTACATAAGTCTCGCATGACTTCACAAAACTGCATTCGGCGATCCGGATCATCTTCATTGAGTTCCTGCACATTCTGGATTTTATACGGATGGTATTTCTCCTTTTTAAGTACACGTAACACCGACCTTTGTGAAATGCCTTCATCAGCTGCATTTGCTCTGGAACTACTATGAGGATTTTCTACCAAACTTGACAACATATCAAGTTTTACATTTTCGTTCATTTTTGGACGACCAGCATTTGCAATGTGTTTAACGTAACCAGTTTCCCTAAATTTTCTCTCAATTTTATTAACTGTTGATTGTCCGATTGGTGTATCAGGATATTTTGTATTAAACAAGTTACATACTTGTAGTTGCGTTTTGGTTTTATCTTCACATCCAATCATAATTAATACTTCAATTCGTTGTGTTTCACTTAATGGTGCCATTATTATTAATTAATTATCAGTTATTCACTTAGTACGAATATCTACAATGTAATATCATTAAGTACTAAAGTAAGTAGTAATTGTCTTAAATTTGACTCGTGCCAACTCGATATCTAAAAAATCTATTCTTTTTGCTACTTTCTTTTTGTTAGTTTTAAACTGAATTATTTCTGTATTCTTGATACTAAAGATCCAAAGATTATTATGATAGAACTTTCAAACCAAATAAAATCAGAAAAAAATTCCGAAACCAGTCGATTTTTATTTTTAAGTGTGCGGTTGGTCAGATTATTATTTTATTTTAGAGGTCATTTATGTAAGGCTTAGAGACGGGTATAGGGAAATATTAACAAAACTTGCTTAGAATTTTATGCAGAATCTGAAAATGCAATAACATACAGGGTATTCAATTTGAATTTTCAAAGTTGCTTTGGGTTTCTGGTAGAAGTGGCAACGTTGCACTTTTGAAAATAGTTTTAAAAGATAGATCATGACCTATTATGTCTACATACCAAATTTGGAATAGTTGTCTTTTTTAGTTCGCTTGTATTTTTATAGAACAACAATGATCTTGAATCACCCTGTATACGTAACGCAAATATTCAAAACTATTGCTACGACTGATTAGATAATTAAAAGATCTCTCAAAAGTTCCATTGCAACACCTACCCTTTCCATTAAAGAAAATCATCAATGACGTCATCACGCTTACATAAGTAACCTCAAAAATAAATTAATAACCTGAACAACCGCGCGTCTAAAAATAAAAATCGACGGGTATCGGGATTTTTCTCTGAAGTTGCCGATTTAAGAATTACTGAATTTATTCCATAACTTAGCCGCTCACTGTATATTTCTTGAAGTCACACTTACTCATTTCTGGATTTCTGGTAATCATCTCCTTTTTGTCGAAGAAAATTTCTGACATCATCAATTAACAAAATAAATCTTTCCAAAAATTGTTTCTACTGATCTAACGAACATTATTGTACAAAAGAGGTTTTTCTTCATCATCTGCTTGTAATTTAAATAATCTTCGTTGCAATCCGTTTCCGCGGATTGAGTTTACAATTTTGAATGTGCTATTCATATCCGCTGTGTTTAATCAGCACTGGTTGTTGAATAATACAATAGTAAGTTAAGAAATTTAGATATTTATCATTATTTTTACAGAGTGGTATGAAGCCTAAATTAGGACTTACCATCGCAGAAGCTCCATCAGTAGTAATAGAACTAATTTAAAAAGAGCGAACTGACACTGTTCAGCAAAATTATTAAGTTCTGCAAAAATACCTTGTCCTTCTGTCCTTGCATGCAACGGTATTATCTTCAAAAGTTCTTTTTTGCTTGAATAATCATGGAATACCATATGGATAAATACCATTAGCTGAGCAACATCGATGCAGTCGTTTGCCTCATGTTGTTGCAATGAAAACGCAACACATTTGTGAATATCTAACAGTAATTGATCATTAATATTGGAACTTAAATCTTCAACCCTTCTCGTAACAGTCATTCTTGAAAGTTGCAAATCTTTGATATTTGGCATAATATCGTTTTTATTTTTAAAATCGGAAAATGAAGTTCCTTCTGCAGCAATAAAAGATTCCTTTATTAACTCTCCATCACTGAATGACTTTTTTGCCTTTGCTAGTAAATAGCACACTTTTAACGAAGCAATAGTGACCGATACTGGCTTGTTTACTAATTTTGAAAACATGTTTTGTTGGGCAGAAAGTCCTTCTTTAAACTCATTATCTTTAATTTTAGTATCTCAGACTTTTTTGGAAAACCTCGTTATATTTTCCGTCCAATGATAGAAAATGTCGCTGAATATTGCATTTTTTCGAAGTAGCAACACAATTTGCAGATTAAACAATATTTATCACCAATCGTAGTAAAAAAGAAATTTGTTTCAAATTCTTCATGAAAAAGATACGTTTTCGATTTTTTGATACTCTCATAATTACTCTAAAATTAAAACATGATTTGCAGAATTTAATTTAATCCGAATTAAAGAATACCGATTATGCGTTTAAACATTAGTCGTTTAAGCGATACAGTGGGTTGAACCAATGATTCAGCATATTTCTCGCAAAAGCCGTATTGAAGCCATAATAATAATTCATCCGCTAAAATGGATTGTTTAGAACCAATACACAGAAGACAGTTGTCATATAACCATAAATTTGTTAGTAGTTTTCAAAGTATTGCAACTGTGCAATTTAAAAAAAACTGTAATTTAACATTGTACACAACGTTTTTACAGGGTGGGTGTCTACTGCGCGGACGGAGGATTGCTCCTTAACTATTAGAGATATCATAACCAATTGTGGTGTGGTAATACACGATCATTGGACCTACATTCTAAAACTATTTAGGTATATACAGGGTGATTTACAAAAATATGCCAACCCAAAACTGCATTTTTGTTGGAACATCCTGTATATTTGAGCATTTTTGGATTCACTGTTACATTTAGAATAAAAGTGTAGAAATTTGTATCTGTAATACTAACCGTTCTGCGGATATCGTCACTTTAGTACCAAAATAGAGGTAACTTTGGAGCCACAATGCGAGCGTTGTCACCACGATTTTGTAAATCTGTTTATACCACTATTAATAATAGTCTACTAACAAACTGGGAAATTTTTTGAAAACATGTAAAACTATACAGAATGATTAACTTACACGAATGTAATTTTTCTCAATTTTTCCAAATGCAACACCCTGTATATTTTTTCACATTTCAATTCCCCGTGAAGAGTAGATACTAATTTATAATAGGTTTCATAGCCATATGCCGCACTCTTCTTGAGATATTGACGCTTTATTTGAAAATATTGACATACAGAAGAACAAATAAAACAAAATCCAGAGCAAATAAGAAAATACGAATGGCAACTTCAACTGATAGGAAAACTTAATTAATAACTAAACAATAAAATAATAAACGCATAAAACCATAAATTCAAATTAAATGTTCAAAATGCTGACCACGTCTAGCTAAACACTTTGCCATTCGATCGGTAAACGAAAGATTCACTCGCAACAACGTTATATCTTCGCTTGTGGTGGGAGGATGTTGGTAAACTTTTTCTTTAACGTAGCCCCAAAGGAAGAAATCAAGGGGCATAAGATCCGGTGATATAGCTGGCAAGTTTTGCACACCACCTCGTCCTATCCACCTCATCGGATAATTTCTATCGAGATATTGCCTAACGTTGATTGCATAGTGCGGAGGGGCGCCATCCAGTTGAAACCACATCGTACGAATATTATCTACCTCGATATTTTCCAAAAGCTCGGGTAAATCATTTTCCAAAAACTGTAAATATCTTTCTCCAGTAAGACTCCCATCAAAGAAAAAAGGACCAACCACATTAAAATTGATTATACCACCCGACACATTAACTGACCATCGATGCTGATGATCAAAAACTCTTAAGATGTGTGCAATAGTATCTGAATAGTGATGATAGTTATGTGTATCAATATTGCCATTATGGTGAAAATCCGTAAATAGAATGTTAATAAAATTTGGTTCTTGATTAACTTTAGTAGTTACCCATTGGCAGAAAGATTCACGATTTTGAAAATCTATTTCACTTAAAGCTTGATGTTGCTCGATATGATAAGGATGCAATTTGTTTTTTTTTAATAAAGCTGCGAACTGTATTTCTATTTAGGTCTAGGTGTGGACTTAGCTCTCTGGTACTAATTTGCGGATTTTCTATAAGAAATGCAACAACTTGAAACTCAATTTCTTCATTTGGGCTTGTTTTTGCGCGCTTTGGATAACACACACTTCCAGAATTTATAAATCTCTCAGCTACATTCAGAAATGATTCTTTCCGCGGCTGTCTTGTCTCTGGGTATAGTTCACAGTACAAACGGGTAGCCAGTAAAGCATTTCTTTGAGCTTCGCCGTAAATAAAGATCATATCGACCATTTCTTCTTTGGAAAAATTCATTTTATACAAAAATTGACAAAAGAATGCAATTGTTCTTCTTTATTACGAGCGGCCAGTCTACCTGATTTGTTTTGTTGAATTCTATTGTCATAGTAAATTTGTATTTTAGAATATTTTTACGTAAAAGCGTCAATATCTCAAGAAGTCTTATGGCTATGAAACCTTTTATCAATCAATATCTACTTTTCACGGGGAATCGAAATGTGTAAATATATACAGGGCGTTTCATTTGAAAAAATTGAGAAAAATTACAGTTAATCATTCTGTATTAGTTTTACATGTTTTCGAAAAATTTCCTAGTTTGTTAGTAGACTATTATTAATAGTGGGTGGTATAAACAAAATCGTGGTGGCAACGCTCGCATCGTGGTTCCAAAGTTAACTCTAGTTTGGTACTAAAGTGACGATATCTACAGAGCGGTTAGTGATACAGATACAAATTTCTATACTGTTATTCTAAATGTAACAGGAATCCAAAAATGCAAAAATATATAAGGTGTCCCATTAAAAAACACAGGTTTGGGTTGACATATTTTTGTCAATCCCCCTGTATATACCTAAATATTTTTTGGAATGTAGGTCCAACGATCGTGTATTACCACAACAAAATTGGTTTTGATATCTGTAATAGTTAAGGAACAATCCTCCGTCCACGCAGTAGACACCCACCCTGTATATAAAACATCAAGTTTTCAAACCAATGTATCGCCAAAATCCAATTATTATTTTTAATTTATCTAAAAACTATTCAATATCGCTATTCTATTTTAAGAATAATCTACTAATTTTTACCATTCTTTCTTTGTGAGCGTGAATGTCGTCATATCTAAACAGCGAAAATATGCATTTTTGCACAGATTTTGAGTACTAAATACATGTGCACAAAACATGGAGTAATTTGAGCACTAGATATACATATGCAAAAATCGTAGGTAGCCACGGCCTATGACTTAGCCGACCCCCACCAAAATCTCCCGGGAGGTTGAAGCCGGTAGGACGGTAGGTGATCGATCAAAAACGGCCCCGCGATCGTCCATCACCCGTGCAATAGATCATATTTAATATTCCAATTCTAATAACCTTGCCGTCTTATACAGGGTGTCTAAAAATTAAAACTAGTCAAATGAAAACTTTAAGTGGCTATAACTTGATTTTTTTTTTAATTGTGGACCTGAACAGGCTAAATTTAGCCTTTCGTGCTAAAGCACTCAGGAACACTTAGGAGGATGGATAGAGGGATTAATTCAAATAGAACGCCATAATTTTTACCTTAGCAGAAAATGTACTTTGTAACCATCCAACCTTAAGTTAAAATTTTCCCTGATAAAGGTTTCGTTATAACCCAGTAGGTTTTGTGCCTTTTGCTCAGTCGGAGATTAAAGTAGGCAGGATTCATAAATATTATCAGATGTTGCTTTCAATATATATATATATATATATATATATATATATATACATACATAGCACAACACAAGTCAAATTTCAAAAGAGATACATATACCTTCAAAATGAACCCAATCAAACTGCTAAAAAATTTTACTACCAGGAAACAATGAGTTTCCCTCTTTCAACTTGCCACTAAAATAAACTCTTCATTGACGCACTATCAAAGTATAACTCTTACTGTTTAGAAAGAGTTGTAATTTGTCGTCAACGATACGATCCACCTCTCAAGAATAAAAAAAAATGGTTACAAAAATTGGTGCTTTTACGGTTAAATAAATGATTTCTTTATTTACACATGAAAAAGCTAACCTGTTTTCAAATTAATCACTCATACCATTTTGGAAAATCTGTTCTTTCGGTTTGCCATTAGAATGATTTGTGTTATTTATACTTTATCTAAATGTCTTGCTTCTCAATTAAGTGCTCTTTTCTGGCTTAAACAGTTAGGTGTTTTTCAGTTTCTCATTAAAATAATTTTTTTTTGCTTACCAAAGTATCAAACTTCTGAATTAATAAATTAATCTGTTTACCTTTCCGAACGAAATAGCAGCTTAACTTTTTGAGTCAGCAGGTCAAAATATTAGAAGGCGATCACAGTATGCCGTTGTTTCAAAAACTTATTCACTGTCCCAAGAGAGTGGCCATCACTTTACTGACTTAAGGCATATCATTCGTATTTTTTGACTTTGGGGAGTTTGAGTGGCGCCACTAGAGACTTTTTGATTCTGGTGTAAAACTCAGGCTTCCTCGCAGGTGATTTAAGGAATTTAAAAATCTTGGTATTTCGTGAGAAGTTTAGTGCAGACTTCAACACGTCGTTGTTTTTGATCCATTGTCAGCAATCTATGTACCCATCTTGTGCAAACTTTGCGGTAATACAGATAATTATGAATGATATCACCGGCACTACCAACTCCAATTTGTAATGTTTGTGACATTTCAAAATTATGACACGAATAATGTTGTTTATATAGTTAATATTGGTTTGTATTGAAGTTTTTGAAGGTCTTGCGTGCGGAAAAATTTTGACCGTTGTAGCATCCTTCTTAAACATGTTTACACCAGCGTTTTTTTTTGTACAGGTGGAAATTTGAAAATTATCGCTTAGTTTGACACAATCATTCACAAGAAATCTCATAATTATACGCCCCGCAACAGGAATATGTTTTGTCAAATATTACGTAAAATCAATTTCAGTGACTGTGACATAAGACAAACACTGACACACAGACACACAGACACACAGACACACAGACACACAGACACACAGACACACAGACACACAGACACACAGACACACAGACACGCAGACACGCAGACATACAGACACACAGACACACAGCACCTTCTAAACACCCCATTTCATGTATGTTCAGAAGGAATTGTCGCTAGGGTCGTTCGTTTGGTTCTGAGAATAAAATTCCTGGTCATTTTGGAACCCTCTTCGCACTTTCTTGCAAGTGTCCTTATTCTGTTTTTGAAGTTTGTGGGATCCTTTACAGAATTCGTGGCTCTCATTAAATAAATTTTCGTGATAACAAGAGGAGTGTCTTATCTGGATCAGGTTGCATACGCAGCCGAGTACTCTACGTCCTTTCATCTATGAACAACTGACATTATTTCACATTAATCGTAGATTTTGGTGTGATCTAATATTAACAACCGTAGCGCTCAAAGTACGGTCTATGACGTTTTGGCGCGGCCGATTCGTGCTCCATTTGGGAAATAGTGCACTTTAGCGACTTGCGACAAGTACGCCTTTTATAAAGCTATTATTATGAAATTTTTAAAAAATTACTCATTATGTAACATTTTTCACACACCAAAAAAAATGACAACGAGATTGTAACATATAGGTTACTGCAAACGCCCTCTATACTTTACATAAAAACTGATTTCACAGATATGTTCAGTTAATGCAAAAACGTATAAAAACCAAATTTCAATTAAATAACACAAAAAACAAATGAGTTAGCGTAAAAAAATAGAAAACAAAATAAATCTTTAAAGGCTCGTATGTCCTTAAGGGAGAAACTTGGTACTAAGGTAAGTTGACTTAAATCAGTATATTTTAATCCAGAGAAACAGTATGGCCCATGCTTTTCAGGACAGGCAGGATATACACGTCATTTATTTCTTTTGTTAATATTTAATGAAATATTTTTTTGCGCCATCTCTGGCACTAATGCACCGCCCACACTTATGTATGTAGCACTAAAAATACTGTAAAATATATCTTTGAGTATAAATAGCATGCCGTCGAAACGTCCTTGCGCCGAATGGGCTTACGCCGAATCGTCTTCGCGCCGAAACGTCTTGCGCCGAAACGTCTCCACGCCGAATCGGATTGCGCCGAAGCGTCCTCGTGCCGAAACGTCCTCGCGCCAAATTGGCTGCACCGAATCGGTCGCGCCGAATCCTCTGTGCCGAAACATCCCATTCCGCTCAAAATACGCTACCTTTGTAAATATAATTCCGAAAGTTCTTGAGGATTTTCATTCTATTGTATATAACCAAGATATCATACTTTTCATTATTTTCGTAAACCGCCATTATTGTAAAACAATAAATTAAATATAGAATATAATAAAATAGAAACACCAAAACAACAAAAATATTTTACTAATAATCAAAAACTGACAAAACCGTCAAGTTTTTGACATTTTGCTTTTTTGCTCCAAACAAATTAGACACAATTAGACACAAAGAAAATTTTACAAAATCTTTTTAAATCTTTTAAAAATAGTTGTGTACAATTATATATTTTTGGAAAGCCCACATTTAAAAAATAGAAGGTGTTAGAAAAAACTGACTACGCCAAAGGATTCTACGGAAAAAAATAGCAGTATATTTTAACTTCTTGAATAAGTTTAAAGATAAATGAGATGTGAGGGGTGTCTGAAAGTGATACTTTTTAATTTCACCTTGTATCTCAGAAACTAAAAGGGTATGAAAATTGTGCTGCGCCATCTTTAATTTCATAAAAAAGCAGCACCCGCAAAACTGACGAAAGTGGGATACCCTGTACATGCTAAGATGGAGGCAATCCTTTAAGCTTAGGTAAAAATATTGACTCATTAACTAAGTATTTCTCCAACTGTGAATAGTTAACATAAGTAATTTAACTATCGTGATCGTCAAACATAACAAAAGTGACAACCTTTGCGACTAAAATATGAATGTAAAGATTGCACTTTTCAGGATAGTCATTTTTATTTTAATTTAAACCGTTGAAACCTGTAATGGTATATTATAATACGCGTGCGCTGTTTCTGACCGTTTTTAGAGCCCTCGACGCTTAATAATGACAGCGCACGAGTGTCAGACTAGTATATTAAAAAAAAGTTTAAAGAAATGAGTGCTTTAAGGTCTTATGATACATGTTTTTATGCCATTTTTTGTCATTTTTATTTTCGTTGATTTAGTGGTTTTTGTGGCGGTTGGTAATGTCTTAATTTTAAAAGTGAAAATTTGATTTAGTCGCACTAAACACGAAAATGGAAGATTTAGTCGCGAATTTACTCACGCGTCAAAGTTTTCCACTGTACGCATCCGGTTTCTGGCACATTTTGTAAGAGTGACATGCATGACATAATTCCGGATCAAGCTTTGCCAACATAAAAATTTTCGTAAAATGTTCCGTTACTTAAGGGCTATAATGACATCGGAGATGATGACGTCGCGTTTCTTAATATATCTATTAAAGAATCAAAATGGAAGCAAATTACAAAAATTATTTTGTGTTCATTTCGGGAAACGTTAAATTTATGGAAATTTTGTGGTTAAATGTGACAGTTGTCAAATTTTGTATATAAATCATACACGAACACAACGGTACGATAATTACCAAATCTGCTTAACGGAGCCTATTGTATTGATTTTTATAGTTAGGTATATATCGTTTCAAGATAAAACAGTATGTTATTGCGACTAAAAATCACTGTGCGGCTCACGCTGAATTATTTACCTGCTCTCGTTCGGCAGCGGAACGTCAGGCTTCGCTGAATTTTTCATTTATTATTTTTGCTCTTAATAATAATATAATTGTTAGAACTGTTTAGGGATCTCGGCCGCCAATCAAAAATGATGAGTTTTGCTAGTGTAAATGTGTGTATACTCTGTTTCATCTTATTTTTCAATAGCGCAGAACATGGTGTGATAGTACTGTCAAAAGAACAAAAAGTTACTACCATAGTTTGACTATTAAAAACGATCCGTTATATTTTTACAGTGAAACTAATGCAGCGTTCCAACACTGTTTTTCACGTTCTTTAGACGTTTGCACGAAAATCGTTGCTCAAGTGACCAATTAAAAAAGTAAACTTTAGTCTTCACACCTTGAACGTTTATTACTAGCAAAACGGCAATTGCACATTCTTTAAATTGGTCATAAGTGACAACAGCGTGTCTTATCTAATACAATGAGAGTTTTTTAACAAAATCTATGTAAAAACTAAAAGAATTCCTTCTCCTTTTTTCATTCTTTCAAAAAAAAAAAAAAACCGGAGAAAATATGCAGAAAATCCAGAGCGTAATTTCATAAGTAATACAATTCGAAGACTTCCTTTCGTGATAAACTTTACCTGCTGCATTTTTTCTTCCTTCTCTTGGCTATTAAATATGATGTAGAGGTACGTTTATATGCTAACTTAGTTCTTCGGCCGCTAAGTCAGTAGGTTTTTTTTTTGTTAGTATTCTGATGCTTATGGTTAGTAATCACTTATTTATAGCTTATTTATACCTTAGTCGTAGACTGTTCAGGAGTCCTTCTCTTCAGCCCTGGTCAATCCATGCTTGTTGGTGTTGCGATGTTTTGTGTTATTGTATAGTTTACAATCATGAGATGTGGTTATTTTTTGGTGTAAAAAACGCAAAAAAGATTTAGATTTAT
Source organism: Vesta saturnalis (assembly GCA_036346205.1). Lineage (NCBI taxonomy): Eukaryota > Metazoa > Arthropoda > Insecta > Coleoptera > Lampyridae > Vesta > Vesta saturnalis. The sequence continues at coordinate 1,696,146 of JARFJB010001941.1, read as the reverse complement.
TTGAATATTTGATAATGTGTTAATTGGTTTAAGTGTGTGTGTTGTTTAGTGGGATGTAGCGTGGTTAGAGTGGTTAATTCGATTCGTTGTCCGGTTTCATGCTAAGTCGTCCTCGAATAGACGGGGGAATGCGGAGGGCATATGGGATGTTATCTAGGGATTCTTCTATCTCCTCGGGGAGGTCGTCAATGAGTTGTGTAAGGATCGCGGGGAGATGCTTGAATTTTAATTTAGGTTTTTTATCGTGGAAATTGGGGAAAACGGTAGTTGTAGGGAGTGGCAAGGACCTCTTTGGTAGGGATAGTGTCGCCGAAAATTCTTTTATATGCAAAGTTTTTTTGTAGTGTTTGGATTCTGTGTGTGATGGTTGGTATGTTTGCGTGTTGTGTTGTGAGGTCGCTAGGATACCTGAGAGGTAACCAGTGTATGTGTTTGAGTATTCGGCGTTCACCGGAAGCAATGGAGGAAATGTGATTCGGGTTTATGTTAGTGTATATGGGTGCTCAGAAATCCATAACAGGGCGGATGTATGTTTTGTAGGTGTGTTGAAGTGTTTTAGGGTGGCAACCTCTGATTCTACCCCGGAGGGCGCCCAGTAGGTTTGCGCAGTTTCGTATCCTGTTAAGTGTTCTTTGTACATCGGACAGCCAATTGAGGGTTCTAGTGAAGAGGATTCCTAGGTAGGTGACTTCTTGTTGAAGTGGGAGTCTTTCTTGGTTTAGGGCGAGGGAAACGTTTCTGGAGGCAAGCTTTGGGAACTTATCTTCGGTGTAATTAGGATGTCGGAAGAGGATTGTTTGGGTTTTGGTGGGATTGACGGAGACTCTCCACCGGTTTTGCTATTCCGATTAACTGTCCAGAAGGCGGTGTCATCCGCAAACTGCGCAACTACTACTCTGGGTTGTGTGACTTCGGAAATGTCGGATGCGAATATAATATAGAGGATCGGGGCTAAGACAGAACCTTGCGGTACGCCTGCTCTAGGTCGGAAATGATCTTAGAAGGTTTGCCCTATTTTGACCCGAACTGACCGATTGATCCGGTACGATAGTAGAAGTTTTGAGAAGAGGTCGGGAATGTTGAGGTTACGGATCTTGTGCAGGAGACCGGCGAGCCAGACCCTGTCGGATGCTTGCTTAATGTACAGAAACACAACCAGATTGCATTGCTTGTGATTGAATGCTCTGGTGGTCCCTGTAAACAGCTTCAAGAAGGGATCGTGGCACGTTCGGTTGGGATGGAAGCCGAATTGTCTGTTGGGAAGGAGGCCGTTAAATTCGAGGTGGTCCCTGAGTCGCCTGGCTAGAATCTGCTCAAAGCATTTTCCGAGGCAACTCAGGAGGGAGATTGGTCTACAAGAGGAGGGCAAGGTTAGGCCGGCGAGGGGTTTGGGTGTTATGACGGTGGAGGCCGATTTCCAGTCCCTCGGGAAGTGGGATAGGATTAAGCATTGGTGGTAGATGTTGGAGAGTAATCTGAGGGCTGGGTCGGGTAAATGACGGAGGACTTGGTCGGTCGTGATGGGGGCTAAGTCAGTAGGTAACCAGAACATCGATATGTATCCAATTAATTTAACCTATTCAGGAAATCTACAGCGCTTTTTGATAAGTACTCCAATGTGAATATTTGCTTTCATGTTGAAATTTGATGCGTCGTTTTTGCTGTTACGTACACATGAACGTAAATTTATCCATTTAAGTCGTAGCTGAATGGAATGACCACAAGATTGCTGCTTTCGTATCGACGGACAAGACCTAACGAAAATCAAATATTTAAGTATACTTTTAGTAAAATTTGGATGCCAAACAGTGCGGTCTTATCAATTGCATTATCCACCAGAAGAATCCGAATCCATATCCATATCCATATCTGAATCTGAATCTGATTTTTCTAGTGCTATAATAACAATATATAACAATAATAATAATGTTTTCAATCTCAAAATTTCCCATATGTTTCTCCCAATCATTTGGAGTAATCGTGCATTCGAACAAACATTTTGCTACGTTGCAAGGGACCATTTGGAAAAAGCCTCAAGCCATAATTTCTCAACCCTATCTTTCGATGGAGGTTGAGAACATATTTGCTTATTGTAATAATTTTTACAAAAACCCCATGCCATTTCAATACGGTTATATTGACAATGGTAACGAGGCAATCGCAAAACTTCATACCCATGCTTAATCAAAATATTATCAACTAGGTGCATAATTTTTGTCTCTGGACCTAAAAGGTTGAATTTTGTTTCACAGTTGCCTTTTTTGTAAATTTGCCCTCAATTTCCCGCAGCTCACTTCTAATTTTGGAAGGATTACTTTTGATGATAAATCCACGTTTGGTTTAGATACACAAATCTGACATCTTGGCTTGAACTTTATGAATGCAGAAATTTTCTCAAAAACTGAATTGCCTACAATGACGTGTTTTATTTCACATAAAATGCTGTTCATTGTTACGTTTGTGTTTGTAACCGATTGATGTCGTTCGACCCTCATCGAAATCTAAATCTGTTTTAACAGGGTAATAATGCAATTTTTCCAAAGTAAAATAATCATTTTGCCAAATTAGTCTTTGTAGCTCTTCGTGAAACGTGAAATCCCAAAACTCAGGTTTTCCGCGTTTACCACAGCCTGTCGAGTTTAAATTTTGAGGTCTTGCCGTTATGACGTTTTGCGTAGTGCGCTGTGAAACCTAAAACCAAATACATACTTAATGTGAGCACGAAAAAGTGTTAAAAGTTCTTACGTAATTGAAATATATCCGATACCAGTACGAAGTTCCCCATTACTTTTGCCCGTTACACTGTTGTTAAATTTGCGACTTTGTACTCTTTGCAATGACGTTTGGCATTTTCTCAACACATTATTATTAATTCAATATGAGACTTGATCATCATATGCGTTACTTAAGTAGGTAATACCATAGATAAGTGAGGGGATAGATACACGACTCCTACCATTCGCGCTGTTTTAATAAATTAGTTGTGTATTACGTCACCTGAGCGCTAATGAAGCACAGGCGGGAATTTTAAAAATTCATATTCAAATGCTTTATTATGAATGTTTAAGAACTGGCCCGTTTGCACCACCTCAGTTTAAAACCGACGTGGTGCAAATGGGTCTAAAAGTATTAAAATATTTAACTTCTATAATATTGTATTTACTAACATCGATAATTAAAAAGTGTCAAAAGTAAATTAACATTATAAAAGTAACAAAGTTTAATCTATTCAAAGACGTATTTATATTTATTTATACAATACTTTGTTCATAATAGATATTTATGTATTAAGGGCATAATCAGAAGATTATGGCTCGAGGGAATGTTAAAATCCCGACGCGAAGCGGAGGGCTTTTATATTCCTGAGAGCCATAATCTAATTATGCTGGTATCTAATGTTTTATTTTATTTTGCACCATGAAACTGGAACAAAACATTAAAAAGATTCAGTATTTTCGGCAAGTTTTTAAATGCAAATGCAGATAAATAAAGTCGACAGTAGGCTAATTTGTTGTTACTAAGATACTGTGATATTGCTAAATTGTTGCTAAGGTACTGTTTGTTTGTAAATAATTTGCATTCTAAAATGGAAGGTGAAAACGCAAAAACTATCATGTTATCTGTTTGCTGGCAATCATGCTGCTTAGCAACAATGACATTTCCGTGCTATAAAGACCACATTACGCCCGCATTTGGGGGCGTATAAAGAACATTATGGTGGCAAAATAAAATAAAATAATATTTGACATACACATATAAGTAATAACCATTTTACATCATTTTAACAGATAGAATAAAGTTAAATAAATATCGGGCCTTAGGGTATCATGGTGGTTAAATGTTGCTTGACTAAAGTCACTAAATATAGCGTCACCAGCGCCTTCTGTGACGTGATACATAACTATGGGGTTTAGAACCAAACTTAATACCAATTTTATTAAAGGAGTGAACAGCCCATGGGCAACACAGCACGATTACTTTTGACAAGCCGGTTACAGAAAAAAATATCATGGCCTGCTCTAGTGCAAAATTAAGATCGCATAACTGAGATCCAGAAACAGTTGGAACAGATTATACTATTTTTTAATATTTACAATAACAGCTTTCAGTTTTCCTGTTTTTATAACTATACTATCTGCTATAGTAAATATACTGGTAGATAATATAATTGAATAAAATAAAGGACTAATTGATAACATTAACGTACCAGGAAAATTTTCATATAAATGTTATCAAATCAACACTTATCAATGTTTGTTCTTTGTAGTGCCATTCAATTTAATTAAATATGAGTATACGTAATCGACGTTATTAGTAACAAGTGTAACAATATTGTATATTTCCAGTAGTTGATGTACGGTGTTATCTAAGTAATTGTGCAATAGTAACGGTTAAAAATTGTTTGTAAGTTATGAATTGCATTAAATGCTTTGTCATAAATTAAGACATTTAATGCAAGTAAATATGATGAATTAACTATTGTTGCAATTTAAAAAAATGTTTTTAAAAATGTTTAGATATGCATAGGTACATCAACATATCCAAAGTAAAGATAACTTGTAATAGTTAGCTTGAACATAAAATTTATCTTTTTCATTATTTCACAACTAAGATAAAGAGAACTTACCTCTGAGAGATAACTATCATTTTAATAATACTTGTTAGTGCCCACAAATTATTAATTCAGATTTATAAGATTATCATAAAAAACCGCACAGTGTATGGGTTCATTAATTTTTTTTATAAAAATATTATTTACGTTATATTAGTTCTGTTTTGTACCCACACTGGCGAAACTACAAAATTTTTCTGGGCAGGCCAGGGCTCTTTGGAGTGCGTATAAAATTTTGTTGGGGCTACACCACTTTTTATAGATGCATGCGCATGAAAACTACGTCAATCTTGTTTTCACTCTCAATTTTTAACAGTTTTGGTTTTCATCATCATGGTTTGTCATATACCTACTTTAAGTAAAAGACTTTCTATGTTTTCACATTTTATTTAGGAAATATAACATATAATGTATGAATAAAAAACTTCAAACTAATTTTAGTTTTCTATCTGTTTTATAAAAACAGAGAAACTTGTTCATGGTACAATTTTCTTAACTAAAGCATTTTCAATACAGAGAAGTGATAAATTTGAAAATCTATCTTGTCCATTTGGTTCACAATGTTTATCGCTCATAGAGGAACTTCTCACCAGCTGATGATAAGGCTAACATTTGAGTATTTTAAAATTTGTTAGATCCCCAATTCATTAATTTTAGATTTTCCAAGATTTCAAAAACGATTATGGTTATGAAATAAATTTCATCACTAAAACTTCATATGAATTTAGTTTCGATATTGAAGGCCCTCTATTAATTGTGCGACGAATCAAATGCTTGATCCAAATCTGTTTCATAAAGAATCAATCGATCTTGTCAGAAAGTTTTTCAAAATTGTTTCATATGAATAGTAACATGCTTTGTAAATGTTGAATTCAACAGTAAACATTAAGCCTCGTATTAACTATTCCAGTTGACAATTGTCTTGTTTGTAGCACTACTTCAAACCATTATCGAAAAAAACCACTGGCATTAAATTCTACAATCTGTTCAATAACAAGTTGAGATGCGATGCTTATTATTTCATTTTGTATTTTGGAACTGCAATAACTGATATGTCTGTCTAGATGCATCGAAAAATTCGTGTCATGTTTTGCCATAGGTTCACCCAACTCCAGAAAATTTCGTCGGTTAGTAGATGTTGCGTCTTCTCGGTGTCCTCGGAGTGGCAGCCCTTGACGTGTCAAGTATAAAATCATGTCGATTAATTTTATCATATAATCTCGGTTCTGTATTATCATTTCTTCATGTTGTATGGTTAGCTTCTTATGAACATCTCCGGCCTTCAAGGAATGCTTGTAGCCTACATACCTTTGCATACAGTCACTGTGAGCCAAAGAGGTGCCATTTTTTTTCAGCGACTCACTTAGTTTCCTCCAGTTACTGAACCCATTAATCGAAAACTTTTCATTTTGATCTCGAATATTTGCAGAATGCCGAAAATGTCTGCAGACAAAGCAGAACGATTTATCTAACTTCACACCATATTCAAGCCACTGATAAGTATCAAAGAATTGAGACGAAAACGATCTCCGTCTATCTCCAAATGAGCTTTTTGGAAAAACAACCCTTGGGCCCCTTGGCTGCGAAGGACCACTATCAGGAGTTCCCAGATCTTGATCTTCTGGATCATTTCGTCCTCTTTGATTTGTTTCTGCAGATGTAAAAACATCGGATGTTTTGCTACCTTGCCCTTCTTCAGCGGCTTTATTTACATCTTCTCGTATGCCTCCACCAACATTTTCTATATTTGAAGTTGAAGATCACAAGCTATCTCAATATTTGTTGTTGAGTCTCATACTGGAGTAGACGTTTGCCTTGTCTCAGTCTCATCTTTGTCGGGTTGATTTGTGGCAGATTTGAAAAACGATCGTATGTCTTTGAATTTCTTCATGTTCAAACCGCCCACAATCTGCAATCTGCAACGCAAATAAAAACAAATTTATAAACACCGAAGCTAACTGCTCGGACACTGATGGGGAAACAAGTAAAAGGCGTGAAAGAAAGTACAAATCAAAATCCCTTTGCAGTTTTAACTTTAAACTATTATTATTATTATTAGCTGAAACTTGTGATGTAATCTTTCCTTTTTTTTTCACCCATCAAAATTTTAACATCTTATAATACCCTAAAACAAACATACAAATATGTAAAATTACCTTAGTCCTTAGTTGTTTGTGGCAGTTGGCCTTGGCAGTGGCTATTCGTTTGCTTTGATGTTTTATTTCACACAGCACTGTGCTGTCAGCACAGAAGACTCAGAACATGGAACACCGAACACAGGTTATATTGGCACTTGGCTCATAATAATAATAATAATATTACATAAAATATTAAACATAACTATAACAAGTACTAACCCCATGAATTCATCGTGTGTTGCAACGTTGCTTATATAGGTACCGATGACGCAAGCAACCCTTCTCGAATTTTCTAGAAGTTCGATGACTAATAATTTACGTAAGCTGCTGTCTGCGACTGCCGAGGCATCGTAATTATGATTCATACATCTAGATTGTTCGGAATAGTGAGTCACCCTTTCCGGTATGTTACACTATTTTTAAGTTTCAAGTATCGCTTCCTTTATAAAAAGTTATCTTTTAGAATGTTAATGTAAACTGTATGTAAACTAATCTAATGTACTAATCTTTGGGGCGTCTTTATGCTTGCTGGGTTTACTACATCGTGAAAGCATTAACGTTTCACCAACATAAAGTGGATTTATGTACGAATGCTGTACTTCTCAAGCTTTGGTCCATTTTGTTATTACACTCAATGTTCATTCTTACTGGGTTATATCTGAGCTCGTATGTAATATGATACATGCTATTGTTTATTGCATCAACACTCAACGCATATCAGTATCATGAACCAAAACAATTCCAAGAGCAGCACAGTCACAGTCACAGTCAGCAGTCTACCGCCGCCGCGCCGCTTAGCTAAACAAATATTATTTCACCGATACAACTTATGCTCGAATGACGAATATTCTAATGTCTTACATAATAAATAATAATTAATAATTGTACTTATCACTATTACTACTCGTTTGTTTATCGCAATGGTTTAAGATTTAACGAATTAAGTTGTTAGATGCAATTTAAGATAAGAATGAAAAATGGTGAAGTGCTCCGTTTTTCTGGGGTGTGTCACGGCTTGCCTGGGGTGTGCCTGGCACACCTTGCACCCCCCCCCCCCTAGTTTCGCCACTGGTACCCAAACATATTACACTAAGCTCCTCAATATTTTGTGATGAATATGAATAAGCTCGAAATTTATCTCGTGTGCGATCAATTTCACTTAGTGTGAATGTGAAATAACTACGAGCTCCACTGTTACCATATTAACCGAGCTGGTGGGTCAGTGTTTACACAACCTGCTTGGCATTCGGGAGGTAATGGATTCGATTCCCGTTACCGTCTACCCTGTATGAGATCCTTTCAGAGCGTTTTCCTCATACACATGTAGCGGCACGATCACTGAGTATACTCACTTCATGTGCGGTTATTTAGGCGAATGCTGGGGTAGTAGCTCCTACCTCAGAACCCTAACTCCATGGAAATCCATGACTAGCGAAAGAGCATGGAAAGCTCAAGCAGCCCGTCTCGGGAGGGATGAAACACGTTGTCTTTTCCTTTTCCTTTACCGTATTAGCACCTATATAGCATTAACGTTTCACCAACATAAAGTGGATTTATGTACGTAAGTGCTGTGTACACCTTCTCGAAGCTTTGGTCCATTTTGTTATTACACTCAATGTTCATTCCCTTCACTTTATGGGGTTAATGATGCTTGTAGTCTCCCCTATGTAATATGACATGAACTTGACGCCACTTTTCTACCATATTAAGAGGATTTGCGTGCAAAATCACCCAGTTGTTACGGTCGAAAATGAAACTATAACGGCAGTTAATAGATAATTAGAGTGCACCGGACTAGCTCGGTGGGACAGAGGGCGTGGGCGTGTTTTTGAATTTAAAAATATTGAAGGCGGTCAGTCGTATTGTCGAAAGTGGCAAATAAGGGTACGTCGTAATTAGAATAAAGTCAAGTAAAGGGCGCCAGACTGTTATTAAGACGATATCGATAAGGCTACACCTGGGCACACGTAGATAAATCAACCTTCAACAGTCAAAAGATCTCACTTACCTTACGTTGACTACATCCAGGTGCACGTCGGAGATGCTTCGAAACTTTAGCTCTAGAACAAATCTTAAAATATCCACATGCTCAAATACTAAAGCAGCGTGTGCGCAAATCAGCTGTTGGGTTTCAATCATTTCTTTAACTTTATATTTTGTTACGTTACCCCCAACGCTTGTGATTAGACATAAACTAGATAAACGTCATTTAAAATTCCTCTAATGTGTTACATTAAATAAAACCAAATATTTAATAAAACTAAAAAAAAAAAGAACTATATGACACTAAATGCTTCAGTTGTAAGAAATTACCACTGGTTACTTTTAAAATGAGGCAATAGAATTGAAATCAAAATTTAGCTCTCAACGAATTTTTTAGTTTGATCAATAAAATCACTACTTTTCGTAAATTATTGCTTTGACTGGTCGGGAGAAGATCACAAATAACACTATAAAATTCAATTAATTGTTCATCTATTCTACCTGAATATATTTACCCTGCTTACGGTTCAATTGAAGATGTTAAATTCTAGAATACGGGAGAATAAGTAGGCCAACCTTGTAAGCTTACTAGATTTTAATTTTAAATTATAGAAATGGAATTACCTAATATGGTTAACATTCAAAACATTACGTAACCAAATGGTCACTCAAAATCAATTTTACCAAGCGAAATTTTCATATACATAAATTTGCAGTACATTTAATTAAATAATAAAAAAAAACAAAATAGTATAGCGCATTTCGTCAAACTTTTAATTGAAATTAACGTGAGAGCATCAATTTCGACAAAATAACAGAGACATGATAAAATAATCACAATAACTTGCAATATTGAGTTACTTTCTACACAGAACTCTTGAATACGTCTTCACCAGGTATTAATTAAAGCAATACGGGCGTGAACGGCTTCAGGACACCTATTGCACGTTCTACATCGACAAGGCAAACCCATGCGGCAATTTCCTAGTTTTAAATTTCGATAGCGATACGCTTACGTTAATTGGCCAGCGCGTTATATAGTTTATGTGCACAGAACAAATCGCTTTTACGCACGAGATATTTACACATTACCTGTTTAATGTTCAATTAATTCGGTAGCTCTATTTACCAATATTAAAACGAAAATGTCTATTTACAAATTATTTATAGAGAGACTTTCGTCTGTTGCAGCTGATCTTATTACGGGGGGAAACAAAACGTTGTAGCTTTACAAATATTGACCCCACGGTCCGTAACTTCAAAAGAAATAACCAGGAGGGATGAACGTCTACACAAATATCCACCAAACTGGTGCTTTAGTTCCAAACAACTTCTCCGAAAGGTTCGGGCCTCCAGGCATTCGGAAAAAAGACACACCTCTAACTCCCAACTTCACATATTTTACTCACGAAAGTCAGATCAAGAAATCCCGCGCACAATTCACCGCTCAAACCCCCTCTCCATAATATTGCACTATCCTTTCTCAATCAAACCGTATCATGAAAAAAACTGCTGACTCTGTGGCGTGCACGACTCAAGTGGAAATCGTCATCCACAGATTTATTCCCTTAACGATAACGATAATTACTTAACACTAATGGATTGAGATACTATACTCCGGCAGAAAAACGTCATCAATTACTAAACGCGATAAGTAAAATAAACACAAACAGTCCCTGCTTAAACAAGCAAACACAAACACAACTACATTTTATTTTAACGAAACCTTTTATAAAAATTCACAGAAAAACTAATTTAGATTCAACTTATAATTTCCTATTTCCAATTAATTAATCCACAAAATATATAATTAGCCATTCCGGAAATAAAATCTAAATGGCAATACGAAAAGTTTAATTCGAAAACCACTACAACTGACAAATCAAACAATCTATTGTTACTTTCACCGGTACCTTGATGGACACCAAAAAAATCAAGTTTAGTTAGCGTAAATTGAGTCACTAGCAAAAAGAATAAAAAGAAAAAAACGTACATATATATATATATATATATATATATATATATATATATATATATATATATATATATATATATATATATGCAGGGCGTTCAAATACACAGGACACAGTACACACCACTTTTCTATCACAGGGTGGAACGAGCATATTAAATCATTTCACTTGACTCCTTTTTTCTACCAAACAATTTGTATGCAGTACTGTGCTCGAGACCCCTTCCCCCTCAGGTACTATCACGTGTTATCAGCAGTTCTCGGTTCACTAGTACAGTAGGAGCATTACAATTAAAACATATAAACTTAGTATGTATATGTTTTATTCGATTAAGAGGATTTTGTGATTTACGATATTTCCCAAACTTACCTAGGTTAACTATGTTAAAATAATTTTATATTAACTGCATTCACAAGATGCAATCGTACAAAAATATAGAAAGATAAAGATGAGCAACGCTTTCTACGAACTCAATTTTACAATAAATTCGAAAACATTCAGAGCACAACACGACGTGGTAAATGCATTTGATTTGCGGCGTGGTATTTCGCTATCTTTTAAATGACATCGGGGACCCTTCACCTCAATTATCAACTTGTCTTGGGGAAACGCGTTAGAAACGTTTTATAAGTTTTGTGCAGCAGACAATAATTGTTCTTTTGTGCATTAAAAAGAAGATTCGTATCTAAAATTCCAAATATGTGTCATACATTTTGTAATGCGTTAGTTCTTTCTGAAATCTCTTCAGTAAATCGAGCTAGGTATTCAAACAATGATCGCCGAAGTTCTTCCTCTAATAAAAGACAGACATCCATAGCGGTTTCATCCAGCACCAACTTTTTACCTTTACGCCTTGCTCATTTCTGGATGTCTATGTCCATCTCTTCTCACATATGTTTACCATACTACAATGCATGTTTTACATTGTTGTCCCTTTCATTTATCTAAAAATAAAGAAACTTACGTCCAATGCAATGTAATTGTTTTTGTGCAAGATTCACATCCGACAATACCCCGTTCCAGAATCGGGTGTCACTCTTCAAGTGTTTTATATATATATATATATATATATATATATATATATATATATATATATATATATATATATATCTAGAAGACGAAAAATCAGTAGTTTCCCGAACGTTCCAAAGCAGGTATCACTGGAGGAACGTTGGAAAATGAATGAACATCGCAAAGATTGAAGACAATGATTTGCACATGGCGTGAAAAAAGCTTTCGAATTGAAGTCCATTATTTTTGTTTGTACGCCACCATGAAATCCTGCTATTGAGGTAGCATTGTCGTATTGCTGAGTTCTACACAAATCAATATCTAATTTAACTTCTTCCAATTATTGTATAATATTCTTTGTTATGTGAGTTGTACTTTTTCCTGCCATTAAATAAAATTCCAAAAATGATTCACCCACTTCTACGATTTCTCTTTTAATGCATACATATCTATAATGCAGGTCATTTCGTCTTTATGACTAATATCCCCTGTACTATAAAAAATAATTCCATAACATTTACCTTCTTTAATATCTGAAACTGTTTTTCTTTTCACGTGATCCCCTAAAAGAGTGATGAACTCGTTTTGAACATTTTTCGATAAGTAAGAGACTTTTCCTCTTCCAGGTTTTCCAGCATATTCTTCATTTACTACTGCATCGTATTTTGACATCAATTTAACTAATTCTAAAAGTTGACTGACGTTGGGATGCACAATCCAGTCTAATTCTTACGGAAAGCTACATTTTGATGTGCCAAAAATGTCTAGTAGACGATATATGAAGTGTCTCCATTTCTTTGGCCCTCGATTTACCGAACGCAGCTTGTCGGATTTTGTTTTAGTCTTACTGTGATGTTTTCCATCTCTCAAGTTTGTGATTGGTTGAAGTTACGTGTACAAAAATGTTCGAATTCAGTTTCCACCATTTTTGAAACTCAGTAAACAGTTATCTTCTGAATTTTGAGAACTTGCAAATAACCGACAACAAAAACAGAGAAGCACCTTCTGAGATGGAGAATAAGTTATCTATTTCCTTAAATACTTTTCTCTATTCTTCAAAGTGCCATAGAACCACTATGATGACAAATTTCGCTACAACTTCTTGGTTTGTTGCTCTGCTGGCCTTACAACATTAGCAAAACCTCTTTATGCTGAAATATCGCTTTACCGTGTGTAACAATTTCGATTTGTTGGTAATGAGAGAGACGCATTCGCCATACTCCAACGTCATTACAAACATGCAATTCGTGTTGATTAACTGCTTATGTTTCTACCCTGACTTTTTCGAAGATGGCATAACTTCGGCAGTATTTCCTTTGTCGACAAAAATTAAATTTTTACCAGAGTTTCCCCTAATTTATCCATTTCTTGAATAGAGTTTTCAGTTTGCACGTCTACTTCGCGGGGTTCGACTTAATCTTTTCTGATTTCCTGATAAGTATTGCATAACAACTGCTTTGCTTTCTTTATTTTCCTTTTATGGGCGCTACTTGAAAACTTCGAGCGATAATTGTGAAGAATACGCTGTGCAAAACTAAAATTAATTACAAGTTATTTAATTTTAGAACTTCCATGATAGAAACTGAGGTCTGTCAATTATTTCAAAATAAATTGTGTTAATCAAAAATTGTGTTTCATACAAATACAATGTGCCCATTGGGGATTGCACGGGGGGGCTTCTAATGTTTGTTACGCCACTGCTATGCGCTGAACTGTCATGTGCTTTATTTATTACTTATTAGGTATTCTGAGATATTATGAAACTCTTTCTAGCGTTTATTGTGTGAACTAAGAATTCAATCCTCATTTAAACAAGAAATAGGAAGATTTTCCAGAAGGTCGAAAGCGAAGTGCCTGCTGCGCGTCGTCAGATCGTCTGAATTGTTATTGAGCATGGAGCATGTAATAATAATTTACTAATAAAATCCTTATCTTTGCATCCTACCTCGTTTCTTATTAATAGCTTTAAAAATAAAATTTCATGCAATATCGTATACGAGGCCTTGGGTGGTCCCCCTAGCCCGCCTATGTACATTCCACTTAGGATTTTTGGACTACGCAACGTGCCTTTCACTTATGATTCTTCACTTTATTACGAGTAGTATAACTAGACATATCCTGGACCACATAGGAAAATTACATAGGAAAGAAAGAGACTGCATTGTTGGGAAATTGCCTGACTGAGAAAGTATAATGATAGTTCAGATCTTTAACTTTTTTTAGCTAAATGGCTTGTTTCTTAGCTCAGACAACAAGGTTCCAAACTTGACTAAGAGGGGCGAGGGTTTTTTTGTTAGTTAAAGTAGAGGGTATTATTTTAAATGCCTGCTAAAGTAGAGAGAGTTCTTATCTCGGATAAGTGGCATTCGGCTAGATGTTTTGCTACATTTTTCGGCTAAGGTGAGAGTTTGTTTCTCTGCCGAAGTAGAGGGTGTGTTTATCTCGGCTAAGTGTGTCCCTGCTAGGAGCTAAAGTATATGGGATCTTTCACCAATTTCTTCAAACCCATGACTCATTGATCTTTTCAGTGTTATATAAAAATAGAACTAATTCCTAGAAATGAAGTATCTGTGTATCTGTGTGTCTGTGTATCTGTGTATCTGTGTATCTGTGTATCTGTGTATCTGTGTATCTGTGTATCTGTGTATCTGTGTATCTGTGTATCTGTGTATCTGTGTATCTGTGTATCTGTGTACCTGTGTACCTGTGTACCTGTGTACCTGTGTACCTGTGTACCTGTGTACCTGTGTACCTGTGTACTGTGTACCTGTATATTTGCTATCTGTGTATCCGTGTATCCGTGTATACGTGTAACCGTGTATCCGTGTATCCGTGTATCCGTGTATCCGTGTATACGTGTATCCGTGTATCCGTGTATTCGTGTATCCGTGTATCCGTGTATCCGTGTATCCGTGTATCCGTGTATCCGTGTATCCGTGTATCCGTGTATCCGTGTATCCGTGTACCCGTGTACCCGTGTAGCCGTGTAGCCGTGTAGCCGTGTGTCCGTGTGTCCGTGTGTCCGTGTGTCCGTGTGTCCGTGTGTCCGTGTGTCCGTGTGTCCGAGTGTCCGAGTGTCCGCGTGTCCGCGTGTCCGCGTGTCCGCGTGTCCGCGCGTGTGCGCGTGTGCGCGTGTGCGCGTGTGCGCGTGTGCGCGTGTGCGCGTGTGCGCGTGTGCGCGTGTGCGTGTGTGCGTGTGTGCGTGTGTGCGTGTGTGCGTGAGTGCGTGCGTGCGTGCGTGTGTGGTGCGTGCGTGCGTGCGTGCGTGTGTGTCGGTGTGTGTGTGTCGGTGTGTCTGTGTGTAGGTGTGTCTGTGTGGTGTGTAGGTGTGTAGGTGTGTCGGTGTGTCCGTGTGTCCGCGTGTCCGCGTGTGCGCTCGTCCGTGCATGTGTGCATGTGTGCATGTGTGCATGTGTGCATGTGTGCATGTGTGCATGTGTGCATGTGTGCATGTGTGTCCGTGTGCCCGTGTGCCCGTGTGTCCGTGTGTCCGTATGTCCGTGTGTCGGTGTGTCCGTGGGTCCGTGTGTCCGTGTGTCCGTGTGCCCCTGTGGTCGTGTGTCCGTGTGTCCGTTTGTCCGTGAGTCCACGCGTCCGCGCGTCCGTGCGTCCGTGCGTGCGTGCGTCCATGCGTCCGTGTGTGCGTGCGTCCTTGCGTTCGTACGTCCGTGTGTCCGTGTACTGTGCGTCTGTGCGTCCGTGCATCTGCGTCTGTGCGTCTGTGCGTCTGTGCGGCTGTGTGTCTGTGCGTCTGTGCGTCTGTGCATCTATTCGTCTGTGCTTCTTTGCATCTGTCCGTCTATTCGTCTGTGTCTCTGTGCGTCTGTCCGTCTGTGCGTCTGTGCGTGTGTGTATGTGTGTCCGTGTGTCTATATTTGTGTATCTGCGTTTCGGCGTGTCTGAGTATCTGCGTATCTCCGTGTCTGCGTATCTGCGTATCTGCGTATCTGCGTATCTGCGTATCTCCGTATATGTTTCTTTGTGTGTCTGTGTATCAGCGTATCTCTATATTTGTCTATGGCATCTTAGCTCCAAAACGGAGGGATAATTTTTATTTAGTTTTGTCGTTTGAAAGTTGAGTTGATCAGAGTGTTCTTACCTATGGTTGAAGAAAATAAATTCAGCCGTTTGAAGATCATTAGCTCTTTTCTAGTTGAAAAAGGGATTTTATTATCTTTTATTATACGTTTTGATTTATATATTTTTTAATTTGAAAGGTGACTTGATCAAGGCTGTTCTTAGCTCTGATTCTAGAAAATTTGTTTACTTTTTAGGGATTTTAAAGTTCTAAATTTTCAATTTAACGTTATTAAAACCGGAAGTGCCACATTCAGGACAATATTATATTTGAACTTCAGATTTTTAACATAACTGTATCCGCCATTACTTTTAATCAAAACTCTTCGCGCCACACCCTGTATATATATAAAATTTTTCGTAATAAATTGTTTTTATTGTCGAAAATTTGTTTCGCCCTATATCTTTGAAACAAAGCGCCTTTTCAAAAACCATCAAAAGAAAATATCCTTAGATTAGTCCAGGGAATAATCCCTAGAATTTTTGGCCCTATGTTTAATAAACGTCCTGTATATTGGCTCAGCGATTAAGGTGTCAGACTAGTAAGTGAAAGGTACCTACCAAATTCGCCTCGGGGAGCAGTCAAGTGCTTGAGAAAAGAATTCATAGGAAATGAATTCGACTAAAGCCTGATGATTTTATCTTCTGAAACGTCGCGCTATAAAAGCAATCTCTGTGGAAATAGACCGACCAATTCAACTAAAATTATTAATAGATTATGTTTATTAATTAATTTTAGATTAAGAAACAAAATGAAATTTGTCTAATAATAATATTTATTGTATATTTTAATGCTGCAAACATTTTCCAGTCTGCTGGAGGTCAGAAACATTATGAATGGTTTATAGTATATAGTTTTAGAACAATCACTTTATTTCTCATAAAGCTGCATTCCAATGTAAATCGGATGTTTCTAAACATTCCAGAATGATAGCCCCTACTTGAAAGCAAATTGGTAAATATCTTAAAACATTCCATTATTTTTTATTCGTAGAATAAGATATCGAACCGATAATTTTAAAACCACATTTAAATAATTCAAGTCACTTTTGTTTGAGATTTATAGAATAGTTTTGCTACTTCTATTAGTTTAAGGGTAAAAAATTGTTAAATGTAAAATAGAGTCCTTGACATTTAGTATTTATCAATCTAGTACAGGAAACGTATGACACCATCAAATAGCAAAAGCTCGCTAAACTTTGCAAATATATAGTACATAGCTGTTCGTATCTAAATTGAGATTTCCTGTGTTTCTGCTCCCTCCTGTGCACGTGGCTTCTTATACAAGTGCATCATCATATGGAAGTTCTTAATTCAAATGTTTCCCCTAGTTTGGTTATACGAATACGTGATTAATTTAAAACTGTAATGTTAATGTGCCATGTTTATTATTAAGTGCAATTTTAGTTAATTTATTAAAATTATTGCAGTATTAATATTATTGAGTCCTTTTCCCATGAAAAATAGTCAAACAATCGATCATATTTTTGGCAAGTAAATTAATGCTAAGCTTTTATAATTATATCTCCCCTACCATTATCACAATGCTTAATTTGCATTAATTGTAATTTTAAATTAACGTTTCCAAACGGAAGTTGTATTTTGGTAACCCGCTTTCTTGTTGGGGTTTGAGATTATATATTAGTAACCGCATTTCTCGAAAAACTGTTACATAATATTACAGTTATGTGTATTATATTGCATTATATTAATAAATAGCTATGCGTATTTTTTTCTCAAGGAGGTTCTGTTACCGTTGTAATGTAGCATTTCTCGTTGTAAACTGACAGAAACATCAATGCAAAAAACAATTTTACAGTACAAGTAAAATAAGCGGGTGGCGTTGTGTAAAAAGAGAATAATACTTAAACATAACTACCGCTTTTTGTGCGCCTTGTTTTAATTTATGTGATTGTTTTTTGACATTTCTAAGAACCAATAGAAACTTTCAATTTCAGTCATGTGCGTACGTTTTGCCAATCAAAACTTTATTATAGTGGGTTAATCTACCTACATTATTACCGCAAGAATAATTTTAAGTATTTTGTTTTTATTGAATGACAACGTATTTTTCGATTTGAATTCTGTCATCAAGTTGAAAAACCTTAATTTGTTAAAATAAAAATATAATATTGAAAACGCCATTTTTTGTCATTTCGCAATAGCCACTCGAGCCTTACATCTATTGCCTGGCAACAGGTTTTCGAAAATCTGTCAAATTATTTTCAATTTATTCTCACTCTCTTGTGATATTACTACTGATAATTCAAATTTAATGGAAAACATGACCAGTAGGATATTTCAAAGCACAATTTGGCAATATTGGTCAATACTGACCCTAATAACCTCGAGACATCCAGACATCATGGCCGATCTTGACGAAACTTGGCCAAAAGTTGTAAAATGAGCTAATAAGTCGATTTAGCGATAGTGAAAAAAAGTCGATTGCATAACCTTCTATACCTACATATGTATAACGGATGTAAATCAAATAGGGGCCACCCCTGAACTTTTGAACGGGTCCTTAGATTTTGTTCAAGTTTTGACGGGTTATATTACAGCCAGCTTGGGATTTTTTTACATAAAAAACAATATTACTGACTTCCGGTCTCACCGGAAATGATACAAAAGCTGAAAATTTAAATGGAAGAACCTGTATATTTTTACATGTTTGAATTCTACGGCTTCGAATATATACAGTCCGTCTGCTCAATGTCAACTTAAACGCCATTTTACATTGACAGAGTTGGCTTCAGGAGCATGTTGTGTTAATAAAAATTAGAAAATTAAAAATTACTGCGTTATTTCGGAACTAAGGAAATTACTATGCACATCGTGTTACTAGTACTTGAAAGAGCTATTTAATATACAGGGTGGCCCATGTATGTTTCTATTGGGAACAGTGAGTTTTAGTTAAAAACCGTAATTTTTAAATTTGATCGTTAACAAACTTCACAAAAATTAATTATTAGGAAAAATAATATTGTGGGGGTAATTGTACGTCAATTATCTATAATTTAGATGACGTCATAATGATCTAAAACTAAAAAAATATTAAAAAAATAAAATTAAAATGGCACCTGAGTTGACAGATGAACTGTATGTATTTGAAGCCCTAGAATCCAAATATGTAAAAATATACAGGGTGTTCCATTTAAATTTTTAGCTTTTGCGTCATTTCCGGCGAAACCGGAAGTCGACCATTTGTTTTTTTATGTAAAAAATCCCAAACTGGCACTAATATAACCCTTCAAAATTTAAACAAAATCTAACAACCCGTTCAAAAGTTACAGGGGTGGCCCCTATTTGATCTACATCCGGTATGTAGGTTGAAAGTTAAAAATAGATAGCTCGCTTATCTTTCAAGATAACTATGGACTGTTTCATATCATTTTAAAACAAATTTCGCTACCTTTCAAATAAAGTAAGAGTATGTGTATGTTATACCAGCAATACGAGCAATGTTTTCAATTTCCGGAAAAACCGGAAGTAGTGTTTTCATCAGGAGAATATCATTTCATTAGCACAAATGAACAAAATTTATTTCCAAAATCCCAAGTCTAACCAAAATAGTTAGAAGGTTCTAACAATATCAATATTAAATATTTGAAAATTCATATCTCCTATACTAGTAGCCTTAGAAGAAGCAGGTTAGTTGTACTCATAAGAGTGGCTGGTTGCCTAGAAAATATAAAAAAACAAAAAAAATGCTTGGAGAGAATTTTGAATAAATCAATTTCGAATAATTGCTTAAATGTAGGCAAATTTATACCATAATTTATTACGTAAAGGAAATTTCCTTGAAGAACCTTTATTTAACTACGCATATCTATTTCCAATTCTTGTATACCTTGAACGGTATCGGAAATATATATTTCTACAAAAAAAAATGTATATGTGACTGTAACTGCGGCCATATTCAATTTTGAAAGTTTTAAAAATTGCATTTCATGCGAGTTATTGATGACCTGAATTTCAATCTTCTGTGTTAAAATTTGAAAATTTGGCCCCAAAATAACACCCTTATTTTCACCCCTGTATACCTATTGCGTTTAAAAGCTTATTTTGTCGACATAATTGTATCGTAGGCCTTCATTTCAAATCGTCCGTATGGTTTCCGCTGGCGAGTGACCACAGGCATATACAGAAATTTTGAAAAATTTCTAAAATTTTGTTTTTCGGGTTCAGGGAGTCGTAAAACATCAAAATAACGCAACTTATTTTTTTCGATTTTTTTTCGACCGCAATACTGTCTTGTTTAGCAAGAAAGTAAAAATACTAGCGGGAATATAAACTATACTTAAGTATAGAAAAATGAAGTTGTCACGAGAGATTAAGTCGTTAGAGAATCCGTGGTACGCCTTTTTAGTACCATTTTTGGCACATAACTCAGCAAGATATTTAGTTTTTTCAGAAATTGATGGGGATTTCACAAGGGATTTTCTGGAGTCACTCGTTGAATATTAATGACCAAGACAACGCCGAACTATCAAGTATATTTCAGCCGCACCCAATAGCAGTACAACCTGAAGAAGAAGCTGAAACTTTCACCTTTCTACAAGCTCCCTGTCAACTAAGCCCACCTCTACAACACATCACACCAGTAGAAAACCCAAAAGCCCCAGAACACGATCTCATCACTGACAAAGTCCTAAAAGAATTACCTCATAGAGGCTTAATGGCCATCACGCATACCTTCAACGCAATACTACGGTTACAGTACTTTCCAATCCATTGAAAATTTGGCCAGATTGTTCTCATATTGAAACCAGGCAAACCCGCACACGAAGCCATATCTTACTGGCCAATAACACTATTGCCATTATTTTCAAAAGCTTTAGAAAGACTAGTTTTAAACCTGCTATTCCATATCATCGAAGAACACGAACTAATTCTACCCCATCAGTTTGAATTCAGATAGCAACACGCTACTGTAGAGCAGATACGTAGAGTAGTCGACGTGATCGAGCAGGATTTTGAGAAAAATAGATATTGTGTGGCGGCGTTCCTAGACGTTAGCCAAGCCTCCGACCGCGTATGGCTCACCGGTTTATTGTACAAAATCAAACAGGCGTTACTCTACCAGCACTATCTTCTTATCAGATCCTACCTAAGTGGAAGGTACTACCCAGTCAAACAGAATGATAACTTGTCTAGCATGCACCCAATCCTAGCTGGAGTCCCTCGGCGTCATAGGACCTATACTTTACCTACTCCATACGGCCGACTTACCACACAAGGACCAGGTAGTACTTGCCACATACGCGAATGACACCGCTCTGCTAGTATCTCATAGTGATGTACAACAGGCCTCGGCTACACTCCAACACTGCAGGTATGGCTGCACAAATGCCGCATAAAAATAAATGCATCGCAATCCACCGCCATAACATTCACAACAAAGCATGGAACCCTTCGTCCAGTCTTCATGAATGACATTCAAATCCCAGCCAAGGACCAAGCAATGTATCTTGGCACACGCTATAACAAATAAAAAATCAGGTGTGATTGATTGTCATATTAAAAAGATAAATTGCACCACGGTCTAGCTCAGTGAGGTATAAACTTATGAAACTTACTGTAATTGAGAACTCCTTTTGAACAGATCGTGAGGGAGGTGGAGATATATCCGTAGGTATAACCAGTAAAGCATTTCTTTGTTGGACGCCACTCAATTTATAGGTTTAATAATTAAAATACAACAAAAATTGAGAAAGTTGTACCTTAATAGCATAATAGGTAATCTGAATAAACACTAAACAACTGTATTTATGTGTATATTTAATAAAGCAAAATGTCTGATTAATATCAGCATAAAATAACTAAAACGATATTTCTCGTAAAGATTTACGATACTAACTTTACTAAATTGAACACAACTACATAAGCTGAAACAGAAAACAGCTGTTCCTTTATAACCGTATCAAAATAACACTAACTGATGTTTGCTTAAAACGTACTTTACATAAAAGGATACGTTGATACGGTAACTTTGCATTATCATGCGCCATTTGATGAATATTCACGTCGTGACGTCACCACCTCGCCTTTGCAAGTACAAAATTCATTCAAATTTCAGCTTTTTCTTAACCCAAGCAGTTTCCTTAATGTAGAGGCGTGCCCTTGCATCCTTTCTTTGTTCCTTATACAAGGGAGTAAACTTAAAAACGAAATGAATTGTAACACAGAAGGTACGGAAATGAATCAAGCGCGTTAAGTTCGCATTTCAGCACAAAACATAGACCATAACATATATACAGAGGCACACTAAAGAGAAAATTTCGAAATACATTCCAAAATTTAATTATTGAAAGAAAAAGGATACTAACATAATGTAAATATATTTACCGATAATAATACAAACTCAAAACTTAAATTAAGGTAAAGATAGACAAGAATTGAATACAAATTAAGGTAACGATAGACAAGAATTGGCACATTACAGCGCCTCACATGGAAACCCTACGTCGCAAAAAAAGAAAGAAACTAGACATCAAAATAAAGAAAATGAATTGGCTCCTCGGTCGGCCATTCAAATTATCCTTAACCAATAAAGTGTTAGTGTACAAATCAGTGCTAACCCCATTGTGGATGTACGGCATACAACTGTGGGGATGCGCAAAACCTTCGAATACTGCAATATTACAAAGGTTCCAAAATAAAGCTCTCCGTACTCTAGCCAATGCTATATGGTATGTGTCTAACCTAATTCTGCATATTTATCTCAAGATCCCATGGGTCCAGGACGAAATTTCCAGGCACGCAACAAACCACGTTAACAGACTAGCATCTGGCTAGTTGTAAATCCGCAGGCTATTCTAATAAAAAAAATTAATTTCTTCTTATTCGAAGTCAAAGTCTGTTTTATAAAACAATGAATTTGGGGCTATTTTTTTCTACCTTTATAACCTGAATCTCATTCCAAAAAACCTTTTCTTGCTACAGATTCAGATTGAAACATTTTTCCCAATGGTTTGAGTAAATTTTTAAAAATCTTGGAAATCGTCTGTAGCAAGTTTATTCACGATATAAGGATTGCCTTTTTTGTTGGCCGCTCTGTGTAACTTGTCAATTTTTGGCTATCGTTACCTTAATACAAGTTTTTGAATTTGTGTTATTATTTGTAAATATATTTCCATTACTTGGGTATATTTATTTTTTTCTTTTATTAATTACATTTTGGTGGATATGTCGATATTTTCTCCTTGGTATATATAAGTATATATAATTGAGACTATCCGTGTAAATATTTTAATCGTCTATAATTTGTAATTGAAGATATATGGTTTTATTTCATATTGAAGAAATTGTGGTGGATGACGCCATGGCGTCCAGATGGAGTGCAAGATGATGCAATTTCGTTATCTTGAAGAAAAGCTTGAGTTTTGTTTTTGTGCCATTAAATATGGATAGAGGCGATGTTACGGCTACTTTTAGTTATGTATGCTGTAAGTTACGCCTGCTTTAGTAGCAA
The DNA here is from genome assembly GCA_036346205.1 of Vesta saturnalis. Classification (NCBI taxonomy): domain Eukaryota; kingdom Metazoa; phylum Arthropoda; class Insecta; order Coleoptera; family Lampyridae; genus Vesta; species Vesta saturnalis. The sequence continues at coordinate 1,672,878 of JARFJB010001941.1, read as the reverse complement.
CAACTGATGGTTGCCATGTTTCGAGCATACATTAGGTTTACCTTTACCTTGTTCAGATTGGTATTTTGTCTTATGGTATCGTCAAGAAATGAAGTTCTCTATCGCAATTAATTTTGATATAATGTAATAAGTTTATTTTGAGTGTATAACAAGTAAGTACGTATCCTTTTAGTGCATATTATGTTTTTATTAAGTGGACAAATTAGATGAATTTATTTACGAACATTAAAGTAAAGCTAGTCTAATATTGTTTGGGAAGTTTTAGTACATTTTGTAATGAAAGAAAACACTACTTCCGTTATACTTTGTTGACGTAGGTCAAAATAAACTTTGTTATTACATTGCAATTATACCATTTCAATCACCTTTAATTTTGAAATAATTCTACGTAAAGATGGGTTATATCAGGGGTGCGATCTACCACAAAACATTTAGGTGACAAGAGATCGACACGTACGACTACCGACTACTAGGAGTAGCCTGGTTACAATAAAGAAAACAGACTTATGAAACTGCAAATATTTATAAATGCAAATTATATTACACTCGTATAAGTTAAATATTTAATAAAATTGTAACGTCAGAAATTTTCTTCAGTCATTGCTTTATTTAGATTTAGATGTTGGTCCATGGCGCTGCATATCATCCACAAACTTATCGAAGGACGGTTCGTAATTACTGAGTGCCAACCGCAGACATGTTGAGAAATGTTTGTCAGTTAGCGATATTTCGTTTTAATAATTTTCATTTTTGAAAATGCAGACTCGCAGAAGTGAGTTGATCCTAAGGATCCTGTTAACTGGAGAGCCATTTGTTTCAAACACGGATATTTGTTTTCGGATATGAAAGACCAAAATTTGGCATCAGTTGCTCTGGCTTTGAGATGTATATCTGAAATTGTCTGCAACACCTCATTTCTACTGAAGAGATCTCCACATTGAAAGTGTTTATATGTCAGTAGCAATTTTTTCAACGTCTTCACCAAAAAATGAACAAACCATGAAAGCTACAATGTCCGCCAGTTGCTTAAAATTAGAGAATCGTCTTTTAAATTCACTCTGAATATTTCTTAGTTGTGTCTCGTGTTTTATTAAATTATTAAATTCTTGGTTTTCGTTAATACCTAGCAAGGCGTCGTATACATCTCCCAAATGGAATCTCAAAGGCTTTAAGGCCTTTATCTTGCTCTACCATCTAGTGCCACGCAATTGTTTGAAAGTGTCACCCATCGAAAAACCTGTGTCGAAAAAAGTAAATTTATTATTTGAACCGCAATTAGCGGCTTTCAAGAATGGTTTTACCATATTAGTAACAATAAGATTGAGAGAGGCATGACACTCACTAAAACGTCAGCTCAGTAGTAGGGCAATGATTCTTACTTAAACTGCTTAGGGGTACTCGCTACAACTTTGTGTGCTCCCATTAAATAGAATGAATACACAATTAAATTCAAGTTATTTCTGTGAACAGTCAGTACTAAAATTCTCTGTGCAACATTTCAAAAATACAAAAATACCTAGATATATTTATCTTAAACATATCGATTAATTGTGTTCTACGGAATTTTTTGATTAGAGTCATTACTTGACGGCAAAAAATTCGTAACGTGGAAAACAGGGTGTCCCACTTCGTTTTGACAGGCCAATATCTCGAAAACTATTCAAACGACAAGTATGAAATTTGGCAGATATAAACTTTCGAGACTAATGCTTATATCTACCATAAAAAGACTTCTGGTTTTCCCCTCATTTACGACCACGTGACTCCAACATATTTTTTTTAATGGAACAACCTGTATAACATTACATTTTTTGGTAGACCTTTCATAAACAAATTCAACCATAACACACTTGTCATGGTACTTGGCCAAAAAAGTAAGGAGATGCTCCGTCTTGCTGCCACCAGATTGTTTGCCTTTCAAGTAATTCTGGGAAAACATTTTGAAGAAAATCCAAATTTCTTTCTCCCGTTAACGTTCCTTCATAAAAATAGGGACCAACCAACCTACCATTAAATAAACCACACCAAACATTGATACCCCATATTGTTTGGAAATTGGTTTCTCGTATCAATTCTGGATTTTGCTGTGACTAGTAATGACAATTATGGCGATTAATAATACCATTATTATGAAATATACTTTTATCACTCCATAATATTTTTGCTAAGAGTAACTCTTATCATAGTTTAACAGCAACTCCTAGTCTGCGGTTAAATTTAAGCTGTTTAGCTGTAAGGTTACTTTTAGTGCTATTTAACAGTCAAATGGCTGTGTCTGGTGAAAAGTGTTAAGTAAGGTTATGTTGTATTGAAAATGTCAAAAAAAATTTACTTACTATAACATAATGGAAAAGTTTAAGCTTTCTGTGCATGATATTGCAAAAATAAAAAAAATCAAAAACAGTACTACATATTTACTTAAAAATTTATTAAATACCTAAAGAAAAAGTTTACATATAAAGTTTTATCAGAAATGTAGATCATGTGGAAGTGATCCTTTGTTTTAACCCTTAAGATTAATAAAACGAAGATACATAACCTTAATAAACAAAGAATACTTCCCCTATATCTATTTTACAATTTTATGATCTTTGGTACAGATAAAAAATATTTACCTTAAATTCTTTTGTAATTAATTTATATCTCTTTTAAAAACTTATTGAAAATAATAACTCAACACAAGCTCGTAGTCGCCTGCAACATACGAAATGACAAGATTTGTAAGGGAAAACATCAGATGGCGGTTAGTGGTTCATATCAAATACATTACTATAAACCACTTTCAATAAAAACATGCTACGCTTATATGAATTATGTAACGTGAAAGTAAATCATGCGAAATAAATACTAATTTTATTAATATTAAATGTTTTGTAATTTTTTTAAAGCGAGTAGCTCAGAACCAGTTCCTTGCTTAGCTGTAATATAGCCATCACAAATGGTTGCCATGATGTTATGGTAGCCAATAATTGTTGGCTGAGAATTCTACAACGCAGCGCTTCACCAGCCAGAAAATGATTTGCATTTGGGCTGCGGCAGTGCTTTCACAACGTTACGAAAACGTTGCACCAGTAGCTGTAACAGCCATAATGCTGCATTGTTTGTCTGCCATGCCGTTTTGAATGCTAAAATGTAGCCTGCAATGTTACTTGGGTATTCCCTTAAATGAAAGGCAAACAATGTGGTGGCAGCAAGATGGAGCATCTCCTCACTTTTTTGGCCAAGTGCCGTGACAAGTGTGTTATGGTTGAATTTGTTTTTGAAAGGTCTACCAAAAAATGTAATGTTATACCGGTTGTCTCATTTAAAAAAAATATGTTGGAGTCACGTGACCGGAAATGAGAGGAAAACCGGAAGTTTTTATGGTAGACATAAGTATCAGTTTCGAAAGTTTATAACTGCCAAATTTCTTACTTATTATTTGAGCAGTTTTCGAGATATTGGACTGTCAAAACGTCGTGGGACACCCTGTATATGTGTTCAACTTTTTTTTAATACTTGAATAAGGAAGGCAAAATGCATTCAACATTTTTTCAAGTTAGCATCTAGTCTCTATTAACCCAAACCTTTAAATGTCTGGCATAGATTATCGTTTTGTTTGTTTCCTATTTTCGTTATGAACGTAGGTATTAAAAAAGTGTTTGCATCATTATCCCAAAAAAATTATTTATTATTAGAACTATTTCATTTCTTTCGATTTCCATTTTGTAGATTGGAAGTTCGCGTGTTCCACACCAGATATTTTGTTGCAAATTGAAAAAAAAATAGAATATAAAAATAAAACATTAAAAAACCAATGTCAAACATCAACTGTAATACGTAAACGGAAACGTTTAGTTATGTACCACTCTTCTGTTTATGTATCAAATGCAACCACTTCCGATTAAAAAAAAATGTAATATGAGCTTCTGAAGTAAAGTATCCGTTTTAAAACTCATCTGGATCATAAATTTTGTCAGTTTTTATCAAAATATAATTTCCTCAAGTCTTATTAAATCAAGAATGAAGGTTAAACATAGACAATTAAATATGCTACAAGCTTGAAATGATTAATCATATTAAATATACCTAAAGTGTAGATTTAGGTATGCAAGTATTTTCACTTCATGAAAATGTAAATAGAAAATTATGTACGATGCATCAGTAAAATAACGTATAACATAAATTTTAAACACATTAGTGCAAATGACGACTATTGACCATTTATCAAACATGAAAACCATGACTATAGTGACTTAACATTTTATATACATATGTAAACTTTCACGATTATCACATATAATTAAAATATTTATCTTTTAAATGTTAAATCGTGCATTTATTATTTGTCTTTTATACAGGGTGGGTGTCTACTGCGTGGACCGAGAATTGCTCCTTAACTATTAGAGATATCAAAACCAATTTTGGTGTGGTAATACACGATCATTGGACCTACATTCTAAAAATTAGGTATATACAGGGTGATTTACAAAAATATGCCAACCCAAACCTGTTTTTTTAACGGAACACCCTGTATATGTTTGCATTTTGGATTCACTGTTACATTTAGAATAAAAGTGCAGAAATTTGTATCTGTATCACTAACCGTTCTGCAGATACCGTCACTTTAGTACCAAAATAGAGTTAACTTTGGAACCACGATGCGAGCGAAATTTTTCGAAAACATGTAAAACTATACAGAATGATTAACTTACGCGAAATGTAATTTTTCTCAATTTTTTCAAATGCAACACCCTGTATATTTTTTCACATTTCGATTCCCCGTGAAAAGTAGATACTAATTGATAATAGGTTTCATAGCCATAAGACGGGCCCTTCTTCAGATATTGACGCTTTTACGTAAAAATATTCTAAAATGCAAATTTACTATGACAATAGAATTCAACAAAAGATTTATTATTTAAATTAGGGTTTATTTAGTACTCCACAGAAAACTTTCATTCAGAAAACTTATCTAAAATTTAATTGTTTTAATTAAGGTTTCTTGGATTTTTTCAATAAAGTTAATGGTTTTGGAGCGTCTTATATAAAGTACTTTTTTTTGTGAATAAATTTGAACTGAAATTTGATAGAACCGAGAGATTTAAAAAATAACTAAATATAAATATTTTTTAAGTTACCGTGACGCACGCATGCACGCACATGTGCTTCGGGACCGAAAACTAATATCGTTTTATAACATTAAATTCAAACAGATTAGTGTTTAACAAGTTTTTATCTTTAATCAATCATGTAACCACTCTCTTTATCAACAACCTTTTGCCATCTAGTATGCAAATTATCAATGCCGGATCGATAAAAATCAATTGGTTTTTGAAAAATATCTGGAGATGGCATTTTGAACATCAATTTTTTGCCACTTAAAAAATGTTGTAGCGATCGAAATAAATGGAAATCCGATGGCGAGTATGGTGGGTGAGGCAATACCTCCCACCCCAATTAATTAATTTTTTTGAGGGTTCGTCTTGCGCAGTGCGGTCTTGCATTATCGTGTTGCAGAATAACGCCCTTTCTGTTGACAATCGCTGGCCATTTTCAATTAAAGATTGATTTACTCTATCCAATTGTTCACAGTAAAGGTCTGCATTCATAGTTTGTCCAGGTTTCAGCACTTCAAAACGACCCCGCGAATACTCCACCAAACACACAAAAGCGCCTTTTTGGGATGTAAACCTGGCTTGGCTGTAATTCGTGGCAATTAATTCGGCGAGAGCCATTGGCTTTTGCGTCTTGGATTATCATACACGGTCCATTTTTTATCTCCAGTGATCAAGCGATCAAAAAATGCTTCTGTATTGTGCCGCTGAAGCAATAAGTTGCACGTGGTGGATTGGTTAGCTTTGTTTTCTTCAGACAAATTATGCGGAACCCAACCACCTGATCTGCTTACTTTCCTAATCTGCTGCAAATGTTATTGGATGGTCGGACCAAGGTTGGTTAAGAGTGTTTGACAGCTGCTCGATTGTGTGACATGGATTTGCTTCCACTTCCGCCCTTAACATGTCATTGTCTAAAATTGTTGGTCTTCCTGATCGATACGAGTCGGAAAGATCAAAATTCCCGGAAATTAGAAAACCACCTTTGTCATTTACGAACATCTAATGCATTTGGACAAACATCGCAAATGTTTTTGGTAGCGACTGTTGCGTTACTACCCTTGTGAAACTCAAAAAGCATGCAATGCCGAATATGTACCTCTTCTGGTATTTGGCCTGTCATTTCACCATAAATTGCAAAAAAAATTTTAATTTAATTATTTACGAAACAATTTACTCTAACCTTAAAATGTTTTTGTCACGACTTTAAAGTGCACTGTCAGTTGATAAATGACAAACGAATATCAACATGCGCAGAAACGACATTACTTTCCGGTCCCCTTATTCTTTGAAACCAATACGTGAGCCTCAATTTTCATCGAATTGCCATTACTCTATAATAAAAACAGAATTGTGTAGAAAATTGAATAAACTTTAAAATACTACATCAGCTGTTTAAAATAGTAAGAGTGAAGGTGAACCCTCCTTGGGAGTGTATGTATTAGTTTTACAACTTACATTCAGGTGTCTCCTTAACAACAAAGACTTAAACAAACTGGTAGACATCGGAGTATGATAGTTTTAGAGGCATAACAATAAAAATGGGTTTTCTATATTTTGGTTTGAGAGGGATAAATATGATGACGTTTTGCAGGGTGGATGCCTGGATGTATATAAGGAAGACTGATAGGCTAGAAGACTGAGACACTCGGGCGCAGAGTGATACATTTAAGAGGGCGATCGCGCGCGAGTGTTTTGAAATATATATATATATATATATATATATATATATATATATATATATATATATATATATATATATATATATATATATATATATATATATATATATATATATATATATATATATATATATATATATATATATATATATATCATCCAGGCATCCAAATTTCGTATCCATACTCACTCCACATAATCTCCAGATCTAGATTCAACTGCTTATAAAAGTCCCAAATGTGCGCGAACTTTCCTTCCGCAAAATTCGGTAAATATTAATACATTATAAATTGCTATCCGGACAGTTCAGCGATTGATAATTCACCGACTAAAAGTTCACCGAAAACAATTAACCGACTGGAAACTTCATCGACTAGAAACTTCACCGGCTAGAGAATTCACCGACTGAGTAATTCACCGACTCATAATTTATCGAAAGAAAACTTACCGATAATGCAATCATGATTTATGTAATATGAACATTTGCACATTAATTTATTTGATGTAATAAAATTATAGGTGCAATACAATACGTACATAGGTACTTCACTAGTAGTTTATGTTATGTGCAACACCTCTCAAAAATCTAAAACATTGCCTCTGTTATAGTTTGTAACTACTGTAAGAAGTTTTTCAGCACAATCTCTGTTTTTTCGCGCTAGTGTACCTTGTTGGCGACTAACAAATTGTTCTATTTGCAAAGTTCTAACACTTTGTTCGTGCTGAATCGCTTCAATAAACTTCCAGATGTTAGGATGTTGTGCAGATATTTGCATTTTAAATCTGCGGATGCCACCCTTCAATGGAATTATTAGTATACATTATTGTGGCCATTAGTACAATCTTTAAACAGCCATCTTGCTAAATAAACGCAATAGATATAATTTGTCGTTGAATAGCACAGATTATTGTTATTAATAATTAAGTTAATTATACAGGGCCAAAAAAATATAGGGATTGATTAATTAAGTGTGCATGTATTGTATTGTAGATACCTATAATTTTATTACATCAAATAAATGAATGTACAAAAGTTCATATTACATGAATCATGATTGTCGAATCGGTGAATTTTCCTTTCGACAAATTGCGAATCGGCGAATTTTTTAGTTGGTGAATTTTCCGTCGATGAATTTTCAGTCGGCGAACTTACCTATAATCTTATAAGTTCACGTGCTACACATTTAGAACAATTTTAAACTCGGCATCCCTTAAAATACAGTAGCCAAATACAATAATGTTTATTATCGTCTCAACAGGGGTGTTACTTATGCATTATTTCCCATTCAAATTTAATACTCATAAATAACTCATAAATATTTATACCACATTTAAACATTCTTTTGCACAATACTCAACATTTTACTAAAAACTTCAATGCCGTAGCATTAACACCAACTTACATTATGTGCCCACAAAAAAAATTTCTCGTGCAAACTCACGTTCATATATTATCAAAAATACATCCTACGCATAACACAAGATTGCATATACCCAGTGCGTCAAAATAATCTCACAGTCTTTGCCCTATTTGAGGCTTCGCCCGCATACTATTTAGTTTTATACGTATAATTATTGTATAACATGGTTAAATATTATGATAAAATAACTACAATAATATTAAACAAAGTGAAAATCTTCGAAAATTGTTTCAGTAATATTTAATCCGTCATAATAACATATAGTGCTTGTCGTGTGCGAGGTTATTTGGAGATTGCTTTTGAATTTTAATTTCCTTTTCGATTTTGTTTCTTATGACTGTGAAACCGCTAATGTCTAGAACTAGTAAACACCTTTGAGGAGTGTTTTTGTAAGTAAGTACACTAGCAGGAAAGTGTTTACCATTAATAGTACCGTTATTACTAGTAAATATGCCTTATGTGTTCTGTGTGTCCAATTTTTCATGTAACTATAATGATAGCAGCGAATATTTTTCAGTATTTCTCTTTCCAAAGAGCGATTAAGTGAAAAAACAATGGATTTATGTAATTCATAGAGAAGGAGACTTCTAGGGTGATGGGATTTTGAATATATTAGGCTTTTCTTCATTTTATACCCATACATTATGTTAAACCGTATTATGTTACACCGTAAGTCGATACCAAATAAAGTGGTGGAACAACTATTGTGACGTAACAATTCTTTACTCGTAGCCTCTATTATAACGGTACCTGCGTTTAAACCTGTCAACTAACGACCTCTCTCACCCGTGAAAATTTTTAACTATCAAAAATACAGGTTAGCATACCCAAATAATTTTAACAATTCAGCTCATTTTCCGCTGGCATATGTTGATCTGAAACTGGTAATTTGATGTTTTAAGATGCTGATATCTTAAAATTTGAATACATTGTTGCTGTATATTCTACGCAACGAAGTGAGAGACACCTATAAGGAACAACGAATATATTTTTACAATACAATGGAAACACCGCTTTGTATTCACGCTTGTATAAAATCGATAATTTAATTCAGTAAAATGAAATATAACAGATCTGTGAAGATGCGCAAATTCTAACAATTACAAGATTTTCACTTACATTTCATAATTCAAATTCAAACTATATGCGAAATAAGATATTTTCAATTCCACCAAGAATTAAATTGCTAAATCATAACTGCTTTAAAAATTCCACGAAAGAAGATTTACATGGCACTTTATTTTTTTATTAATTACATTATTGCAAGTAAGGTACGATCATATATTCGCAACGTATTTGAGTATTATTTATTTACTTTAATTTTAATGCTTCAATGTTTTCCTTAACTGTTATTATTGGTAATTTACTGATTACCCTGTGTTGCTACAGTGTACCTTCAGTTTATTGTTTTGCTAGAAAACGTGAGTTTGAGTGGACCAATATTGACCCGCGACTCGATCCACAAACTTACACCATATATTCCGGCGGTCATTACAATCAAAAAATGTTATATGACCTATAGGTGAATTCCTATAATTTAGTAAGCCTTGACGAATTAATGTATGATTGACAAATTAATGACTTTTGTGCTGTAATATTAATTTAAGCCATTATGCCGCGTTTTACTAATGCAGAATATGCTGATATGATTTTCTTGCATGGTTTTTGCAATGGAAGTGGACGTGCTGCAACTGCGGAGTATGTCAGGCGATACCACGATCGCATTGTTCCTCACCATACAACATTTTCAAACCTTTTTCGTTGTTTAAGAGACAGGATCTTTCCCAAATCTTTGTGTAGAAAAAGATGGATTTGGAAACGCTGAAGTAGTTTTAAATGAAGTTGAACGAAGTCCTTCTACTAGTATTAGTAGAATATCTTATACAAGTGACAGTGTCTCTTAATGAAAATTTTCCGGAAAGGTGGATAGGACGAGGTGGTTCTGTACATTGGCTAGCTCGGTCACCTGATATGTCGCCTTTAGATTTTTTTTATGGAGTTGCCTCAAATCTCGTGTGTATAGGAATGGTAAACCAGATACACGCGAAGTTGACTGACCGTATAGTTGAAGCTACTAATTCTCTAAAGAATGATTAGGCAGCAATTAATTGGCACCTGCTTCATTTCTTTTTTTTCCTTAGCTACTAACATAACATCGTCCTCGTAGACCAGCGTCCACACTTTCATGTTCCCCACCATCAATTCTATCACTTGACGCACATTAATGTCTCCTCCAGGTATCGAATGTATACCGAGAGCAGGCTCGATCTCAATGAACATGCTTGCCTCAGCTCCTTCCTTGTTACACATACCTCGCCCAGTTCCCCATTCACTCTTACCCTGCTGCTCGTTATCTCATAAATCTCCTCTATTTCTTCTATCAGCCTTTCATTTATCTTTTTTTCCCAAGTATCTCAGCGCTTTTCCCCATTTTGTTTCTTCGTTTGCGATGATATAAATAAAATAAAGTTGATGATGGTTTCTCGGAGACGAAACGTCGAATAAAAAATTTGAAAACGCCATCTAATAGGATTCAAAAGGTGACAATGAATTTGGTTTTTCAAAATCCTTTAAAATAAATTAAGGAATTACCAAAAAAGAAAAGCCCAAATCGCATTTTGTTTTAAATCTCGAAACGATAAACAATAATGCACTTTGCAAACTGCATGTGAACATGCCCTAAATTATACAACTTTTCTCTAATTTAACCGCCTTCGTATCCTTATCGTGTGTGTGTGTGTGTGTGGGTGGGCGGAGGGGGGGGGGGCGGTTGCGTGCGTGCGTGGGTGGGTGCGCACGTGTGTGCGTGCGTGCGTGGGTGTGCGTGTGCGTGTGTGTCTGTCTGTCTGTGTATTTCTGTGTGTGTGCGTGTGTGCGTGCGTGCGTGCGCGCGCCCGCGTGTGCGCGTGCGCGTGTGCGCGTGTGGGCGTGTGCGCGTGTGCAGCCGGGATTAGAAACGCGATGAGTAATAATACATAAAATTTTTTCGGATACTAAATGGAAATGGATTACATTTTATAAGAAATTATTTAAAAAATACATGACAGCGCGAGAATCAAATTGCCGCTTCCATCACTGTAGCTACTAAACAAAAATGTTGTCACGTTATTGCGTGAAACTGGAAATAAAATCATCCTGAAATATCGACATTATCGGTTGAAGCTGTTGCTAGTTTATTACCCTCGAAATCACGAGATAAAAATGAGAAGACCAAAAATATTTTCAATTCTTAGAGGACTTCAAAAAATGTAAAGGATATCGACAAAGAAGTTATGCTTACTTTTTTTATGAAAACGTTAGTTTCCTGAATACATTTATTTATTTATTTTAAGTTTTATCTTCATATCTGTCAAAATTTTTGTCAGAAGCGCCTGACGATACTTTTCTTATGATTAAAGTGGCGTTAATTTGTGAGGAGCTAGGAAAGGTAAATGTGAAGGATATGGAGGATACCGGCTCTATTTTGGTTGTCACCCTCCATGATACTAAGCCAAGGAAGAAGCGTATATTAACCATTATGACGGAAATGAGAGGAACTAATGAGAAGATATGTAAGCTTGCATCCAAAACATATCAATCACTTAAGATTGTTCATAATTTATATGAACAATGAGTGTACAGTGCAACCTGTGGGGATCCACGGTTTGTACAAGATCCCGTTATTCGAAATTGCCCAACCCAGACGGTTACACTGAGGGTGGAGCGGATATTCGACTTCGAAAATGATTTTTAATCAGCCATCATCGTCAAACAGTGGATGACAGAATCCATCAGATGTTGTCCTAGAACGTTCTGAATTACAGCTGGCTCCTGCATGTAGCGATTCATCATTTTCTAAGTCAAATGGAGGAGTTCATCAGGAGGTTTTATCAAAAACGTCACTTCATCATTTAAAGATTTACAATTAAAACATTGTACAGGCATAAGTTTTTCTAACGTTAATAGTTGTACGTTTAATATTTGTTCCAATAAATAATTAATAATTCTTTATACAGAAATGGTTGCTATAAAGAAAAGAGATACTTTTCTTTACGATTTGTAATAAGCAAATATGGTACATTTCCATTGAGTGTCCGAAAAAAATAGTTTTTTGTAATTGAAAGCAGGAGTGAATGACTGAACAAGAAAATAACTGTCTATAAATTATTTTTGAATTCAATTTTTGAGTTAAAAAGCTCAAATGTTTTTAAAACTTAAAAGACGAGAAGCCCCTATAGAGTTTTATTTATTATAATTCGTTTAGAATTAAATTTTTATTAATACGCTTGGTTGGGGTGATGAACAGATTAAATAAACTCTTTTAATTAAAATCATTTATTTATGAATTTTGAATATATATTTTTAAATTTAAATTAAATTACCTTAGGGATAACAGGGTAATTTTTCCTTAAGTTCTTATTAAAAGCGAAGTTTGCGACTTCGATTAAAATTAAATTTTGGTGTAGAAGCTAAAATAATTAAGTCTGTTCGACTTTAAAATTTTACATGATCTGAATTTAAACTGGCGTGTGCCAGGTTGGTTTCTATCTTTAATTTAATTAAATATTTTAGTACGAAAGGGCCAACTAAGTTGTAGTAAACTAGAATGTTATATATTTTTTAAGTAAGTAAAGAATATATAATGCCACGTCAATTTTAGAAAAATACATTTTCAATTTTGACTCACACTGTATTTCAATAAAGTTGTAAACCTGTATTTTAAAGTAGCATTCTGTTATTATTAAAATAAGACCATTAAAAAAGCAAAAAATGTTTTCTTTGTTTTAGAATAATTCTGTATAATCATTTTTTAAAACTATTAGAAAATATAACTTTATCAGTATTACTTTCGATATAAAAAAATCCATTAAAAATGATTAAAACAATCTTGCATTTCATTTATAGTAATAAGGTGATGTAATAAATACTTTATAGTATTTAAAATGAATGAATTAGATAACACCTTAATATAATCATTCATAAATAGGAAATAAGTAGGCGTGTTGTGTTTTTTTCTGATTAATATTCACGTGGGTTTTCTTTAATAACTCTTCCATGGTAGAAAAAATCGGACGAATTGACATTGTAAATAAATTTAGTCCATCAACCTTTACAAAACCAATAATGTACCTTTTAACCACTAACTACCGGAATAAAGTGTTGATTAGATATCTAGCATGTATTATGATGAAGTAAATATAAAGTAAACGACCTCTAATCAATAATTGGTTAAATTTATTTATAGAAAACACTAGATAAGGGTAAGAACTATAGAAAATGCGGTACGCTATTTTTGGTAATATGCACTAAATGATATTACTGTATTTTAACACCACCATGCGGTGATGCTTTTTGCTATTATCTTCGCAACCTATACTTAGCAACGACATAAAAAACAACTGTTTATTACACCAGTAATAAATGTCAAAAAGAGCAAATTAAGATTTAGAAAGGGTTCGAAGAAACGTCTTGCATGTAAATAAAGTGCTTTACTTTCATTCATCTTTACAGCTCGCCTCCATTAAATTTTTATGAAGCACATAATAGTATTTTGGGATTATAAACCGGGAGTCAGTAAGGCTAATTCTTACCTTAATGTTAAAAATTTGAGTCAGTCGACTCGAAAAACTTTCCTACCTTCGATGATTTGAGTCAATTCAATAAAAAACGTGTAAATCAAATGTGAAACATAAAATAATTGCTTTAATCATTTAATTATTTGCATTTGGAAGTTTCTTAAAAACAAATGTTGATTGAATCAAAGTTCTTTTATGATTTGTATTAAATCACAACTGGCGATAACTAAGATAAATTGTTAAACCGAATAAAAGTGCAACGACAAAAAAAAACAATTGTTTATTACACCAGTAATAAACTTCAAAAATAGCAAATTAAGATTTTGAAGTGGTTCGAAGAAACAACGTTTTGCACGTAAACAAAGTGCTTTACTTTCATTCATCTTAAATTTACAGCTCGCCTTTCATACAACTTTTATGAAGCACATAATAGTAATTTGGGATTATAAACCGGGAGTCAGTAAAGCTAATTCTTACCTTAATGTTAAAAATTTAATTATTTTGCAATTGCAAGTTTCTTAAAACTCAATGTATATTGACTCAAAGTTCTTTTATGATTTGTATTAAATCACAACTGGCGATAACTAAGATAAATTGTTAAACCGAATAAAAGTGCAACGCAAAAAAAAATCAATTGTTTATTACACCAGTAATAAACTTCAAAAACAGCAAATTAAGATATTGAAATAGTTCGAAGAAACAACGTTTTGCACGTAAACAAAGTGCTTTACTTTCATTCATCTTAAATTTACAGCTTGCCTTTCATACAACGTTTATGAAGCACATAATAGTATTTTGGGATTATAAACCGGGAGTCAGTAAGGCTAATTCTTACCTTAATGTTAAAAATTTAATTGTTTTGCATTTGAAAGTTTCTTAACACCCAATGTATATTGAATCAAAGTTCTTTTATGATTTGTATTAAATCACAACTGGCGATAACTAAGATAAATTGTTAAACCGAATAAAAGTGCAACGCAAAAAAACAATTGTTTATTACACCAGTAATAAACTTCAAAAACAGCAAATTAAGATTTTGAAATGGTTCGAAGCAACAACGTTTTGCATGTAAACAAAGTGCTTTACTTTCATTCATCTTAAATTTACAGCTCGCCTTTCATACAACTTTTATGAAGCACATAATAGTATTTTGGGATTATAAACCGGGAGTCAGTAAGGCTAATTCTTATCTTAATGTTAAAAATTTAATTATTTTGCATTTGAAAGTTTCTTAAAACCCAATGTATATTGAATAAAAGTTTTTTTATAACTTGTATTAAATCACAACTGGCGATAACTAAGATAAATTGTTTAAGCGAATAAAAGTGCAATGACAAAAAAAACCAATTGTTTATTACACCAGTAATAAACTTCAAAAACAGCAAATTAAGATTTTGAAATGGTTCGAAGAAACAACGTTTTGCATGTAAACAAAGTGCTTTACTTTCATTCATCTTAAATTTACAGCTCGCCTTTCATACAACTTTTATGAAGCACATAATAGTATTTTGGGATTATAAACCGGGAGTCAGTAAGGCTAATTCTTATCTTAATGTTAAAAATTTAATTATTTTGCATTTGAAAGTTTCTTAAAACCCAATGTATATTGAATAAAAGTTTTTTTATAACTTGTATTAAATCACAACTGGCGATAACTAAGATAAATTGTTTAAGCGAATAAAAGTGCAACGACAAAAAAACCAATTGTTTATTACACCAGTAATAAACTTCAAAAACAGCAAATTAAGATTTTGAAATGGTTCGAAGAAACAACGTTTTGCATGTAAACAAAGTGCTTTACTTTCATTCATCTTAAATTTACAGCTCGCCTTTCATACAACTTTTATGAAGCACATAATAGTATTTTGGGATTATAAACCGGGAGTCAGTAAGGCTAATTCTTATCTTAATGTTAAAAATTTTATTATTTTGCATTTGAAAGTTTATTAAAACCCAATGTATATTGAAAAAAGGTTCTTTTATGATTTGTATTAAATCACAACTGGCGATAACTAAGATAAATTGTTAAACCGAATAAAAGTGCAACGACAAAAAAAACCGATTGTTTATTACACCAGTAATAAACTTCAAAAACAGCAAATTAAGATTTTGAAATGGTTCGAAGAAACAACGTTTTGCATGTAAACAAAGTGCTTTACTTTCATTCATCTTAAATTTACAGCTCGCCTTTCATACAACTTTTATGAAGCTCATAATAGTATTTTGGGATTATAAACCGGGAGTCAGTAAAGCTAATTCTTACCTTAATGTTAAACATTTCATTATTTTGCATTTGAAAGTTTCTTAAAACCCAATGTATATTGAATCAAAGTTCTTTTATGATTTGTATTAAATCACAACTGGCGATAACTAAGATAAATTGTTAAACCGAATAAAAGTGTATAACAATCCGGATTTACATTTTACAAAAATTAATCCTGTTACTGAGATACAGGGCGAAAACGAAAAACCTACATACTTTATTTATTGTAAGAGATACATTCACTAGATTTTTACGACAGAAATAATAAGACAACTTCTACTTCAAAAATGATTTTCAAAAAATTCGCTTTAAGGAATCGTATCGAAGTGGTTATTCCTTTTCAATAACAAACTCAAACTCAATCTTTATTAACCTCAAAGACTTTTTCCTATTTTTTTTCTAATCAAATCTAACAATTATTTTTTTTTCTATGCACACAAAATTCAGAGTATTTCAAATATAAAAGAAAAAACAACTATAAATTAACGGTATCGTCATCCACATCCTCTCCCCTGACAGAGAAACTCTTCAACTAATTTCTCATCATATACTTCAAGTTTACAAATTCGGCTGACTGTACGTCGATAAGTTTTAGAGGCTGTGGTAACGTCTACAACTCTTATTCGTCCATCGGGACCAGGATGTACGTTGACGATTCGACCGAGCTTCCATTTATGTCTTGGAGCATTTTCCTCTACCAATACATTATTTTGCCGGCTTATTATCAATAGTCCATTTATTTCTCTTATTTAAAGTCGGTAGGTACTCTTTCACCCATCTTCGCCAAAACGTTTCTACTAACATTTGACACTTCTTCCGTTCGCGGTGAAACAAAAAGGAAGTCATTGGGTGTTAAAGTTAAGTGGTTTGGATCCTTTGAAACTTTTGTTAATGGTCGTGAGTTTACAATGTTTTCTGCTTCTGCAAAAACCGTTAACAGCGTCTCTTCTTTTAAAGATTGGCCGTAGAAAACTTTCCCAATAACACGCTTTATTGTACCAATGAGTCTTTCCCAGACTCCGCCCATGTGTGGAGCCGCTGGTTGATTGAATTTAAATTCGATTTCTATGGTGATCATCTGGTCTTGACTGTTCGTTTTCTTCAAATCTTCAACGGCTTGCTTTAATTCTTTAGCTGCTGCGGTGAAGTTTGTTCCGTTATCACAAATACTCGTAGGTTTCCCATGTCTAGTAATCATTCGTTGAATCGCCATTATTGCACAACAGGAATTCAAAGAATGGGAAATTTCTAAATGAATTGCTTGCACTGACAAACAGGTGAACAGAACTCCCCAACGTTTTTCTCTTCGCCTTCCAACAATTACTTGAATGGGCACAAAATAGTCCATCCCTACTTCAACGAATGGTCGAATTTGTTTCTTCAACCGACATTCTGGAAGCAGTCCCATTTTCGGTACCACCGGTTGAGAACGTTCGTTACAACACAACTGGAATTTTGCGAAAACCTTCTTTACAGCTGCTCGTCCATTGATAATCCAGTATTTTTGACGCAGTTCGTTTAATACTAGTTCCACCCCTCGATGATGAATCTATAATATTGTAAAATTATGTTAAAAAATTATAAACTTGGAAGGAGACTATATGGAGCAAGCTTTTTGTGCACGCCACGTTGAAAAATGTTTGAGCATTTATACCTGGATATCTTTCCATATAATATCTTCTTGCCAACTCTGCATTATCTTTTGCTCGTCCATAACAAAAATGCATATTACAATATTCGATATTTGAATACAGATTACCCATTATTAGTTATTTAATGTTTAAAAAATAAAGTGTCAAAAATGATTGTATCTGATGTGTAAACTGGCAACTTTAGCATAATTTGACACCTACTAACCTGATTGCTGGTGGTAACCAAATGGGCTAAATTAATTTACGACATAATTTTTTAAGACGATTTACGTGTAAACGGTTAGATTCAGCGATCAAAATATTTAAAGGCCTTCCATGAATCTTTCAGAACTATCAAAACTTAAAAATGTAATGTGCCCTGTAGCGACACACAATGGAATTGAATTATTACGAAAATAATGGAGCGTAATCGACTTAGTTTATACTCCAAACATTAGACATATCCGATTTTGCGTAAGCACATAATTTTAACAACAAACATGAAAAACTGAAATTTGACAGACTGTAACTCGAAAACCAATGATATTTCGAAAAACGAGCATATGAAGTTCTACCATTATTTTATCATGTAGAATCACCTCCTTAAGTGTCGTCATCGACTTGAAGTCGCCCGTAAGTATTAATTAATTAGTGCTTACTTACAGTACGAGCATTTTATTTGATTTGGCATCATGTGCCTGCGGGTTGATCCCTATGCTCCGCCCCTGACCAACTCCCGGTTACTGAATTAAAATTTATGTTACATCATTTTTCTACATAATCCCCCTTAATAGTGATACATTTCTCCCACCGGCGCTCCAGCATTCTGACAGCTTCCTGGAAGAATGATTGTCCAACCTCTGTAAACCACTGGTTTACACCGTCTTTCACCTCATTGTTGCATAAAAATTGTTTTCTTCAAAGGTGTTTTTTGAATTTAGGAAATAGTCTATAGTCAGATCTGGCGAATATGGCGGGTGCTCAAGCTATTCGAAACCTTCGTTATCTATGGCAGTCATAGCAACACAAGACGTGTAGCTTAGCATATTGTCCTGGTGATAGAGCACACTGCGCCTTATTTTTTTATAGCTGCGCGTAATTTTGGTAACACGTGTCTATTAATGATTGAAGCTGACGTCATGTCAAATCTAGTAAATTTCTTTGCTTAGTATTTGCAACACTGAGAATTATATTGTAAAATCAATCGGTTTCCACCTTTTTTGCCATAGTCGCACGTGTCTGTTTTTCATTAGCTTTTATTATAATTTTTCCGTTCATTCTTCATTCCTGTATTAATTTTTGGTTATATTCACAGTTATTTTCATAACTCCAGATTACTTTTTGTTTGGAAAGATTAAAGACAATATTTATAGAAACAGATTGCATAATTTAGATGAATTAATGGAAGCAGTTGAACATGAGATTCTGGCTATCATACGGGAAGAACATCAGTATGTTTTTGAAAACATGAAGCGGAGAATTAATTTATGTCTACAGCACCAGGGTCATCATTTTCAACATTTTTTGTAATTATATTAATTAAATGAAGTTTGTTTGTATTTTTGTCGGTTATGTGACATTTCACTCCCACCGTTTCATCCCCACCGTTTCGCCTCCGGACGCTTCACCCCCGGGACGTTTCGCCTCCGGGACTTTTCGCCCCCGGGACCTTTTTTTTTCGAAAATAATAGAAAATTTTGAGATTAATATTTATTAAATAACACGTACCTAATACATAAAATATTAAAATTCAAAATTATGGGCAATGCCTAACAAATAATCATTAATATCTATTCTGCCATAACTTTCAACAATATTCTTTATTCTTGTAGAAAATACAGAATATTTTTTATTAGTTCTTGGTCTAACACCTAAAAGTAACTGTGAAATTCCTTATCTGTGCAGAGACTGTTGTTTCTTTAAACTTAGAATTTTAAATTAATTTTACAAAACCAAATTATATTAATATATTATAATATTAGATTAATTATATTAAATATTATTTTATACACAATTACTTGTTCATTTTTTCCTACTTATTTATTGTTTTCTCAAACCCACATTCAGAAAACGACAAAAGATTTTGCTCATAATTTTTCAATTTTTGTAGAAGTACACCATTTAGGGGCGAAACGGCCGGGGCGAAACGGCATCGGGAGCGAAACGGCGGGGCCAAACGGTGGGGCGAAACGGCGGGGTGAAACGTCCCCATCCCATTTTGTCATAACATTAATTTTAAAATTTATTTTGTTAAATAATTGTAATTAGCAAATATTGGCAATAAACATTTCCAAAAGTAGGGGTATTCTGTTTAATTTTAACAAACAATGTTTATAATTACACCAAAGGTGATTACACCATGGGATGCTAATGTCAATCATTGCGACCGAAATGAAGTGAAGTGTACCTAACCAAAATTTGCTATGTGACGTCAGCTTCAATCATTACTAGACACCCGTTATTAAGATCAATGAGAATTACTCCTTGGATATATATATATATATATATATATATATATATATATATATATATATATATATATATAAACGGAAGCCATCACTTTTCCGACTGACGGCTGAGACTTGAACCTTCGAGGAGGTGGAGAACCACGATGCTTCCACAGCATACTTTGTATTTTATTTTCTGGATCATAGTGGTTGACCCATGTTTCATTCATCGTAACAAATCTATCCAAAAAGGTCTGCGGATTTTGTCTATATTGCGTCAAAAGTCGTTTACAAGTCACAACTCGGTATCGTTTTGAGTTTCGGTTAACATTCAAGGGACAAAGATCATGGATTTTATGGATGTTTTTGTAGTTGTAACGGTTATTGGTGTACCACCAGCATGTTCATTTTCGCAAGTTGTTCTTCCACATTTAAATTTACGGTATCATTGTTTCACAAAACCATGATTACTAGCACACTCCCCTAAAGTGTTTACCAAGTCTTCATGTATTTGGGTGGGAGTCATACCCTTCTTTTAGGAGGTACTTAATTACCGCTCTTTGTTCGATACGCTCCATTTTTGCACTACTATGACACTTTGTTTGAAACAAACAATTACTGTGACAAATACAGACTTGGTTTTGCGCATGCTCTGTAGGCACATATCGGTAATGAAGATGCTGTGGCGTGAAGTAAGGCAGGGGCGGAGCATAGGAATCAACCCTCGCATGTATGACAACACAATCTTTATTTTCTATACACGATCACAAAATTTTAACATTTATGAAAAAATCACATTTATTCAAAAATTATACACCACATTATCTAAGATTACGATCTATATTCACAGGAAATTCACTCCTTAATACACAGAACCATTGTAAGTATCGTGCGTTATTATATAATTACTAGGTGACCCGGCGAACTTCGTACCGCCTTAGAAATAAATAATTTGTCAAAGTTCGTAACTGTCAAAAAGGGAAATTAATTTTGCGACTAAAATTATAAAGAGGAACATTTTTTTATTTATTCTGAACGCACCCTGTTTGACAGGTATTTTTTATAATATTTTCCTTGTTATTTACGTTATTCGACACGCAAGATTATGGCCAAACGACTTGACTTTCAAAAAGTTTTTTATTTGGAGTTAATGTAGGCCTGCGGGCGGTACATTTTAAAATTATTTTCGCAATGTACAGGCCGTTCTAAAAGTATGAAACATATTAAAGTTGCAATTTTTTCAATGGAACACTCTATATATTATTACATTTTTAGTTTCTGCGATCAAAATAAGAATGAGTTTACTAAGGTTTACCCGACTTAAATCTTACATGTTTTGAGATATTTAGCATTTTCTTAAAATGTGGTAATAATTTTAAACTTTAAGTTCTCAACACGTCTCCACTTTTTCACCAACTAAACTTTACACTTAACTTACTATTTCATTATGTAGCATGAAGCACTGAATAAAACACTGACTAACACATACAAAGTGTTTATAAATCATGACTCAAACATTTAAAGTTTTAAATAGTAATAACCTGATTAGTTTAAATAGAGCACCCTGTATTTTATATCAACAGCAGATATAGAATTTAATTCCCTATGGAATACTATAACACTGTGATGTGTCTAACTCTTCTTGTTTTCAAAGAAAATGCACATTTTCAGAAAGCAAGTTTATTTAAACAAATTTAACATTTAACCAGTCGCCTATGGAAATTTGCCAACCACATATAGGACAGAACCAAATTGCGCAGCGCATTAACATTGGCCAAGCAAGAGTCACGAGAATTCTTAAAAAGCACAGTTATCATGATTATAAAATCCAGCTCCATCAAGAACTTTCCGAAAATGACTTCAGAAATCGAGTTGAATTTTGTATGTGGGCGTTAGACCGAGTGGCCGAAAATGAAACCTTTTTCAATTTTGTTCCGTTTAGCGACGAATGCACATTTCATAACAATGGGTTTGTTAATAGACGCAATTCTCATTATTACGCTGATTCCAATCCGCATCAACTCAGAATGATTCATAATCAACACAGGTGGTCAATAAATGTGTGGCGCGGAATAATGGGCCAATATTTACTTGGGTCTTATTTTTTTAAAGAACAATTAATGTTCTTATCATGATTATAAAATCCAGCTCCATCAAGAACTTTCCGAAAATGACTTCAGAAATCAATTTGAATTTTGTATGGTGGCGTTAGACCGACTGGCCGAAAATGAAACCTTTTTCAATTTTGTTCTGTTTAGCGACGAATGCACATTTCATAACAATGGCTTTGTTAATAGAGGTAATTCTCATTATTACGCTGATTCCAATCCGCATCAACTTAGAATGATGCATAATCAACACAGGTGGTCAATAAATGTGTGGCGCGGAATAATGGGTCAATATTTACTTGGGTCTTATTTTTTTTAAAGAACAATTAATGTTCTTAAATTTTTTAGCAAGAGAATTCCCAGTCGTGTTACACGACATAGCCTTGAACATACGGACAACAATGTAGCTTCAAGTGGATGGTGCCCCCGCACACTTCCATCATGAGGTTCGAGATTTTTTAAATACAAATTATCAAAATCGTTGGATTGGGAGAAGTGGATATCAGAATTGGTGTCCACGGTCCCCTGACTTGACTTCACCGGATTTCTTCTTATGGAGATACGTAAAGCCAACCGTTTACAAGACACCTTCAACAACATCAGAGAATATGAAGGAACGTATTAGGTAAGCATTTCAAAGCATAAGCTCGGAAATGTTAGCAAATGTTGGTAGAGGTTTCGAAAAGAGGGTATGCTTGTGTTTAGAGGCAGAAGGTCGTCATTTTGAACACTTGCTATAAGAAATGTTTTTACATTTTTTCCACCATTCTGTTACTTTTATCATTATTTTAATTAGTAAGTAAATAATTGTAATATATCAATATTCAAATCTGTTTCCCTAAATCTGCTCTTTACTGCCAGCGATTCTGAGTTGCCAAATTTCCATAGGCGACTTCTTAAATGTTAAATTTGCTTAAATAAACTTGCTTTCTGAAAATGTGCATTTTCCTTGAAAACAAGAAGAGTTAGACATATGACAGTATTATAGTATTCGATAGGGAATTAAATTCTACATCTGCTGTTGACATAAAATACAGGTTGTTCTATTAGAACTAATCAGGTTATTTAAAATTTTTGAGTCTTGATTTATTAACACTTTGTATATGTTAGTCAGTGTTTTATTCAGTGCGTCATGATACATAATCAAATAGTAAGCTAAGTGTAATGTTTAGTTGACGAAAAAGTGAATATTTGTTGAGAACTTATTTAAAATTATTACCACATTTTCAGAAAATGCGAAATATTTCAAAACATGTAAGGTTTAAGTCGGGTAAACCTTAGTAAAACTCATTCTTATTTTGATCACAGAAACTAAATATGCAATAATATATAGGGTGTTCCATTGCAAAAATTGCAACTTTGATATGTTTCATATTTTTGGAACAGCCTGTACATTGCGAAAATAACTTTAAAATGTACATCCTGTAGGCCTACCCCAAAAAAAAACTTTTTGAAAGTCAAGTTGTTTGGCCATAATCTTCGGTGTCGAATAACGTGAATAACCCTGTATAATTTTTGTTAAAGTCTTGTTTTGTTTTCATAACGGGAAAGGAAATTAATGGTAGTCAAAATTTCAATGCCACCTTTTTTTTATAAAAATCTGTTAATAATTATTTTTGTCAAGTTGACGTATTTAATTCTACATATTTTTAATACTTTTGTTGAACGTAATTATTCATAAAAGTAAATTTAATTATTCCGTATACGTAAAAGCCTAAAAATAAATTTCAATTTTATTTACAGAAATATAAAACCGCCTGTGAGGGGATTCGATGGCTAATAATGGATCACCCGAAAATAGAAACAGAACAAGGGTGCGACGAAGACTTTTTCAGGATAGTGCAATTCACCACAATCAACTAGTATGCAACAATATAATAGATCAACAATTAAAGTGTGCAATGGCAGAAGCAAGAGAAAAATGGAATTTTGATTTTGAAAATTGTGTACCATTAGAAGGAGATTGGATTTGGACAAAGACTGAGAGTAGCAGTAACGAAAATAATAACAATAATACAAGTCACGAGAATCACAATGTAAGTGAAACAACCGAGATTGAAGACAGGGAGCATAATGAGTTATAATTTTGTACTATACTATATATTCTGTAATAAATGAAATTTTAAATAAGTATTCATGCTAAGGGAGATAGCTTGCCAATTTAATTCTTGTGCGATCAAGCTATTAGTATTTTTAACAAACGTGCCGACAGGTATATAAAAAATTACGATTGGTTCCTAAACATTTTTTTGTATATATAATGATGATGAGATTTGACGTCCTTACTTTTGTCATGCTAACTAGTAATTAACATTTTGTATATTTTTATAGTCATAATTATGTGCAATGTAGCGTTTAGAGTTTAAGTAATTATTTATAATTAAGATAATTTGATATTGAAATATCTCAATATAAAACGGCTAAAATCCAAAGGAATGTATATAAATTACATAGCAATTATATTTATTTGTTTAATAATGTAAATTGTAAGTATGTCTTACATAATAATATAAAAGTTTAATTTCTTACTTATATTTGTGTGGTCTTTGTAATGTACTTGTAGGAAGCGCATACATTCTGCTATTAACTCAAGAAAGAAAGCAAAGCAGTTGGGTAATACACACAGTAATATTCTTACAAATGAACCTGCATTTAGCAATTGTGGTTAACCAGTTAACCGATCATATCCATAAGAATAAGTAATATAACATAATGTAACATACGGAATGCAGATGGCTTAATTACTTTCTAAAGAGATGCCTAAAGCATTTAAACATTTAAGTATACCAATTGTATAAGTCGAAGTACACCTAGAACAATTTTCAACTACTTAATTTGGGAATCTGTTGCACCTCCTGTTGGAAAGTGCTAGTATGAAGAATTTTGTCTACTTGCAAGGTGTCCAAGAGCAAAACTAGTTCATTAATTGTCACAAATTTAAAAATATCAATTAAAAACTTATTTGATAGCTACTCAAAATTATTTTACAAATTTACGGCTAGACTTGAACACAAAAACGTTTTTGAGTAATTATTATTTACATTAAGGAGCCTAGACATACGATTATGACTTTATTTGGTTGGTTGGTTGGGTGAAGGGTGGGAGGACATGCGTGCGTGCGTGCTTGTGTGTGTGCGTGTGCGAGCATGCGCACGGCGTATTTACCGATCCTTATAAAGTTCAGCGCACATTCCGAGTCGAACTCGCCCAAACGAGAAGCGTACGAACTATATACGTGTTCAGCGCGATTTTAGTCGATTGCGCTGACTCGTATAGTATGAGGACCTCTATAATAAAAGTTCTTGGAGCATAATTTCTCCCTTACATATAAACTCAATTATATTTTGTATGCTACTACCATTTGTTCTTTTACCCCAAAATTACCGTCTTACGTTTATAAATTAGATAGTTTGTATCATTTACGAACAATTTAGTTTTATATTAAGTTATTTTTACTACTATTCTTTTCTACTACTAACTACTACTCGCACAGGACGAAGACCGCTGTAATTAACCACAGAAAATTAATTACTCTCTTGCATATGAACTCAATAAATTTATACGCTGCTATTTTTTCTCACATAAAACTTCTTCAACAGGGATATGAAACAGAGTAAAACAAAGTTGTACTTTTTAATGGTAGAAATAGAACTTTTTTACATACACGTACAAAAAAAAAAAATAGATTGCTTCATTTTCGACGCCCTTTAGCATTTGTTGCAATCGCGGCACTGAGATTATGCAATCCTTTTGATGCTTCCTTTTCAAAATTTTCTGTATTCTAATTTTATTATTACTATTAATATTAGAATACTCTTATTAACAGGTATACTGCGCCCAATTACTTAGGAGGAAAACAAGCGAAATCAGAGTTATAATAAACAAAAATTATTATTTACTGCCTGGAGATTAAGTATCAATGTTCACCTACATTCAAAAAAGATTGATTTAAGGTATATTTTGAATGGGTTGATTATGAGATTCTAAAGTCAATTTGATCTGCTTAATAGTGCAGTTAACAATGTCCAGATTAGCTTCGATTGAAGAGCAAGCCGAGATCATTCTGTACAGGGTGGTTCATTTTCGATGTTTTCTTATGGGAAGTGCCCTTTTATTACAGATAGACAAAAAGTAATATGGGGTCCTTGTACTCGATTTTGGTGTTAATTATGATCCAATAGTCATAATCAAGATATCTCTGACCTTTATTGCGCAATTAGCCAAAATTGAAAAAATGGCGATTTTGAAAAACTTAAATAACTTTTATATTTCTAAATGTGTCGACAAACTGTAAAGACATTCTTAAGGTACCTTTTTAAGTAGAATCCGTTAGTGCATTCACATTTTTAATACCTCCTTAATTTAAAAAGATATGACATAAAGTTGTATTTTTCTATATGGAAACCATAGTTGGCTATGACACTTTTAAATGGCATTTTTTTTGTGCTTTTTAAAAATATATAACACCTCTACGTTATTTTAATAATTAATTTATTTTTTTAAGGTTTTCTTAATTGGTATATTTATTAAGGAAAGCAGTTGGCTTAGAAAACCAGATATGAAATTGAATGAAGATATTCTACTCAAAAAACAAATTTCACTTCCCGTATAATATTTTAGAGACATTTTGTAATTCAAATAAGTTTAATTGTAATGTTGTTCTTGTGGAATGGTAACAAACTATAAAATCTAAAGATTGAATATAAAATTATCAAAAAACCTCAAATGCAAATGCAAATTGAAATACACAATATAAGATCATCAGAAATTATGAAAAGCTAACAGAAAATCAATTTTTATGCGTATGTAAGCATCTAATCATATAAACGAACAAAAATATGAACACAAAATATCAATATAAAAAAACACTCTAAAACTACAAATATTTTTCAAACTGTGCGCTCTCTTTTTGGGTGCAGCCTTCGCATCGTCTTCTAATTGAATTTATAGAGTTATATATAGATAATGGTATAATTGTGTAAAAGCCACACGAACGGTTCTTTTAACTCATTCACAGTATTATTAGTTCTTTTGTATATAATGTTTTTCAAAAAACCCATAAAAAGAAATCTAGAGGCGAAGGATCGGGTGAACGAGCAGGTCACAAAATTGGTGCTGTCGTTCCCATTCAGCTATTAGGAAAACGTAAATTTAAGTAGTCACTAACTACACGGGAATTATGTGCGGGAGCTCCGTCTTGCTGAAATATGACATTGCAATATTGTGCTAAAGGAAGACTCTCTAGAAATCCCCCCAAATGAATTCGTAGAATATTGAGATATTTCGTTGAGATTAATGTTCCTTCATACATGTGATAATATACGTCCGTTTTTAATGCAGCACCACACATTTACTCCAAACTTCCCTTGCCTCCTGCGGACAACACTGATATGAGCATTAGTGTCTGCCCAGTAAGGTAAATGGTGATTATTAAAAATACCATCACTACTGATATGCGCCTCGTCTGACCATGCCATAGAGTTTGAAAAATTATGTATATTTTGGCACTGACCTATATACCAGTTACAAACTCAGTACGCTGCCTTCTGTCGTCTATAGTAAAAAAATGTTCTTTTCGAAATCTATAGCAATGGTATTTGTGTTTCTTTAAAATACGAAGGGTTTTGCTTCGAAACACGCCTAGATTAACCATTTGTCTAGATGAAGTTGTTGGCTCTGCTTCGAATTGTCCTAAGACGACCATTAAATTTTCTTCAGAATTTCGTTTAAAGTAAGTGTTTGGCCTGGGATTTTTAAAAGAACCGAATACAATTAAATTTTTCTGTAACCTAAAATTAATTAAGATATTATTTTGAGCTAGCAAAAATTTTAATTTCTATTAACTATACCGTTCAAAAATATTTTATTTGGCTGCTGCCTTTCAGGAAAATTTTGTAAGTATAATTCCCCTGCCATATTCTTATGCATTCTTAGGCATGTTAATACCTAAATTCCAAGATCACTTTGTTGCACACTTCTAATTTTTAATTTATTATTTGACATTTGTTTTTACTTAAATAAATCACAGCCTCCTGTAAATAAGTAAAACTTAAAAAATTAATTACTTATTAAAAAAGCATAGAAGTGTTATATATTTTTGAAAAGCACAAAAAAAATGTCCTTTAAAAATGTCATAGCCAACTATGGTTTCTATATAAAAAAATACAACTTTATGTCATATATTTTTAAATTAAGGAGGTATTAAAAATGTGAATGCACTAACGGATTCTACTTAAAAAAGTGCTTTAAGAATGTTTTTACAGTTTGCCGATACATTTAGAAATAAAAAAGTTATTCAAGTTTTTCAAAATCGCCATTTTTTCAATTTTGGCTTATTGCGCAATAACGGTTAGAGATATCTTGATTATGACTATTGGATCTTAATTAACACCAAAATCGAGCACAAGGACCTCATATTACTTTTTGTCTATCTGTAATAGAAAGGGTACTTCCCATAAGAAAACATCGAAAATGAACCACTCTGTACAAAGGTGAATGTAAAATCACATTAGTTCGAGTGATAGAACACACTACTTGAATGAGAATTAATTCTTGGACCACTAAATTGTATTATGTTGGGAATCTTTGTGCAGTAGATTAAAGGCGCTATGACTTTGTATAAAAATATAGATTGCATCTTTCTTCTAGCGTCTAAGGATACAAACCTATATTCGTTCAATAAACATTCATGAGAAAAGTTTCCAGATGAATAGTGATTATATTTACAGAAAAACAAACACTTTAATAAACGTCTTTGAACTTTCTCAATAGCACTAATGTACACAGCATAGAAAGAACACCATATTCCAATTTTGCACGAACATAAGAATTGTGCAAAATAATAATGGATTGGACAGAAAAAATTTTAGTATTTCGAATTATGTAGCCTAGGCTTTTATATGTCGGGTTAATAAGTTTATTTATATGAGCGACAAATGACAATCTCATCGAAAACTACACCAAGATCACATACAGTATCAGGTCTACCCAAGACAAACCCTTCTACACTGCAGTGAAATATAATGTCGTTAAGTTTACGCGAGAACGAAACTACCGAGCATTAGTTTCATTAACTGACAAATTATGCGAACTACACCGGGTAACAATGCTATCCAGAGCGCCTTGCAGAATTAAAGCATCATGATAATTCGTAATTACCTTAAACAACTTCATCGGCATACAATAAACAACCTACTTTAATGTTGTAAATCAAGTTATTAAAGTATATATTAAAAAACAATGGTCCCAAAATAGAACCATGCGGCCCACCTGAGGATTGTATATAAGGAACTGAGTAATAACCATTGCAGTAAACCGTTAAACTTCGATTATTGAAATATGTTCAAGTTTGGTTAAACTGCCTGAAAAACCAACATTTCTGAGTTTATTCAAAAGCAAACCATGATTTATAGTATCAAACGCCCTACGTAAGTCTATATATACAACATCCACCTGCTGTTTATTGTTTAGACATTCAGCAAGAAACTGGGTGACACAAAATAGGTTGGTGATGGTGGACCGATCAGAATAAAATTCATGTTGAGCTGGAGAAATTTTGTTTGCAAGCCAAAACATAAAATGATTATGTAGAAAGGTTTCGAATGCTTTAAAACAATTGCATAATAAGGAAACAGGTCTATAGTTTGTAATTTCTGCTTTGGGCTCTTCTTTGTGAACGGGGCGTCCAGATTGAATGCGTCTGTTGCTTGCTTTTAGACCATGTCGCTATACATCTTTTAAATTGAGACCTAAAATAGTAATTATACACCAAGGTAGAAAAGACAATTTTCTGAGCCGAGGTGTAAATAAGTGTACGAGGCTCAGAAGGTCTTCTCTACCGTGGTTTATATATTATTTTATTCACTACTAGCACACATATTTTGTAAATATGACAATAAATAAATACAATTCAAATAATCTTATTATTACATAAAAAATTAAGTGGCCTGAGGTTTTCATATGTTTCAATTTGTTGACATTTTGTAATACATTCACATTTAACTTTTAATCATCCTTAGGTAGTTTCAGTAGCTAAAATGGAAAGTATTGAATTATCTAGTACTCCTCCAGAAACTAGAGAGGCAGCAGAGCATGTAGCATCAGGCAGCTTATTACCTGAAAAATCGAAAGAGTACTACCTTAAAGTGTAGTCAAATTTCAAAGATTGGTACCAGTCGAAAGGCGTCTAAAAGTGAGTGAAAATGTGATCTTAGTGTATTTTCAAGAGAGATCCGAAAATAGGAAAGCTTCCAGTTTGTGGGCTACATTTTCGATGTTAAAACAAACTTTAAAGCTGAAAGAAAATATTGACATTTCGAAATATTATAAAGTAATTGCATTCTTAAAAAGAATTATTCCTATATGCCGAAGAAATCGCCCGTATTTGAAAAGGGGGACCTAGCAAAATTTCTCGCCGAAGCTCCTGATGCCATGTTTCTTTGCACTAATGTAAATCTTTTGATGGGATAGTCAAATTAAGCAATTATTATGGAGCTTGCAGGACGGATGAGCTATGCAATATGAGAGTGGCAGATATTGATGTTCGTGATGACATAATCATAGTCAACATCCCGCTTATGAACACAAAATCTGCAAGAAAATTTGTAATTGTAGAACCACAGTGGGTTAATCTCGTGAAGTGTCACAGAGGCCCCATCCAGACATGGAAAAAGCCTTTATCGGATTCCGATCGGGGAAACCAACTAGGCAAAATATGGGCCATAATTCAATAAGCGGTGTTGTTAAAAAGGTTGCAAGATATTTAAATCTCCCTAATGCATATCAGTTTACGGGACATTCGTTGAGAAGGACATCGGCCACAATTTTAGCAGATAATTGCGGTGACTTATTATCTCTAAAACGGCATGGTGGGTGGAAATCATCTACAGTGGCAGAAGGATATGTAGAAGATTCTATTGCCGATAAAAGAAGAATTGCGCACATGGTCCAAGGAAATTCTTGCACTATGTGTGATACACCAACCTCAAGTATCGATAATGCTACAAACGAATCAGTTTTGGAAGAGATTTGTTATTCTAACATCAACATACCCCTGCAAGATTTCCCGTTGAATGAAGATGTGCCTACTACTCCTTGTGCTTCATCATCATCGAATGTAAACAAAGGAAATCTTACTTCTAATGCAGATGCGTCACGAATTAACATTACGTACAATAATTGTACAATTAATTACCATTTTCATCATTAATTTCTTAATTGTTGTTTTTTCCATTTCATTTTTCTTAAAGTTTCTGTTGCGTAAGCGAATTATAGTAAAACTTAACCTCTCTTTCTTTTATAAATAAAGAAAAAGAATGCGCAGATCCTAAAAACATGCACGTCCTCAAAGGAACACGGCTTTTAACGCGACTTTTTGTTATTGGCATTAGATAGGCAACCCAACTGTCAATTTCATTATCTACTACTAGGAGAAAAATTAAGCAGGTCGAGAAAAACGAAATCTTGCTTCCAAAATCGGCCTACTAATGGCATATTCTATCGCTAATAGTGAATAAATATATTTCGAACATAAGTCTGAAAGTCTTTTTCACCTCTGGAACCGAAACTGAAGCTAATCTAAGAGATTACCTAGAAACAAAGTTGTTGAAGAATGAACCCAGCTGTCTCATGTTTTTTACATATTATAGCCCATCATTGATTTTCATCAGAACCAACAAAATACTATAATTTTCTTCATTAATCAGGTTTCAATTATTCTCTGATTTTCAAAAAATCGAGCTTCCTTTTTGTATTCTTCACCTATAATGAATTTAAAACGTGTTGAATATTAAATATTGTTTGTAATGGCTAAGAGACCTTACCTACATCTACGAAATTAGATTCAGCGGACGATATCACTTCATTTCTATTTTCCCCATGACAGACGTCTAATTGCAACATGATTGCTCGATTGACATGAGCGCCCTGCTTGCATTAATGCAAGTTGAAATCCGACTCTGTTAAATCTCCTATTGCAATTTTTGCGAGCGACACTCGACAATCTCAGTTGCGGTGTTGTAGAGATGTTTTCACGCAATTTCGAATTGCACAAAGATGCCTGCAGAACTTTCCTCCTTGACCTGCAATACACTCGCATAACTGAAATCAATACGGACTTTATATTTTGTTTCTTCATTCCCCGCTGAAGATAGGTACATAAAATGTATTGGTATGTATAGCATCTACTTTTAATTGGTTCGATTTATGTAGCAATTTTCCATATGCAATATTATTCGAAGTGTCCCTGCTATTCGCAACATTAAGCAGTCGTTTTTATGATGATTTTCTAGAACAGTGGTTACGAAATGTGCTAGAGCACAAATATTAAATGCTTTACACCTTTCTAAGGCGATTTCTTTAAAAATTCGAATCGATACTTATACAATATTGTTTGTATTGGTTCTCATAGAGAGCAATCTTGCTCTCTTATACCAACACTACACGTCACGTCTTCCTAGAAGCTTATCGTATGATTAAAATATAGATCGTGTATTTGTTGCAAATACTGCTGCCATGAAGGTTTTTTTATAGCTAACTTACATTCTTCTTCTGCATGGGCATATAAATTTTTTTAACATGTGTATCAAATGTTGTCTGTCAGTTTTTAGATCGTGATGCCCATCTCTAAAGTGCTTGTGTTATACGAAAAATACACGAAAGTAATGTACTCTCTGGAAAAATAGTATTGAGCGCTATGCGTGCAGCAACGCTGTCGTCAGTCATAAATGTAAGAGGGTAACCATTTCCATTAAATCCAGCTGGACCTAAAAATTTTTCAGGTTTCCAGTACTTTTATGTAGATTTTTTCAGTTTGGTGCTTATGCAAAACGCATCTCAAACGAATTCCTCCAACATGAAGGGTTACGTTTTATTTCTTGTAAGGATGAGTGAGATAATAAACATGTATACACGGACGCATTTCAAAAAATATATATGTACTTTAGATGATCCAAATAAGAAAATGACGATAATGTTGCCTGATCACAAGATTCTGTTGAGCCAACAAACACAATTTCATTAGAAAATGTCATTCCATGAGAATGATAGAAAACTCTCCCTGTTGATCTATTAATAATTTAATCGCGTCCAAAGGGTCTCTACTTCCAAAGTTAGTGTCTCTGATGAAAAAGGGTACATTATGAGAGCATCATCATTACCAAAATGAACTTACCTCCGACGATTATACAAAGTATATATTTGTCTCTTTGTTGGATTCATTTGTCCATTTGCCAACTTCTTCACGCCAGAAAACTTATCGTTATCTTCATTTCATAAAATGCATGTGCCGCTGCTGCATTCATGCCCATTTTAAAATACTCCATATGTGCTTATTTTGTATCATTTCCACTCTCAGTACTCCATAGGCTTCGGCAACTGTCAATATAATTGAATATAATATACAACATGTCATAATTCCTGGAACTTGTAGGATTACAAAAAATTAAGGAAAATACACGTATCTTCAAAAATATGAGAAATGTCGAAAATCTGACAAACCTGTTTTCTCCATTTTTTTGTGGATTAAACAGATTTAAATTCATCCATAAAAACTCTCGGGTGGATTGAAATTTCAATTTTTTTGCATAGTCTTAGTTTGCTCCTGTATAATAAAGTTCTAACCGAAATAAAATATCGCCGATACAGGGTCTTATTTCCCACAAAATTTTCTATAATTTAGTCCAAACCTCAATTCAATATCTTTTCCGTTTGAAAGTTATAACTTAATAAAGTTTGGAAAAAACTGATTGATCCACTTGATTTGTTCAGCTGTTTATTTAAAAACAGCACAAACCTTAAGATCTTGAAGCCCTTCCCATTACAAGCATTATTAAGATAAATCTTATGCAAGTAAGTAGTTTAAGTAAGACCATACAAAATCTAAATAATTAAGATGATCTAGGGCGATTTTTTAAGTTAT
The DNA here is from genome assembly GCA_036346205.1 of Vesta saturnalis. NCBI lineage: Eukaryota > Metazoa > Arthropoda > Insecta > Coleoptera > Lampyridae > Vesta > Vesta saturnalis. The sequence goes on along the minus strand of JARFJB010001941.1, from coordinate 1,638,760 downwards.
TATTCTCATGTAATAGTTATTATTTTTAAAAAACTAAACCAAAATCATATAGCAAGAGACAAAATTACAGAATCATCAGCAGATTTTCATTTTTTTTTAATTGTTCGACATCAATTTTCATAGTCAACTGACATTTTTTTCTTATTTTCTGTTTTTTATTGTATATAGTAAAGGGTTATATATTATTCTAAAGAAAAAAAATAAACTAATTTAACGAGACCAAAAAGTACAGGGTATCCCATTTAAAAAAGAACCATTTTGGGCTAGTCCTAAACGGTATCCAAAATTTTTTTTAGTACGCCACTGGAATGTACGCATCTAGTTAAGGCAGTTTTTACCTTTTTTCTAGCTTACATAGTTTCTGAGATATGACAGCACTCCAAAAAGTGAAAATTTTCGTTTTCACCCTGTATTTCAGAAACAAAAGAGGGCCAATTCTGTTAAAAATAACGGAGGTACCCCGCAATTACAAACCAACTGGGACACAGTGTATAGGGTTTAGGTTTGAGTAATATAAGTGACAAAATAAACTTGTAATTCACAGGTATGTTTATTTTAACTTTTTCACCATTCAAAAGTTTCTTTTAAATGAAACATACCTGAATATCTGTCATTATGTAAGGATCATCATTGCTTGAAATAGTGATATTCATTCACCTTGATAATCTAAACGTTTCAGATAACATCTTTACAGTTATCATTCGTCAGTAGTATCATGGTGATTGTTATTTACAATTGTTAAAAAGCGTTGCATTTAAGATTCCTGATACGATTTTTTGTTATCAATTATGTTGGCATTAAAATTAAATTTTCTAATCACCCTTGTTGAAAATGACTTGAACATCATTGAAGCGGAAAACTGGGATATCCACCACTCGGCATTGTTGAAAAGGTCCCACTCGTAGTGAATTTTGTACATCAGTTACGATGAAGCATTCACTGAGAGCTGGTGCATCTTTAATCTGACCTTTATCGGCATTTGCAAAGCTGAAATACGATCATCATTCAGACCGACATTTTACCGTCGATCACTAACAAGAGTATGTACAACGTTACTTCAGAGGCACATTGAGGTTGATGCGTCTTTGTTATTTATGGAATAAATCCTCGTTTCCGAATCTTTCGCGCCATGTATAGGTTCCCTAAGTATTTTCAGCGCTATCGAAACATTGTTTTGAACTTCGTATTATGTCTTTGATAGATTCTTCATAGTTTTCGCACCACTTTCAAGTGTCTGCATTCAAAGAAAATTTCTAGAATAAATAGAACTGGCGTGTGGTATGCCCGTGCGTGGACGTACGTGTGAGTGCGTACGTGTGCATGCGTGCGAGTGTGTGTGCGTGCATGATCGAGTGTGTCCTAATGTGTCCGAGTGTGCCTGAGTGACTGTGAGTGTGTCCTAGTGTGCCCGAGTGTGTGTGAGTGTGCCTGAGTGTGTCCGAATCTGTCCGGTGTAACGTGCCAATTTTTGGCTATTGTTACCTAAATGGGAGTTTTGGATTTGCGTTATGATTTGTAAATTTATTTACATTATGTGTATATGAAAATGTAAACTTTCACCATTAACACTCACAATAAAATACTTATCTTTTTTGGGATTTTTTAATGGTGTGCTTTAAATTATACAATCTAAACGTTTCGATAACACTTACAGTTATCTTCGTCAGTAGTAATGTTTGTTAAAAATTGTTAAAGATGTAGTAAACAATTTTGTCAAATTTGAAAAATTCAAACATAAACATAAGCCTGCTATTAATATAACAGTTTGAGAAACGTATAAGCCAACTATAAAATTGTAGTAAAGAATAACTAGGTCATTAAAATTATTTCACTTTTTACAAAAGTACCTCTAAAAGAAACTATTGAATACATAGATCATCTTTTCAAAGGACATAACCATTCTTTTCAGCACTGTCTTACTACAACTTATTTTCAGTGGAATAGTAAATTTTATGAACAGAAAAGATGATCATGTATTCAATATTTAAAATTTTAAAAATGATATATCTCGAATTTATATTCAAACTTATATATTTTGACATATTTATATTAATTTAAAATACTACATAAAATCAAATTAATTAATCATTATCCAAAAATATTTATTGGCATATTGTAGTATTTTTTTTCTTTCAATAATTAAATTATATTGGATATGTTGACATTTGCTTGTTACTATATTATTACAAATAGCATTGTACATGGTTTTATCGTTTACTAGCCGACCCTGCACGGCGTTGCCCGTGGATTAACCCACTTGAAACTCCATTAAAAGTCAGCACTAAACTACATATATTTTTAATACATTTATTTTTGTTATTTTGATCAAATATGAAACATAGCGGATATCCTGCGTGTTCTACTATGCTAATAAAACCTAGCCGTACCCGGTGCGCGTTGCTGCGTCGAAAGATTATGAGGGCACTTGGGGGCCGATATTTAAAAAAATTTTATGCTAAAAACCTTCGCGGGAGTGTACTCAATAGTTTCATGGTGATCGGATGGATGGTTTCAAAGTCTATAACGGACACAGGTAGTAACAATTTTTGTGTTATATATATATATATATATATATATATATATATATCTAAAGAAAAAAATAGACAAATTTAACGAGACCAAAAAATACAGGGTATCCTAGTTAAAAAGAACCATTTTGGGCTAGTCCTAAACGGTAGCCAAAATTTTTTTTAGTACGCCACTGGAATGTACGTATCTAGTTAAGGCAGTTTTTACCTTTTTTCTAGCTTACATAGTTTCTGAGATATGACAGCACTCCAAAAAGTGAATATTTTCGTTTTCACCCTGTATTTCAGAAACAAAAAAGGGCCAATTCTGTTAAAAACAACGGAGGTGCCCCGCAATTACAAACCAATTGGGATACAGGGTATAAGGTTTAGGTTTGGGTAATATGTGACAAAACAAATTTGTAATTCACAGTATTTTTATTTAATGTTATAAATTCTTTAAAACACCATTATAAAAAACACTCTAATAATATATACTATAACTTATCTTTTTGGAGTATTTTTAATAGCTGTATTTTAAATTATACAATCTAAACGTTTCGATTAACATCTTACAGTTATCCCTTCGTCAGTAGTAATGTTTGTTAAAAAATTGTTAAAGACTTGTAGTAAGACAATTTTGTCAACATTTGAAAAATGAAATGGATATTTCTTTCTTTCGCATTGTTGAAAATCAGTTCGAATTTGGTGTAATAGCCAGAATAAGCTTCTAGATGTCTGCATTTGTATGACTATGGTCCCACTCGAAATAGTGTAACATTTTCCTTTTACGCTACGATTTAATTCATTTCAGATGCCATTGGTAGTCTTTAATTTTAAAACTGGCCATGCTTTATCGGCATTTGCAAAGGAATCTTATCATACTATCAGACGGATAATCGTCAATCACTAACATATAGTGTTTATAATTTGTAGGAACTTACTTCATGCAGGGACAATTGAGCTACCTAGTAAATTATTTGTTTTATGGCAACGTGTATTTGAATCATCGTTTTCGATCATTCTGTCCAATGCATGCGTATCTTGAAGTTTATTCCCTGAGGTAGAAACTTGCTTTTGATTGCAATTTGTCTTAATGAATTATTCTTCATAGTTTTCCCTCATTTGCGTTAATTGTTTTTACATTTGGAAATGAAAATTTACTATAATAAATAAATATATCTATGGGGTTATCAAGTCCTATTAGATATATAAATCAAATGATAAATAAGGTATATTGATATAATTTAATAATATTTTAAATGATATATAATCAATCTTTGATTTATTCAAAAAACTTATAATTTATACAGTTATGAGAAAGGGTATCTTAAATAAAATTTCATGTAAAATACATATAAAAACATTTCAAACCTTTAACAAAATATCTGTTTTTCGTTGAGGTCATAATCGTTTCCTTTACATTTTAACTAAAACTTACTTTTATGGATACGTATTTCAGAAAGAAGTTCTAGACAGAAAGATTTTTCGATATAAAATTAACTTTATGTAATGTCAAGTATACTTATCCTTTTTAATTACGTTTTAAACAAGAACTGTCTGTATGTAGGTCAGTTGCATTAAGTTAGTTTCGAAATGCATTCGAAAAATTTTCGATCTAACATTATTATAACGTTATAGAAGATACTGACGGAGTAAAAGTTATGTTTTAAAGTTTATTTTGGTAATATATGGTTTAGAAATGCCGATTAGGATCCTTGCAAGAAATAGTTTTTTTATTTACATGTACTTATTTTGTATCATTTAAATAAAGTTAAATATATTATATGTTAAACAATTTTGATGTCTATATACTTCTATTTCTTGATTTTGTCCATACTCATGAGGACGTTGGGATAACCACCACTATATATTCGAAATTTTAAAAGAGCACTAAATGGGAAACTATATTTCAAAGACAAATTGAATCAATAACAATTTTTGAAACAAAAATGGCCTGATGTTCAAATGCACTTAACTCTGTGACATAAAAATGCAACACCAAGACAGGGTTGGAGTTTTTGGACCAAACTCGGCAAAAATGTTTAACTAGTCAGATGTAGTAATGGATTAAAATTTCATTCGAAATAATCTAGTAGCCATGGAAAATTTGACGTTTTACTTGTTAACACAATCGAAATTATCGGGTGTATTTATTGAGAGATTAAGTCGATTTCGGTATTGTTTTTGGTTGCAATTATTTTGCTGCTGAGTTCCTCTTTGCATTTTGAGGCTGCGATTATACCTAGAGTGCGGTAATGTGAAAATTATCGACAACTGAGTGAATTCGACAAAGGTCGCATGAAACATTTTTTAACTTTGACAAAATTGTTTACAACATCTTGAACGATTTTAATAGGTATTACTACAGACGAAGATAACTGTAAGTGTTATTGAAACGTTTAGATTGTATAATTTAAAATACACCATTAAAGAACACAAAAAAAAGGAAGTATTTTATTATGTGTGATAATGGTGAAAGTTTACATTTTCGTATGGTCTAGAGAAAGTCAAGAAGGTCGTAGAAGAGGAAGTAGACGGCCAAGACAGACAAATGTGGTTCGGGACCGCCATCTCCGATTAATAGCATTAAGAGACCGTTTCTCGAGTACAAGATCAATAGCCTATCAATGGTCTGTAAACGAAGGACGTCCTACAACCCTTCGCACGGTTTACCGTCGAATAAAACTTTTGGCTTGCAGTCCTATCGACCACATCTGTGCTTCCGCTGACGGCTTGTCATCGACAGCAACGTTTAGAGTGGTGCACCTTGCGACTGGATTGGGACGTGGAATGGCATAGGGTGGTCTTCAGTGACGAATCCCTATTCTGCTTGGGAATACACGATGAAGTGGTAGAACCCCATATCCTTCCATTCCTCCAGGATCTGGAAGACCCGATTTTCCAACAGGATAATGCCCGTCCCCACATTGCAAGGCATTCTATGGAGCGCTTCGAAAAGACTAACGGCAATATCTTGCCGTGGCCACCCAGATCTCCCGACCTTTCGCCCATCGAACGTGTGTGGAGCATGAAGGGTAGAAGACTCATGCAATTAGCCAATCCTCCACAGACACTAGAAGCTCTGCGGCATGAATTACATGCAATACCTCAGGAAGAAATCGACCACCTGTTGGAATCCATGCCAAGAAGGGTGCGGGAGTGTGAAACTAATAGGGGTGGTGCAACACATTAATAAAAAATACCTTTATCTTTAGTTTAATTTCTTTAAAATTTTAATCAATTACTATATTTGACAAGTTCAATGTTTCTGCCAAGTTTGGTCCAAAAATTCCAACGCCTCTTGGTGTGGCATTTTTATATCACAGAGTGTATTTTTTGACAACCTTTTTTCTACAATACCTTTACTTGAAGTACTTTCCGATAAAAACTTTAGAGGAACAGGAACAATTCGCGAAAACCGAATTCCTAACAATACTCTGAAAGATTCCAAATAATTAAAAAATAATCTCTAGGAAGCTACGACTATAGATAATAGTTGTAAAGTAGCACGACAACAACATTCTGTGTTCAAATTCAGCGGGGGTAAATCCTCTTCACACTGTAAAGAGATTTTCACAAAAAGAGGTTTACAGGTAAGTAAAAAAGTCTCTCTCTATAATTTTCGCTATTTTTTGTAGGTAACGCAACCTCATTTAATAAATTTATACAACGCAAATGTGGGTGGTGTGGCAGGAGTGAGCAAAACGTCAGTTTCTACATAGTATCTATACGGGGCAAAAAGTGTGTTTTCCTCTAAATGCTCATTGTATAGATATAGCTGTACATAACGCAAATACACAGAAACACTGGCGGTGCCTTAGACCACCTAAAATTTGGCAGAATTGCTGCTACCTTATCGCAAGAAAACAGAAAACAAAACCTTTGCAACAGGACATTGTTCACGTAAGGAAGGAATAGATCTTCGCTTTGATTGAATGGACCATTTTGTAATACCGCAAAAGAAAAACAAACAAAATGTTCTCTTTGTCATTCAAAACCGCTATCAGATGTAGAAAGTGTAACAAAGGTTTAAATGTAAAATGTTTTGTGAGTTATCATTCACCATTCAAAGATTTGCGAATATGCAATTTATGTCACTTATTTGCCAAACATCTTACATTTAGGACGGCATTTTTTTTGTATTTACTACATTTTCTGGTGTATTTTAATTATTTAACCTGAAAAATGAGTGGCGCCTGACTTGCTTATCTGATTATAGCTATGGAAACTTATGGTTTTTTTATATAAGTGAAATTTTTTATTTTTCTGTACTTACCTAGCTGGTTATATGAAAAAACGAAAAAAGAAGGCTGGGAAGGTAAGCTGAAAGGCAAAAACAAGCTGGAGCGTTGAAAAATGATATCTAGGCTTTTACGCAAAAAAAACAAGTGACGACTCTGAGGATTTAACATCAAATCCGTGCATAAAAAAATATGGGATTGCCAGAGAAATACGAAGTTTGTAAATAAATTGGAACTTACGACATTCTAACTCTACCAGCACCAATTGAAGCATTAAAAAAATTAACACTACCGTGACACTCACAAAAAGCGTTCTACAAACTTGGGCGAAGTTATCCAGCATGGCGACGAATTTTGTTGCACCCAAACCATTGCATAAGTTTCCTTCCAATGGCACTGGTCATAATTTTAACGCAAGCAATCTTGAAAAAATTATAGCTAGAAGTAAAACTGTAGATGCAGCTGCTCAAAGAATTATTAATGCCAAAACAAACCATTAGAACGAGGTTCTCTAAGAATCGCACTAATCACTAAAATAATTGGCACCTTTTCAAGTTACAAGTGGTAAGTTGTTTGAGTATGATAATAGTAATGTCTTAACTATAGTTGAGTTGCTATCTGAATCTGAGAGAGGAAAATAAATATACCGAGATAATAGATCTGGTGCATTACACTGTGCGGTTACATATTATTGATGAAATAGAAAATATTTTGATCTAGCCGCTGCACCTAATCTCTCACAAAACTGCAAAATATGTTTCAGGAATCTTCGATCGGATTTGTGCTTCGATGAGAGTGTTATTGGTATAAAAGAAAAGATAATGAAATGGATGTGGAGGCTAATTTTGGATCAACGCAACACCGCATAAGAAGAAGGAAGAGGAACGTCTCTTACAAATCCCGAGATGAACTGATTCAAGATCCAAAAGAAAAATGTAAAATAGTATTAAACACTAGATTTGAACAACTTCGTCATTATAGTAACTATTTTCAATTCGATATAATATATACGATATATTTCCGTGTCCAAAGAAATGCTACTAAAACACTATAAAAATGTAGAATGTATTTTAAATTGTGATTCTGTTGACATAAATGCGGTAGAAATAAAAATAGGAGTGTTTCCGCTTTTGAGCAAAAAAGAAAGCCTAAACAATGTAGCGAGCTTAACTACAAAGCTAAATTTTACCCCAAACCTTGGTTTAAGAATATTACTAATGATATCAATAACTAGCAAAAGGAATTTCTCTAAGTCAAAATCAATTTAAAACTTATCACATTTGACTACTGCACGAAATCGTTTTGTCTGGCCCTTTTGACAATTGTTTGTTTGTTTGTTTGTTTGTTTGTTTGTTTTTTGTTTGTTTGTTTGTGTTCGTATGTGTATGTGTGTGCGTACTAGCTCAGGTAAGTCGACGAAGGCGATAGATCAAAAAACAAAAAGGGCGCCACTTATCCTTGAATACAGTTCTAACCCCTATACAGAACACTATCTTGGATTCGAAAAATTTGTGATATGGTATCTCTTATACCTTCTAAGTCGAAGGGAAGGATAAAATAGTAGTAAATAGTACTTTCGTAAAAGTGCTTTTGCCCAAATGGAAATCCAAATCCAACAGGAAATATGACTTTTAGTAAGCAATCAATCCTGCTTATGAAGAGTGAAAAACCGAATTGCATACTGTTAACCCTGTCACAGCACAAATATCGTCTGCAACTTAAGATAGGCGCCATAATAGAGACTGAAAATGTGAAATAAAATTTCGTTCTTGCAATTTTTAAAAAATAAACTTGTCAATAGTCATTTGACGATTATCATTAATGATTACAATAAATTCATTTCTTGTATCAATTCCATTGAAAATTTGTGTGTAACAAAAAAAGAATCCATTATACAGAGCTTATCTCTCATTATTATAGATAGCGCCAAAGTTAAGTTTAAAATATATTAAGTCAATAATGTTAGATTAATCTCCACAAAGGCCCTCTACATATTCACATTTAAATAGCACAGGATGGCGGATTTCTCTTAAACTTTGAAATTCTTACGTGATATGGTAAATTGAAATTTGTATGTACTGAATAGTGCCCCAGTGTGTGTCTATGTGTGAGTGTGAGTGCGAGTGCGAGTGAGAGTGCGTATACGAGTGCGTGTACGTGTGCGTGTGCGCGTGCATGGGTGGGTGCGTGCGTAGGTGGGTACGTGCGTGCGTGTGTGCGAGTGCGTGTATGTGTGTTTTCTAATTTAACCGCCTTCGTATTATTATCGTGTGAGTGTGCGTGTGCGTGTGCGTGTGCATGTGCATGTGCGTGTGCGTGTGCGTGTGTGTGAGTGTGTGTATGGGTGCGTGCATGCGTGCGTGCGTGCGTGCATGTGTGTGCGTGCGTGTGTGTGTTTGTGTGTTGTGTGTTAGTATGCGTGTCAGTCAATGTTAGTGTGGGTGTGTAAGTGCGCGCATGCTTTTGTGTGAGTATGTATTTATGTTATTATCCACGGTAACTCCAAAACAATAAAACGTACGTACTTGAAATTTCACATTTAAGCTTGTTTTCAATTCTCGTCCATGATTAGGTTATTAGAGAAATCTAGCAGTAGATAAAGAGGTTTTACTAGATGCAGTTTTCGTTTTTTATCAAACATTTCTGAAACAGAGGCATATTTAAAAATAGAAAAAGAGTAATGTGGACAGTCGATCAAAATTTTGGGGCTAATTCTGATAGCGCTTGCCCGAGCTTGGTGTCAATTTCAGGTAGTTAACGTTCTGTAGCAACACCATATCTGCATTTAATTGTCAAAATTTATCGCAAGTTAATCTTATTGTTTCAAACTTGTTAGTTACCATGTATGTGACTAATTCGGTACCTTATTGTTGTTTGTTGTTAATTGTAGGTGTTTTTAATGTGAATAAATTATTTTCAAAAATTTTAATTTCCTTGATTTGATCGCAATGCTATCTTTTGTATAAAGTATGTGGTGTGGAACACCATACGACCTTCCTACCCACAAAATATACCTAATAAGATTTTTTTAGGATAATTATGCAACCTCTTTTATAAGAAGTTCATTACGAAAATAGGCAACATTGTAAACGCAAAAACAATAATCTATATCAAACAGACGGTTAAAACTTCATGAAAGACAGAGGTTAATAGACTTCTGGATGCTAACTTAAAAAATTAAAAGAAATCAAATAATTTTAATTATAATTTTTTTTAGAGTAACTATGCAACCTCTTTCATACGTTCATAACGAAAACAGGCAACATTGTAAAAACAAAGACAATAATCTATGTCTGAATGACGTTTAAAACTTCATGTCAGATAGAGATTAATAGACATAAATAATATATATATATATATATATATATATATATATATATATATATATATATATATATATATATATATATATATATATATATATATATATATATATATATATATATATATATATATAAATTCCTAAGCCGCCCGCTTCTATAAAAATATCGATAATACAGCTTCAGCATTTTCAATTATATTTATTTATTTTTTACCTTTATTTCGCTTTACATTAATTTATGTAAAATTAAATTTTTTTTTAAAATATCTACACTTTTTCTTATAAAATTAATCATTACTCAGATAAGGAAAAAAATTGAACTAACACTTAAATTCGACAATTAGCGTTGAAGAGATTCCATCCAGACTTATGTTGGTATCAGCCCAACAATTGCAATAAAAAATGTTCCTTTATTTTGCCCAGTAACCTATAAAGAGTGATTTAAAATGCACGCCAGTTTTAATATATAAAAATAGAACTTTACTTAAAAAAACACACATTTACAAAGGACCTAAACCGGCTAATTCAAACTGTCACGTGTGAATGAAATTTGTGGTAGATTTTTTCGAATATTAGAATATTTAAAATGTTATATGTAGAATTTTAAATTAAATCGTTGTTACCGGGAATTTTTATTTTATAGTTTGTTATCGCGGTTTCGAAAGGAATTCAATTTCATGATGGTTAAAGAGAGTTTTTAAGAAACATAATATGTATGGGTATAAAATTGTTTGTGTTACCGTGGTTGGTAACGACAGGTTCAGTCGCGGTTGTATAGTTCTTCATTTTTTCAAGTTTACCAGTTCTCTTATAAAATTCGTTTAAGGGTTTCTGATTGAAAAACAGGATGTATATGCGTCTTAATGCTAGACTGTTTTTTCCTGGAAAATGGTCACTGTGCAATTTTAGTATGAAAGATATTTATGTGACGATTAAAAGATGGCATGATCTTGTGGGGAAAGAGGAGTTTTGTTTTCCGGTTAGTTGTTGACGTTCTACCGGAGGTTACTTGAAGCTATCCTAGAAAAGCTTTCCCGTCCACCTTCTGTAGGTCTTAAAGAGGTACCTTTTTGGGTACTATTTCGTTAGTCAGAAGTGACATTTTCGTGTTTATTGAGGAGGATCAGTATTTATTTTAGTGCTATTTCCTCATATTTGGGTTAAATCGCGCTTTGTCGGATTTTTACATCGTAAAGTTCAGTAAATGTAGATGTGCATCACGAAAGTACATCCGCATTCACGGCTGTTCAGGCAAATAAAAGGTTGCTGCAAACATAATTATCGCTATAACAAATTTTGTGTACATAGAGAACAAAAACGTATTGTAAATTAATTAATGTTTGTGTATATGCATTAAACCAGATGATACTGTTATTAATCATCTTATTTTGGCTTAAATATTTTCGCCACTAAATTCGTGTAAATATAATTTGAAAATAGTGGGATCGTTGAAATTTGCTGATTGTGAAATTGCCATATTGGAAGCCGTATCAGGGAGATCGAAGAGTTATTGGCATCCACCGATTAATTACCAAAAGGGTCAATTGCACGAGTATTACCTTTACCGCTGTGAAAAGAAACGGAGAATTGAGAGTGATTATTTTGTGCGAATTAAGGTAATTACTTTCCTACGTTTATTCTTTGTGGTGATTTTAGTGAAGTTGCTTTACTTGTTTAAGTGGATAAATACGCTTTCTTTTGTGAATTGTGTATCGTAATATTACATATTGTGTTATTTTTTTATTCATTTTTATTACGAAAATTTGTCAAATTTATGATTTCGACGTCATTATTATTCCTTTAAGATGTTAATTAAAATTAAGGAAATTAAGATAGATGATTTTGGGAATTTGAACCTCCCTTCCGGAGGTAAATTTACTTGTGATTTGACAACTGTATCAGATATTTTCGAACTCCCTTATAAATTTATATTTGACAACTGTACAGATACTCTGATTGTTTATTTTTCTATTGTTATCATAATATCTGAATAGTGTTAATAAATTTGAGAGTATTATTTCATTACTAAGTGTAACATTATATGTGACTTCATTCCTTCTTTACAGCGTTATTATTTACACACACTAGTACTAAATTTAGCAGATAAGATATTTTTATTACGTTCAAGTTAATGAATGGTTTATTCTTTTATGGTAATTTTTAATTTTCACAACCTTACAGCGGCAACGTTCATTTATTTTTCTTTATGAGTTTGATGTAAGCTTTTAACGTAATAATTTATATCTTCCCAATTCAGGTATAGAAAATGACATCGAGCATATGATTACCTCTTCTATGCTGACATTCCCCAAACTCTCTTTCTCAAATTGTTAATTACTGCTAACTCGTCGAATTTTTTCGTTTAACTCTAGTATGTTTTGGGATTCATTGGCGTAAACCATTGATTTCACATTTCCTCGAAATAAAGCAATCACAGAGCAATGCAATTGCTCCGATGGAAGTGTGAAAAGTGCGCAATGTTACGACATTTATGCAAGCAAAAATATACATACATATTCTTTTCTATACTTTAATACAATATCAACACAGTGGCGAATTCCAGTAGCATTTAACCATTATCGTCTCAATAGGGGTTTTATCAAAACGTTGTATCTGAATAAAATTTAATGCTTTCAACTCAATTATCTTCATACAACATTTAAATACTCTTTTGCATCAATACACAACGCTCTACTAAAATTCCAGTGGCGTAGCATTCATACTAATTTACATCCTGTGGACAAAAAAATTTCTCGTGCAAACTCACGTTCATTTACCATCCAATATTCGTTCTACGTACAACACAAGACCGTATATACCAAAGTGCGTCAAAATACTCTCACAGGTAAAACAATGAACTTGATGAAAATTGTAATTCTATATTTAAAATGTCTGTTAAAGGTAAGATCAACCTGTTCGTTCATTAAAGGTATGTATTTATAAATTTCGAATGCTTAACAAAACATTTAATTTGTCTTTTTATTACACAAATGTAAAAATTTAATATTGCTCTGTCAAGTCATAAGGTGATTATTTACTATTAAATGTTTAGCATAATTTGGCTTGTCTGTGTGTTTACATTTGTAACACCTAATATGTTCCCTGTATTAGTTCAATTTATAAATACCCGACCTCAAAATGTCGTTAGTTAAATTTTTGGCATTGAATAAATATTTAAAAACATTGGTATTAGTTTTGAAAGCTACTTTACACTTTTAGTTAGTTCTTTTGTAACGTGTGAGCTACTTTTTCTGATAGATAATAATGTATTCTTGATTTTTAACTATCGTGTCGATTATAGTTGAAATGTAACCATTTGCTTGTGCTATTTGTTTCATAATTGATATTTCTTTATTGAAATTTGTTTAGTTTAATGGCAATAACATTGCTTTATATACTACTGATTTATATGCAGCTAAGTTACGTATCTTATGGTGACATGAATGGTTTGGAATTGTAATATCTGTATGTGTAGATTTTCTGAATATGGAGAACTCAAACTTGTTCTTCTTTTTTATGTTTAAATCTAGAAAATGGATGGCTTTATTTTGTTATTCTTCTAGTGTAAATTTTATGTTAGAATGTAATATGTTAACGTTAATTAAGAACTCATCAATAAAATCTGGCGAACTACCGAGACATGCTAAAATATCATCAACGCAACAAAACCAAAACACAACCTTGTTAGAAATATTTAATTAAAAAATTGGAGAAATTGGACTGCCCATAGGTAAACCATTTTTTTTGTAAATAAATCTTATTATTGAATGTGAAGTAGTTTGGGTAACAGAGACCAAATAATTGAATATAAGTGCAAACGATTTTCAGATTATATGCGTACATTTTGAAAGTATTCTCTGGGAAGTGATCTACACGAATTAATAATCCTGCGTTGTGTCTTGAGAAAAGTCTAAAGGTGTTAGATCCAAAGATCCTGCAGGCTACTCCACAGAACTTTTCAGCTTCATGGTTCGATGGTGGTATCCAGCATTTGCAGATATGTATTTTCGTATAGGTTATCTTCGATAAATAAAGGTTCTATGTCCCAAATATTTTTTAACAATTGCAGCTTGTGGATCTACTGTTCGATAATTTTTCACAAAATTCTGTTTATCTATCGTAATCGTCTTCTGCAATTCTGGGTGAATGTGAATTTTGTAGGGATAAACATTTTGTGACTTTAAAACCTTGCGTACTGATTCATGTGAGAGCCCTGTTGCATGCGCGGCTTGGCCAAGTAAGGTTTCGGGATTTATCGCAAAGTGACTCAATATTTCTATTTGCGCATTTTCTTTATACACTCGTGGTTCTTTTTTTCTTATTTGTAAAAGATTTTGACACTTCAAATTTAGTAACTAGTTGTAAAACTACATTTTCCGTTCATGTCGGGATAGGTGATAGCTGTTTATAACACATTTTGACCTTTTTCGCCATACATGTAAATTGGTTCTATTGTTTCAGCGACAGTACAAATGTTGTACCACACAACGAAGTACTTAATTGCTAACTGACTCAACAGGGTCATTAGAAATTCTTAAAGAATTGACACGAAGTTTTTTGAATTGTGTGTGTTGTGTGCTTGTCCTTTATGCATTACTACACCATTCATCCGATCGCCATGAAAGTTTGGGAAGTTGTTGAGTACACTTCCGCGCAGGTTTCTAAAATTTTAAATATCGGCACCCAGGGGCCGCTCATATACTATAGTATTCATCCGAACACATAACATAAATTGAATGTTATGATAAGAAGTTTCCTTGAATTTCCTTTCATAATAATTAATTTTTTTAATTGATCGGTCATCTCGCTTAGGCATTTTGAACGCCAAGACGTTGACAGTCAACGCTCCGGTAATACCACGGACTGTATCCAGGCTTTTTTATCTGCACCAGTCATTCAAAGAATTGTTTTTCTATTTTGCGTATATAATATGCACCGGATGGTCCATTAATAAAGGAGGCCGGCTGTATATGCGAAACTACGCATCGGACAGTTTCGGGAAAAAAATATTGATAGTAAAAGTGACCGAGAGAAATTGCTGGAAATTAGTGTCAAGTTCCTGTGATGACCGCCCAGCTTTGGAGTTTTTTTCCTTCCAACCTACATATACATATGTAGGTATGGAAGGTTATGCAATCGACTCTTTTTCACTATCGCTAAATCGACTTAGCTCATTTTACAACTTTTGGCCAAGTTACGTCAAGATCATCGATGTCGTGTGTGATGTCGTGTGTGATGTTGTGTGCGTGTGCGTGTGCGTGTGCGTGTGCGTCTGCATGTGCGTGTGCGTGTGCGTGTGCGTGTGCGTGTGCGTGTGCGTGTGCGTGTGCGTGTGCGTGTGCGTGTGCTGTGTGCGTGTGCGTGTACGTGTGAGTGTGGGTTATAAGGTTATTTTGATGCACCGTGTGTATGTGTAATATTTTGATAACGTATGTTGTAGTGTTTTGAATGTATCTGAAGTGAGTTTGCATTTTTGTGTATGAGTGATGTAAGTTGGTGTACTTGATACGCCGCTGGTAAAACTACTAGTCTTTTGCTACTGTGTATAATGGAATTTGGACTAAAGAAATGGTATAGACGTATGAGTGAGTGAGCTTATGATATACTGATATTTTATTAACGTACAGTAAGTAATGTGAGTGCACATTTTTGTTTGTAGAAATTTTGTAATGTGGTGCAATAATGGTAAATCGAGGCATGTTCAAGAATGCAGTTGATAGAATGTGAGGGAGTTCGCTAAATTGTGCGGAAATAGAATTCGCCCACATGTGAGATTTGCATAAAAAGTTGATCTGGTTAATCTACAGTGTGAATGTAATAGCAATAAAATTGATGATTTCTTCGGAAATTTTTTAGTGAATTTACAAAGTAATTCAAGATGGCTACGTTTATTTCGCATCATTAGCGTCTATTTCCACGATGGAACCTTCGACGCGGCAAAGTAATGCACGAAATATGGCGGCAATAAGCGAGTGTCAAATTTGAGGTGTTAGCTAGTTGGTTAGAGGTTTTAGATAGTTCGAGCAGAGCTTGAGTACGAGCCGCGCGCGTTGCATAACCATTAGAATGGTTAGTGTCGGAGTATATTTGTGAAAATTATAGTTTAGCAGAGCAAGTATAGCGACTGCATTAACCCATAGGGGATAAATCGTATAGACATCCATAAATAAATAATTTAATATATTGTGAGTTGAAGGAAAACATTAGTGATTTTCTTCAAGGAAAAAAGTGCTTAGGCAGATTAGAAGCAAATATTTTGTTATTCGTGTTCAATTGTGGAACGCGTGACATAATATTATTATAAAGAGAACCGAAGATAACCATTTAAGTGACCGAAAGGAATGTAAAATTTAGTTAAGTTATTGGTGAATCATCATTAACATTGAATGCGTACAATAGTTAGCAAACATCACAGTATAAGATGATGTGATGTTACGCTAAACAGCCCCTATACCAGGCATGCGATTGAACAAACCATAGACACTGCGTTAGTGAGTATTACAGTCGAGTGAGTAGGGCGAATACGGCTACCTTTTGTGTTTTGTGCATAGTGCATCTAAGAATTTAAAAAGGATTACCAAAAGCAGATCATATGGACAACAACTACCGTACAGAAAAAGGATTAATTAATGTAATAAACTAGAACTAGATTTAAATTTTATTGAACCAAGGCAATTAGGATTACCTTTTAAGTACATTTTTTTATATACTTTTTGTTATTGTTGCATAAATTACGGTTCATTCCAAGACAAAAAGATAATCGAACTTTAGTTATTTTATTGTTCTTAATGTTAGGAATTGGGCAATTTTAGTCTTAACGTATTGTTGTGTTTGGTGGTTTCTTTAAACCACCTCGTTGTATATATTTACATGCGAATTTGTCAATATATATCCACTGTTTAATTTATTTTGTCGTTTATTGGTGTCAATTGTGTGCCTAACTGGTTACACCTTCTGACAAGTGAAATTAATCATATTTTCGAATTTAAGGATCGATTGGAAATTGCGTAATGAGCCAGATCGATCACAAAGTTTCATTTTAGCTTTGAAATATTAATGCAGAACACTACTAACAAAGTACTTATCGCTGCGTTCTGAGGAAATGGTGTTTAATTCTTTCTCTTCTACATGAACGTCTGTACTCGTAGCACTTGCACTACGTGAAAAAATTTTCAAGGATACCTCTTTTTTTGTTGCTAGAGAGTCTTCAATATAATGCTCAGCTACAGTGCTGGATTTCCAACCACCATGGCGCTTCAAGCACATTAAATTTGCGCCGCCGTCCACCAACAGTGTAACTGAGGTTCTTCTTAGACAATACCCTGTGTATTCTGTATAGTTCGCTAATGTTAAGAAAAAAGCTACCTCCCTAGGAACACTACTTATTTTATGGATTCCCATCACCGCTCTTGAGCATTTTCCATTTCTATGTTTCAAAAAAAATCAGCGATTTATCTCGTGGGTGCAAAGCAACATATTTGTTATATAAATTTAGGAAAGATTTCCCTACAACTGTAATTGATTTAATTTTTTTTGTTTTGCTATCTGGAATTTTAATATGTAGCAGAGTTTTCAGGATCCCAATCTCGTCTACCTTCATCTTCGCCAATTCACGACATGCCCCTGAGATACCAATAATCAAAACTACCTAAAAAAAATACAAACTATAAAGACGTGTTTTCATTCTATTTCTAAAACTTACCTTCATTGCCAAGTATTTTTCGTCCTACGCTTCCGATAAAAATTTGTTAAATTGGACTGTTGTAAATACTTTGGCCTGCTTTGGGGTGTATCCTTCATTCTGCTTCTTTAGATATGCATGCAGTTTCAAGTATTTGCTTATATCTACGCCATGTCGAATGCTCAATAATGATTTTATCATCGAATATTGGACCACATTGTCGAGCTTTTCATTTTCATTTTTGTTGCTAATTCGGCAAAATAAGCTAACATTGCGGTTTCAGAGTAGCTTTTAATATTTTTTCATCGCACCATTTTATAAATTGCTGAAAAACGCGTTCATAGAGTTTGCTCGATCTTCTAGGTAAGCAATTTATGACGACGTGTAGTTCTCCAAATCCATCATACTCCTAACGATGTAATATCTTAATTTACACAAATAGGAACAAAAAGTTTAATAAAATATTTACAATAACACGGAGAATCTTCATAATTTTCAACTTGTTTAATGTATTGTTTTCAACGAAACCAAGCAACACTACTGCTGCTTGCCAAAGCACGCTAAGTAAATCTAACTATTCCTCATTTTCACAACCTATTATTTTTCCTTAGTTCACATTTAAGTGTAAAAAACGTCTGAAGAAAAAATAGTATATTTTATGCGGAGCAAAGTGACTTTTTGTGGCTCATCTGTATTTGCCGGACTCACTACGTTCGTCCGTCAAACCTACAGATTCGCCACAAAAAGTGTCACTTTAGCTCCTTACACAATAATATACTACTTCGTTGTTTTCTAAATTGGGTGTTTGAGTTATTAACTTACATTACTTTTGTATCCGCTGCGAGGGGATGCAAAAGGCTTTTGCAGCCTCCGGTGAAAATAACAAACTTTAACGTTGTCAGGTGAAGTTTAAAATGTCATATTTTATTGACGTCTGAAGAAAAAAATTATTTTGTAGGTTGGAAGGTAGTGTGGTGTTCCACACCAGATATTTTTAAGTTAGTATCTAGTTCTCTATTAACCTCTATCTGGCAAAGCTTTAAACGTCTGTTTGACGTTGATTATTGTTTTTAATTTTACAATGTTGCCTATTTTCGTAAATAACTTATTTTTGGACATCGCTTTTCAGTATCCGATGTCATACTCGTGGGGATGGAATTGTACATCCCAAAAAAACAAAATAGTATATACAGGGCTTGTGCTTATGCAATATCTGTGAGAAATAAATCTTATACAAACTGGAAGTTTAATAAAACGGACGAGAGTTATGCAGACTATGTTGGTGCAAGAGATACCTGCAAAAGTGTTATCGCTTAAGCTAAAAAGTTGTGTGAACAACGTAAATTCGATGAACTAGTTACATCTCCTTTCGGCACTCGTAAATGTTGGTCTTTAGCTAAAACCATCAGTAAAAACTTTGGTACATCTTCATTTCCACCATGGTATCTTTTCACGGATTGTTGCTGGTTATGTAGACAAAGCCAACATTTTTGTGTATTTATTTGCATCAAACTCGTATCTTAATGCTTCTGGCTCTAGTCAGCTCTTCTTCATACGCTATGAAACCAACTCCTTTCCGATATGAGCAACTAGAATCGATCATCAGTAGGCTTGATCCCAATAAGGCGATTGGCGCAGACGGTATCCCAGCTATTATCTTAAAGACATGTTCTCCCGTACTAGTACAGTCCTATCTAAGCTCTATTCGATTTTTATGTCTTCTGGGGAATTTCTTTCATCATGGAAATAACGAAATGTTGGGTGTATGCCCAAAAAGGGCGAGAGAAGACCGATTCCTATAACTACCGACCAATTGCTATCACTTTCATTTGTTTAAAGTCATGGAAAAAGCTATCAATCACCAATTCTTCTATGCTCTTTCCTTGAATCTAACAAACCCATACGGTTTTATGCCAAGTCGTTCAACAGGTGTTCTTCTTTCATATGCGAGTCGAGTTTGGAACAGTGCATTAGAACAATCCCGTGAAACAGTTGTATTCGCATTAGATATCTCAAAGACATTTGACCAAGTTTGGCATAAGTGTTTACTTGCCAAACTCACCTAGTTTGGGTTAACTGATATGCTCATCAACTGGGTTTCTAGTTTCCTTGATAAAAGGCGAATATGTGTTGTAGTTGATGGCTTCTTTTTAAAAGAAGTGCCACAGGGATCAGTTGTAGTTCCTACAATTTTTGTGCTATTTATAAATGATCTTGTTTCTTCAATATATAATAAATATAGTACGGCGGTGTGTTGGGGGACAGTGGTGGCGTCAAAAAATGCTACAATTAAAGATAAATGGGACATTGATTCGATGACAACCCATAGTTTTGTTAAGTAAAGTCCTTCTAGAAGGGCATTCCAGAAGAACAGATGCTTGTACGCTCTATCATTAATGACCATCTTGTGTCAGCTACTAAAGCAACTGCTTGTAAAATAGACTTTTGGTACAGCTATAAGCTGTATTTTACCTCCCGACAACTCTTTCTGCTATGTACCTAAGGCCCAAATTCAACCTCATCTAGAATATAATTCTCACTTTTGGGTTGGTGCTCCCCAATACGCTTTCGATACCGTTCATTGTATTCAAAGAAGAGAGATTAGGCTTATAAATGTCCCGTCCTTAACTGCTGACATACAGTCCCTTGAGCATAGAAGAATCGTTTCAATTCTTTCTTTGTACTACCGGTATTACGGTATTACAATCGCTATTGTGCTGCTGAATTACGTTCTTTGACACCATCTAAGACACCTTTGCTAGGAATACTCGGTTTTCTCATTCACAGTATCAATATGCAGTACAAATCTCCACTTGTACAAAATGGGCGCAATACACATTGTTCTACATGGCTTCTAAGCTCTGGAATGATCAGGACCACAATTATTAAAAAAAAATAATTCGAATTGTTAAAGTATCAGTTACCGATCAGTACAGCAACAAACTAACGAATGTGCTCTGATTTACCTCAACCGTCCTTATAAATCGTCGAAAAACGTGCACTGCACCCTACATGGCCATAGAACTCTTAAACTTGTTGGAACAACTTGTGTGGTTGAAAATTTTTAGACTATCTATCATTATTATTAATAATTATCATTTAATTAACAATGAATTAAATACAACTTTATTTTTCGGAAAACAAGCGCTTGTAGGGCTGTTTATACCCATCTATTATACTCAACCACATTGTATTACACGGCAGGTCTATTGTAGTATAACCAAATAAAGTCCTGGGACCACACAGTTTCTTGTTTGCAGTCTCTATTATAAATTCTACAATCTAAACGTTTCGATAACACTTACAGTTATCTTCGTCAGTAGTAATATCTATTAAAATTGTTAAAGATGTTGAAACAATTTTGTCAAAGTTTATGTTTTAATTTTTCAACTTTGACAAAATTGTTTGAACATCTTTAATTTTAATAGATATTACCACTGACAAAGATAACTGTAAGTGTTATCGAAACGTTTAGATTGTATAATTTAAAATACGCCGTTAAAAACCCAAAAAAGATAAGTATTTATTATGTGTAATAATGGTGAATGTTTACATTTTCATATTTTAATATTCAAAGGTTAGATATAACTTATTATCACTCTTGAGCGTTCTTTTTGTAATAGTAGTGAAAAACCACGCAATGTTACCTTAAAAGGTAATAATTGCTGATAATGTTGTACAATAATGCCAATCTCAAATACCTTTCTTTTTGCTAATAAAATATTACTGAGTATTCGCATTATAAATACCATAATAAGACTAGTACTGTATACTATTAAACTCTTAACGTATCTTATTAACCTAAGAAATATAAGGGTATAAAATTTAATGTTCAATTATTCCACTTATTACAGGCTATAGACATTTTGCGTGACTCATCTGCAATAGAAATCAATATTAGTCTGTCCAAGAGTGGTTTTGGTCACTGAAACATGTAGGTACGTTAAGCTGATAAATCGTAAAAGAATGTTAATGTTAGGGTCATTTTTTTTATAAAACGAAGATAGTCTCGTAACCCGATTGCATATTTGAATGACTCACTGCTTTCGAATTTTCACTGTGTTTATGCACATTCTCATAATGCAACGAAAATACAGATAAAGGAATTTGCAACAACACAGATTAGATTAACATTTCTCGTAAAATTAAAAAACATGTTGTATTGCACAATTACTAATTTAATTAATTGAGTTAATTATTGATTTTGAATCTAATGAAATTTGGGTTTGTGGCTGTACGGTATTAAAAGGTTTTAGGACAAGATTGATCTTTGCAAAAGCAAAAGCCCTGTTTCTATTAAATCTAGAAAACAGGCACTTTTTATTTATTTTGATCTTAACATTGACGTTTGTCCACAAGTAATTGTCAACTCTATGTATGTAAATGACTATATAAAGTATCTATGTAAATTAGTTCGAATACCCATGGGATAATCGTAATGTTGTTCATAGTGGTTCATATCCCCATAGAGAATTTTCAATGCAGTCGGTTATCTCGATAACCGTTTGAGATATCGCAAAGGTGATCAATACATAAAGATCACGTTTCACATTTTCTCTAGTGTTAGCCGTTCGTGACACATACACACGTATAAGAAAATCAGACCGAGCGAAGTTCATTAAAAATTGTATGCAATATATGTTCCATGCCACATGTTACAGGGTGGCCAGATATCAACCAATTAATAGGTAAAGTATAATAAAATAAAAATGTATAGACTGTTTGTTGTGCTTTTCAGAAATGTAAGTAGGGTAATATTATTTTCAATAGCGAAGAAAATACGGCAGTTGTTTCCGTATCTAACCGAAGGGTTCTTATGTATTTTTTTCATTTTTTACAAAATATAGAGAGACGTTTGGATCGATGATCACATTACACAAATCACTGACGAGTATCACACAACTTACTGACAAAACAAGAAACATAACCTATCGCATAGTGCATTTTAGTAAACAAATCGGGATTATTTACTTAGATGCAATAAACATAATTTATTGATACTTGGCGTAACCGTTGTTACATGTATCTCTTTTATGAATAAAACTAGTAAACAATAAATATGAAAGATTGTACAATTAGAAGGTTAAACTGTGGTTAATCTTCCTGTGCATAAAAAAAAACTACTTCATATACTCACCATTTAACTTACATTCCCCTAATGCTATTTTCGTCTTGTTTGTGTGTTTGTGTGTTTGTGTGTTGTGTGTTTGTGTGATGTCTGTGTGTTTGTGTATTTGTATGTTTGTGTGTTTGTGTGTTTGTGTGTTTGTGTGGTGTGTGTGCGTGTGTGTGTGCGTGTGGTGTGGTGTGGTGTGTGTGCGTGTGCGTGTGCGTGTGCGTGTGCGTGTGCGTGTGCGTGTGCGTGTGCGTGTGCGTGTGCGTGTGCGTGTACGTGAGCGTGTGCGTGCGCGTGTGCGTGTGTGTGTGTGTGTGTGGTGTGTGTGTGTGTGATGTGTGGTGTGTGTGTGTGTGTGTGTGTTGTGTGTGTGTGTGTGTGTGTGTGTAGTGTGTATGTGTGTGTGTGTATGTGTGTATGTGTGTATGTGTGATGTGTGATGTGTGTGTGTGATGCGTGTATGTGTATAGTGTGTTGTGTATTGTGAGTTTGTGTGTTGTGTGTTGTGTTGTGTATTTGTGTGTTGTGTGTGTGTGTGTGTGTGTGTGTGTGTGTGTGTGTGAGTGTGTGTGTGTGTGTGTGTTTGTGTGTTTGTGTGTTGTGTGTTTGTGTTTGTGTGTTTGTGTGTTTGTGTGTTTGTGTTTGTGTGTTTGTGTGTTTGTTGTTTGTGTGTTTGTGTGTTTGTGTGTTTGTGTGTTTGTGTGTTTGTGTATTTGTGTATTGTGTTTGTGTGTTTGTGTGTTTGTGTGTTTGTGTGTTTGTGTGTTTGTGTGTTTGTGTGTTTGTGTGTTTGTGTGTTGTTTGTTCTGTGTTCGTGTGTTCGTGTGTTCGTGTGTTCGTGTGTTTGTGTGTTTGTGTGTTTGCGTGTTTGCGTGTTCGTGTGTTCGTGTGTTCGTGTGTTCGTGTGTTTGTGTGTTTGTGTGTTTGTGTGTTTGTGTGTTTGTGTGTTTGTGTGTTTGTGTGTTTGTGTTTTGTACGTTTGTGTGTTTGCGTCTTTGTGTTTGTGCGTTTGTGCGTTTGTGTTTTGTGTGTTTTGTGTTTGTGGGTTTGTGTGTTTGTGTGTTTGTGTGTTTGTGTTTTGTATGTTTGTGTGTTTGTGTGTTTGTGTGTTTGTGTGTTTGTGTGTTTGTGTTTGTGTGTTTGTGTGTTTGTGTGTTTGTGTGTTTGTGTGTTTGTGTGTTTGTTGTTTGTGTTTGTGTGTTTGTGTTTGTGTGTTTTTGTTATTGTGTGTTTGTGTGTTTTTGTGTTTGTGTCAGGTCAGGTCGGGTCGGGTCGTGTCGTGCCGTCTTGTGTCGTGTCGTGTCGTGGCGTGTCGTGGCGTGGTGTGGTGTGGTGTGGCAGGGCAGGGTGCCGCGACGCGGCGCGGTGTGGTGCAATGCAGTGAGGTGCGGTGAGGTGCGTTGAGGTGCGGTGAGGTGCGATGAGGTGCGATGCAGTGCGTATACGGACGCTCTATTGGACGACGGTGGTTTGAGGGCTAGAAGGTCATAACTTTCCTTCTGCCAAAATTTGGCAATTTCGTATATTATACTTGTAGTAGAACGTATTAGCCGTTAGAAGCGTGGTGATAAATTACGCGTATATTGCTCGGAGTTTTATCAACATTGTAACGTGCAAAGGTCGATATAGGATTGATTGTATTATTTTATCTGGTTACTGTTTCTAAAAGCGATCTTAAATAATTATTTGTGACTTAAACATTTAGTAATACGCTTTAAGCTTACTGGTTTCTATTTTCTGTACTAAATGATTTAAAATTTTGTATTTACGGTCTTACAATGGGTATGATGGATTAAATGGTATACAAAATCATTCCTGTACGGTAGTTAAGTTCTACTTCACATACAATTTTCTTTTAGGTCGTGTTCGCTGTTACGTTATACGAAAATTATTTCTCTCTCGTATATACTTCTGTATTTTAAAAAGTCTTCTCGTATTTTACAATATTTAACTTCAATTAATACCTATAGCGCCATCTCTAAGACGAACGTAGGTTCTGGTTATTTTCAAAATACTTACATTTTATAGGTACCTGTCACTTGTTAAATCACCACTAGATGGTGATACCATTACATAACTGCATCTTACTTATCATGCTTTATTTTGAAGACAAACATCTGTTAACAATATTTAAATGTGGTAACAAATGAAGTTGTAAAATTGTATCTTGGGGCGTTGGCTTTCTTTTCAAAATCGCCATTGCTGTAGAAGGGTGGAAAGGTTCTAGAAAATTTTCTTGTTCCTATTTACTAGATGTTAAGCATATGGAAAATTTTCATTCTATAATGTCGCTTTGTTGTATAAAAGTGATATAATCGCTATTTAAGGCGGATGTAATAGAAATATTTCACACCTACACATTTTGGTAAGCCGCTTTAGATCTTGCTAACCTCGTTGTAATTAGAACTTCTCTTTCAGGTTTCACACACAAAAACATTTCACATTACTTCTTCAAAGAAATAAGTATAACAAATTGTTTAAGACATTTAAACTACCGCTCGTATTCGATCTTAGAGGTAACACCTTATCACTGAATAAACAACGTTTTCATTTACTTTCGTTTTAGCAACTAACTTGGGTTTCCTTAAACCTACGTTTTTATATATTTAAGTTTCCATCTATTGAAGTGTCCATATAATTTTACCGTTACGGTTACATTCAAGTTCATGTTTACATTTGGTTGTCTTGGTTGATGTGACAAGAGTATCCGTTCTGTATCTCTTTGGCTTATTGTTTGGATTGTGTTGCTGGTAAACTACGATCAGCTGTGGCTTACATACTGGGGACTGCTTGTTCGTTGCTTGGCTGCTTCGAGAAACGTATATCCATTCGCAACCACAGGTCAGCTCTTTCCTTTTTCGTGCATTCATAAATAAATTGCTTTCTACAACGAAAAGAAGTACATTTACTTTAGTTCCGTTAACAAGTATTTGACAGACATCTTACATCTGAATAAGACTCGTACCTAAATTGCATTCACCAGGTTACGATTGTCTACAAGGAAATTAAATATATTTCTATTAGTTATATCAACAAGTATTTGTTAAACATATTTACCTGTAGTATAAGTTCGGTATCAGTTGGAGACCCGCCTGTATCTAATTTTAATACCATTTCTCTCATGTAGAACTGCTATATGTTCATTACCCATTCTTTAATATTTCACGCACAATCAACAGTCTAAATTTTGAATAACTTTTAATAAAGTTGAATTTATATGCCACACCCATTAATGTGTAACTTCCATTTTGAATAATTACTTTTGTACTGCTGGTTATGTGATCGGACGCAGTAGCATTGCTGCAACTGTTATGTATATCAGATAACCTTTATGTATAGCAGATGCAATACTGAATCTGTTAACTGTTGGCGCGAGATTTGCGGCTAGTTTAAATTGCTTGGTAGCTCAAATATATAATATTCTTTTCTTTACTCGAATATGGATAAGGTTGTTCGGACCAATTTCCGTGTCTAATTTTAAATTGCTTAATTCCTATTTTTCTTTGTTCCTTGAAATAAAATTGGGACTGAACAAGCTTTTCCAATTGAATTTAGGTAACTTAATCAAAAAGGGGTTTGTATTTAGTTTTGTTAAACGAAAGGCAAGCTGAATTGTTTTAATTATTTCTTTCTTATAAGTAACTGATTTAATAAGTTTATTAAATTGGTCTTTTCAGGCTAAGCTGAGTAAGATCTTACATCGGCCGGAAGTGGTATTGTTTGTTTTGGTATTCTAAACTATAAATTCTTGTGGGCCTAAATGCAAGCTCACGACTTGGCTTCGTAAACTTAATTTATATTTTATTTTCTTTTGGTGTGAATTGTGGGAATAACGTACATACTGTATATAATTTATTTCGTTTATTATTCATGTTTATACAGCTATAAAATAAAATTTTGCTCATTGCCTCCTTTGTTGGGAATTCCAGGAAGGAAATAAATTTACGTTTGTTGAGGGAATTGTTCACTTACTTATTATTAATCCTATTACTTACTTCCTGTTTCAAGCTTTACAGGCTCTCCCTCTCTCCGGCAATAAGAACTCATTTTCTGTTCCTTCTTTCGTTAAAGCTTGTGGTGCCTATTTCGGTTATTTCCTCTCTATCCAAAATCTCACTCCGACTATATTATCGATACCTCCAAAACGACCATGCCATCCGAGTGCTCTGAGGTCTTCAGAACCTTTGATAGAGTTATAGTCTAGCTCACTCATTTCTCCTGTATTGTGCCGTGTGGTGGTTAGAACATTATCAACATTATCAACATTATCAACATTATCAACATTATCAACATTATCAACATTATCAACATTATCAACATTATCAATATTATCAACATTATCAATATTATCAACATTATCAACATTATCAACATTATCAACGTTATCAACATTATCAACATTATCAACATTATCAATATTATCAACATTATCAACATTATCAACATTATCTACATTATCAACATTATCAACATTATCAATATTATCAACATTATCAACATTATCACCATTATCAACATTATCAACACTATCAACACTATCAACACTATCAACATTATCAACATTATCAACATTATCAACATTATCAACATTATCAACGTTATCAACATTATCAACATTATCAACATTATCAACATTATCAACATTATCAACATTTTCAACATTATCAACATTATCAACATTATCAACATTATAAACATTATCAACATTATCAACATTATCAACATTATCAATATTATCAACATTATCAACATTATTAACATTATCAACATTATCAACATTATCGCCATTATTGACGTTATCGAGGTTAACATCAGTATCGACATTATCAGCATTATATATATATATATATATATATATATATATATATATATATATATATATATATATTCTTTATTTGAGAATAATTTAAAGACTACGATGTATTAGAAGTAAAAAGAAGGCCGGTGTTCAAGTGAAGCGAATTTTTTGTTTCTGGCGGTTTGTCAAAGATCCCTACGATGTTGATGTATGTAGACTTTGAACATCATTCGGCACAAAACCTGACTACATAACTTAGCTCTTGATCAACGAGATAATGTATTTTGCCTTATCCACAACAAAAATGGTGTATTAACACCAATTTGTAAAATTTACCCCAATATTGAAACACCGATGGGTTACATACTTTTGGTCGTCGAGGCAATCAATTTTGTTCAGACTTCAACCATATTGCAATATAAATATAGGTTTTGAGCAGTATTCAGTCCAAATGCTGATCAGCACTCAAGGATCATTGAAACTTAGTTGTTCATTATCAAGACAATCTATTTTGTCGCGTCCACAACCAAATTGATGGGAAATTAGATCGCTACCCAAAATGTCTTCGATCCCCAAGAACTAAATGCTGTGGCCATGAGTGCTTTAGGTTATCTAGACGGTCTATTTTCCCATGACTACATTCGAGAACAACACTCACAGGCCCGGGTATCCAGAGATTCTATTTTGCCATCTACCCATGAAATTTGGTGCATGAATATAGATTTTGGGTAGGATTCTTATCTTTCACTGTTGCTCTCTTCCAATTTTGGAAATTACATAGTTTATCTTATAGCAAAAGTCTTTCGATATCGTGCAGGCGCCACACGGCTTTAGGTTTAAATTATTTTACTCCTTTTTTTTCAGAAAATGATCAATGCGAGAAACAACAAAAGAATAATTTGTTTTGGAATAAAAGTTAGAGCTTTGCTTTTTCCGTAACTGGGCACAAAAGTGCACACACCTCAGGGCCGTAGCTTAAATTGTTTTACTCATTTTTTACGCATTGCTTTAGTACACAATCAAGGTATGTACTATGGAAGGAATTATATTTTAGGTTTATAGAAGCGACTTAACGGGAAGACCAAGTTGGACATGTCCTGATTTTCTGACATGATTAGAGGTATAATTTGATTTTCTGACGAAGTACGTAAACATATTGTAAAATTTTACCAAGCTTAATGTAGCAAGCTTATTGCGTAGAAAAGCATTTTGGTATTTTAAGCGGTTTAGGAGCAGTTACAAGAACGGGTGAACGAATGAACAGACGGGCGCACAAAGCGCCCTTAACAGTGAATTATTCTTTGCAAAATTCGCATAAAAAATTGTTTAGTGTATGGTACAGATCGCGTAGCGCGTCGATTATGCACACGAGCCGATACACTCTGTATAGAAATTATATACACTTACAATAATGATGTATTCTGGGTGATTTCTTAGTACCAAAAATGTTTGTTTATTTTTACTTTCTTTGAGAACTTCTCCGCTGGATGGTGTAGAGCTGTTAAAAGAACAAGTAAGATCTTCTAAATATGTTTTGAATCCCTTATGAACTTTTGAAGTAACATAAGATGTTTTGTTGTTGTTGACAAAATTACACTGGAACCAGTAACCACGAATTTGAAAGTAAACAAAAAGGTCAGATTGAATTAAAAACTTGAGATACAATAACATCGTTTAAAAAATGAATCCCATCCAATTTGATATGTTCCTAGGCATTCAAGTAATTTAATGATTTATCTAATGTTACCATCAAAGTAACGTATTGCCTTTACCGAATACTTATAAAATAGAATTTATAATTGACGTATTGTTTCTATTCATTCAATAATAATTCCCGTTATACTGAGTTACATTAAGAAAAATGAAATATGCTTTTGTTTCTTTTTGCTTGTTTAGAATTTACATAATCATATTCATTATAATAGGTTAGAATGTTTCCTTTGCTTGCTTATCAAGTTAGAACCATTTTCTATTATTATAAATTAATATGTTACGAGTAGTATCGTAATTCATGGTCACCAATTGGTGTATTAAGAGCGCAAAGTGATACATTGACGCCCTGAGCGAGAAGATTGACGCGGAGCGCGGCTATGGCACTTTGTGCTCGAATTACACACATGATTTTTTCTACAACCGGTGTTTTAAAAAAAAAAATTAATAATTACTGGTAACCTCAAATTTGACAGTTAAGATTTCAAAACGTGACCATCACTTTGCATTACACATGTGTTTTTGTAAGAATGTTTGTTAAAAACTGCTTTATTTTCACAATGTTGCTTATTTTCGTAATGAAATTATTATAAAAGAAGTAGCATAACTATTCTAAAAAATTGTTATTAAAATTATTACATTTCCTTTAATTTCCATTTTGTAGGTTGGAAGGTGGTGTGGTGTTCCACACCAGATATTCATTGTAGGAAAACGATCTTAACATCACGCGCTGGTCACAAAATTGTCGACATCTATCAAATACCCCTTAACTCAAACTTTTGTCAAAAATCGCAGAAACACTAGAAGTTTCTTTATTAGGGTTTCCATGGTAACTAAGTGAGCGTTTTAGTTATTTTGTCGCTTGGCGAGCGACAAAGTAAAGAAAAGGCTTACTACTCGGAAAAGTGCAACTTTGCGCTGTCTTTTGGAAGCGCAAATTTGTACTTTTCGCTCGGTTGTAGCAAACATTTTTAATGCTTATAATATGTTAGTAAAATAAATTAAATCTTAAAAAATTGGTAACTAAAATGAAGCCAAACACAATTTTGTAATATAAGTGGAATTACTTATAGAAAATAATATATTAGTTCAGGCGATCGTTTCATTATTGTTCCACTCTTAAATTACGAACTTCAATATTGGCAACAACGCCGGACGCTCTACTATTTGTCGACCACGTATAAAGGACACCTCATAGTAGGCTGGATGAAATCTAAATATACTGTATGGACGCTTTAGTAATATCTCGGCGAAAGAGCGCCCCAGTAATAGCAATATGGTGTGAAAAATTTTGTTTCTTACCAAATTTTCACTACGTACCAAGATTCACGTCTTTTAGAGTAAATTTTGTTCTATCTACAATATTTAAAAGCAAGACGCTATAAAGTGGTTCTTTGCAAAGACGCTCTAGGTATAGTGATATGTAGTTATCGCATCCAACTTTATCATTTTAAATGGAACACCCTGTACATTTGTTACCAAAAAAGTTTTATTTTTTAATTGTCTTTTCATATATATATATATATATATATATATATATATATATATATATATATATATATATATATAACATTTAATATAGTTTATTATTTAAATAAGTGAACAATTTTAATTTTTATATTAAACCAGAAGTAGGCTATGCATTATGATGTAAGAAAATGAAATAAAATGTGGTACATTTATCGACGAAGGTACTCAAATGGCCCTCCATTGCAATCAATATATTTTCTAACCGATCTTAGAGCATTAATAATATGAACGGGTTTTATTTTTCTAAATGCTGCATGGATTGCTTCAAGAAGCCGATCCTGTATTTCATTGGTTCGTTTATAGGTCTCTGATTCTAGATGACCCTATAAAAAAAATCTGGTGTTATTCTTCCTTCTCGCCCTCGCTGTCTTCCTATCGGATTAAAAGTCCCAAATTAAAAAATAAGATGGCTGTGGTTTCTAGGGTTATAAATTCCGGACGTAAAATCCTGCCCCACTCGGATGTCCGGGAGGGCAGGGCCCAAGCGACCGCGGTCATCGAAAGTATCAACTTTCTGATTCACTACTGCAACATCCGCGGTATCAGGTCTAATCTTAATGCTATTCACCAACATCTTGAACAATTACAACCTGATATATTGTTTCTATCTGAAACACAAGTCTCCTCTAAAAGCTCCGAGTCAGCCGACTTGCAATTTCCTCAATACCTTCTTCACTCTAACTTTCGATATAAAGGAGACGTATGTGCGTACATCAAGGACAGAATTGCTTGCAAGAGGGTTTCTTCCTTAGAAAATAAAAATTTTGACGTGATTTGGTTTAAACATTCTGGTCCTAATTTTGTGAAATTCTACTGTTGCATTTATAGGTCTCCTAATGACAGCAACTTTCAAGACTTCTTCGATTACCTTAGTATGAAAGTTGACTATCTCCTGTCTCAGTTTCCATCTTGCGATATCTCATTTGTAGGCGATTTCAATGTTCATAACTCTAATTGGCTTCAATTTTCATCTACTACAAATCCGCTGGTCATAGTGCAGAAACATTTTCTGTTTCATGTGATCTCACACAAATGATTTCTGAACCCACAAGAATCCCTGATAACCCTAACCATACTCCACATCTTCTAGATCTCTTACATCAAACCCTCTTGTTTATAAAACTTCCGTTCTTTCGCCTTTAGGTCTTTCCGACCATTGTCTAATAAAAATTATTTCTACTGTACCTAATTCCACTGTTGTTCGCAAAACCGATAGAACCTTGTGGTGTTTTAAGTCAGCTCGATGGAGTGATTTACGGGATTTCTTTGCAACCTTTACATGGCGTGAATATTGTTTTAAGTCGTCCTTTTCTTCGGACATCGCTCTTTCAGTATCTGAAGTCATCCTCATGGGAATGGAGTTATACATTCCGAAAAAACAGTACCGTGTAGGTCATTCACGTTCCCAACCCTGGTTCAATAAATGTTACATTAAATGGAAATCTAATAAATCGGTTGACAGTCATGTAGAATACGTTGGTGCTAGAAATATCTGCAGAAGTGTCATCACTAAAACTAAAAAGTTGTTCGAACAACGAAAATGCAATGAACTATCTACATCTCCTTTAGGCAGTCGTAAATTTTGGTCTTTAGCAAAAGCCATTAGTAAAAACTTTCGAACATCTTCATTTCCCCCCCTGACATCTATTGACGGATCGGTAGTTGCTGATTCTGTAGACAAAGCCAACGTTTTTGTGGATTTGTTTGCATCAAACTCGTGTCTCAATGATTCTGGAAAAGATGTGCCCCTAGTCAACTCTTCTTCATACGTTATGAAACCAATTCATTTTCGGTACAAGCTCTTGGAATCGATCATCAGTAGGCTTGATCTCAATAAGGCGACTGGCCCAGACGGTATCCCAGCTATTGTCTTAAAGAAATGTCTCTATACGATCTCTATATCTTCTGGGGAATTCCCTTCATCATGGAAGTTAGCAAATGTTCAACCTATTCCCAAAAAAGGTGATAAGACCGATCCCTCAAATTACAGACCAATTGCCATCACTTCCATTTTGTCTAAAATCATAGAAAAAGCCATCAATCAGCAACTGCTCACGTTCCTTGAAACTAACAAACTCCTTAGTGACCACCAATATGGGTTTAGGCAAAGTCGTTCAACAGGCGATCTTCTTTCATATGTGACCCAAGTTTGGAACAATACAGTAGAGCAGTCCGGTGAAACAGTTGTAGTCGCTTTAGATATCTCAAAGGCATTTGACCAAGTTTGGCATAAGTGTTTACTTGCCAAACTCACCTCGTTGGGTTAAATGATATGATCATCAACTGGGTTTCTAGTTTCCTTGATAAAAGACGAATACGTGTCGTAGTTGATGGCTTTTTTCAAAAGAAGTTAGCATTAACGCGGGCGTACCACAGGGATCCGTTATAGCGCCTACACTTTTCTGCTGTACATAAACGACCTAATTTCTTCAACAACTAACCCCATCCATTGCTTTGCTGACGATATCACTCTTCACTGTAGTTCATCTCAGTCTACTCATAGTGATAATCCACCTTCTATGTCAAATCAAGAAATTAAAGCTGAAATGGCAAATTCAATCAACAAAGACATTCAACTTATTCTCGAATGGGGAAGCAATAATCTAGTTAAATTTAATGCTAACAAAACTCAGTGTTGCCTTATGTCCGCCAAAAAAGATCGATCATTTCCTGTTGTAAGTATGAATGGCTCAGCTCTTAAGTTTTCAGACTCTATTACTCTGTTGCGTATGACTGTATCTTCAAATCTCTCATGGGTTGACCATCTTTTGCCAGCTACCAAAACAGCTGCTCGTAAAATAGGCTTTTTGTACAGATCTAAGCAGTACTTTACCTCTCGACAACTCCTTCTGCTGTATAAGGCCCAAATTCGGCCTCATCTGGAATATAATTCTCACCTCTGGGTTAGTGCTCCCCAATACGCTCTCGATATCGTTGATCGTATTCAAAAGAGAGCGATTAGGCTTATAAATGACCCGTCCTTAACTTATCACATACAGTCCCTTGAGCATAGAAGGATGGTTTCAGTTCTTTCTTTGTATTATCGTTATTACAACGGCTATTTTGCTGGTGAATTACATTATTTGATACCATCTCCGGCTATCTTTGCGAGAAACACTCGGTTCGCTCATGCACATCATCAGTATGCAGTAAAAATCTCCACTTGTCGTACCAAACGGGCGCAATCCACATTTTTCTACACGGCTTCTAAACTCTGGAATAATCTCCCTAGTTCCTGTTTTCCTCTCACTTATGATATGAGAAAATTTAAGGTAGCTGTTCATAGGCATCTATTGGCAGTTCATTATCCCTCTATCCATCCTCCTAAGTGTTCCTGAGTGTTTTAGCACGATAGGCCTTATTTACCCTGTTCAGGTCCACAATCATAAAAAAAAAAAAGTTACATTATTTACACGAAAAATAACCATTTGGCTAAAAAAGTTGCACATAGCCGCCAATCCTTTTATCAGGATCTTGGTCGTATTTTGGCAATGCCACAAATAGAGAAAAGATCTCAGATGCCTCACACTGTCAAAATATTTTCTTCGAGACTTGCCGTTGAGTCCATGCTTGGTCACACAATTGTACAAAGGTATGCAGCAACCACTGCTGCTAAACCGCAAGGTGTTAAAAGACATAAATCAGTCATTGGTTCAGTTATGCATGTAGATCTAATAGCAAGAAGCAAAGAAAAACTAGAAAATGTTGTTGTGTGCAACCGTCCTATATGCGATGAACATTGTGAAACAATTACAAAATGTCCTTCTTGTGAATTATAAATAAATATGTTTTAATAAATTATGTATCTAAACATGTTTTCGTTTCATTTCTGTTTGTTCTGTATCAGTTAGTTCCGGGTGGCCAACTAAGAACAGCCGTCGGCCATATCTCAAGAATGGATTATAGCACAGGTTCGGGAAAAAATTGTTTATAACAAAACTGGCCTCGAGAAACGCCTTAAAATTATTTTCAGAATTGTAGGTCCACCGCCAGAGGGCGTATTTGACAGTTAAAATTCTAAAAAGCAAAATTTACCCAATTAAGGGGCATATTAAATATTATAGTCAAGTCAAGTTTTAGTCTATCTCTTCAAATAAGGGGTGGGGGAGAGTGGGAACTTTGTTACGAAAAAACGCCTTTAATTCAGGTTCTGCTTGACCGATTTTAATAAACTTGATGTTGTTTGAAAGAGCTTTTGTTAAGCAATAGAAAATTTGTAAATTTGAAGCAATCTGATTAATAATATAAATGCTAGAGGGCGCTATTTAATATTTTTTTAATATTGTGTTTTCTCTTTACAATTTTAAATGGAAGCATAAAAATTTAAGTAGGTCTTTAAAAAGTAGACTAAATTAGTAATAAAACAGTAAAAACTGCAAGTCGATATCTTTTTCCTATCCTGAGATATCGTAAGAAACAGGTAAATGGCGCGAATTGTTCTTCCAACGTCTAGTAGGCTAGTTCGCGTTAACGGAAATCATTAAATTTATCCTGGATGAAAAGATCTTACATTGGTCTGCAGTAATTTAAACTGTTATCATACTAATGTTATGGTTGCCGCTAGATTACCTAAACGTAATGCTGTCGCTACTAACAATGAGAACAAATTATAAAATAATAATGTGATAAATCTAACATTTCTTTAATTATATAAGAATGTTATATTTGTTTTCAAGCGATGTGTTAGTAAATCAAAAGCATAAAATATCAATAAAAACCGATATTTGCCCAGCAACAACAAATACAGTTTAAAATATGAATTACGATTTACTGATGACAACAAAATTAGTAAAGAGGGCCATGTAAGATATAAAATAAGTTCCCACTCTCCCCACCCCTTATTTGAAGAGATAGACTAAAACTTGTCAAATAAAAAATATGCAGAATTTGTCGAGGAATTTGATTATAATATTTAATATGTCCCTTAATTGAGTAAATTTTGAAAAATTTTGCCCTCTGGCGGTGGATCTACAATTCTGAAAATAATTTCCAGGCGTTTCTCGAGGCCACTTTTGTTATAAAAATGTTTTTCCCGAACCTGTGCTATAATCCATTCCTGAGATATGGCCGACGGCCGTTCTTAGTTGGCCACCCGGTACATACAATCGTACCTAACCGTGATACAACGTAGTTCCAAATATAGACAGTCAAAAAACAATTATTAGCGCAAGCAAAAAAAAATTTTCCTATTAATCTGCTTCGTTTTAACTATGTCTAACATGCCACGAGAGCTAAGAATTTTAATTTTAAATTTACAATAGAAATCAGTGTGCACTAACTGAAAAAGGTTTCCACCAAAGGACAGGCTAAGGGTGCGAAGCCCTAAGAGTAAGTTACGAAGACCTATGCCTGTCTTACAAGTTAGCATTAAGGCCCCCTTAGTAGAATACAAATTCAAATTTCCCGCCAAAGGTTCACGACAATGTACGAAGGCCTCGAACATATTTCCAGCGAAGAGTCAGGGGCACAGCCCTCAAAAAAGTTCCGAAGACCTGTCTTATAAGCAAGCCTTAGGGTCCCTTATATATATTTTTAGATTACAGATTAAAATTTCCCGCCATATCCAGCGCAGACATCATCCTGTAATCAAAGCACGGAGACTAGGTAAAGGAATGGGTGTGGTCTAGTCTTAGTCCCGTCAAGGGCTGAAAATTCAATCAAGGGGTTAAAATTTGTCCCCGAAAAGAAGCCGAATCCCAGACAAAAGGGTTTTGATTAGGGGTAAAAATGTCTTCAAGGGGGTGAATGTGCTATCAAGGGGATTGAAAATTCCGACATGGGGTTGAAAAATGGACCCGAAAAGAGGTCATGGGGGTGGGAAGTAGGCACGGCCACGTGGGCGCCACTACGCCCCTCGGCGCTTACACGAATCTCGGGCGTCGCGACGGCGAGCGTCGTTGTCCCTCAGCTGGTCCCATTCTACTCAATTATCTTGTCGCACAAGTGAAAAAGCAACGTGTGTAAGATACAGATATTACAATAAGGCATTGTTAACGTGTTTTTTGTGTTATTTATTATTAATTATTTATTCTATTTTCCTATTTCGGAACTTAATTTTTTTTTTGTGCAAAATACTGGCAATGTCAACTTCATTGGCGTAGAATATCGTACTAATTGTGATATTAGCTAAAGCAGTTATTATATATTATATATTATAAGTTAACACATTCGGTGCCACAACAGTTTTTATTGTAGCACTGTTTTTAATTAAAACAGTTATACAATGCAGAAAAAAAATTGGTTTCATTAAGTTGAAGTTTATGAAACGCGATGTGCATATTATAAACGCACAACAGAAGAAAATCTAACATAACTGTTTTTTTATAAACCCATAGTTATTAGAACAACTTCAAGTTTAAATGTTAGTTCAAATTTTATCTACCAAGCAAATTAATAAAGTGTACGCCATCTTTCGAGATGTAGCCCTAACTAATTCTTTACTATTCTTAAATTTTTATACTTTGGCCTTGCTTTATGGAATTGCATAATTAATTAGTGCTATTTTTTACTATTCTATTTATCTAGCGCCAGACAGGTCCCTGTAAAATTTGTCAACTTGCCAAAAAAAGATGAAAGATTCAATTTATGAACAATGTACGCCCATTTTAACTTCACATTCTTCAGTTCTACCATTGAGTAAAAAATCATTTTCAGTCAACGGTTCTACCCAATTATCATCCCACTATTAAGCAGTGTATATAAAGGCATGGGAAGAAATTTTAAAATAGAGTGATTTGTTATTTTGTCAGATTATTGAAGTGGAAAGAGCTTTACTTTAGGTGTTGACTAGTTAGAAGTACTCAAACACTTTAAGAGAGATATGGAATGTTGGTTACTGTTATTATAAGAAAACTTACTAAATACTAAACACAAACAAACAGTAATAAAATTTTTATTGCCTTTTTATGCAAATTTAGAATGGATAAATGTACTACCATAAAATCAAAATAATGTTTTTCTTAGTATTTATTCCTTATTAGACCTGGTAAAAGACAATGAACTATTGTTATTATTTTTCCAAAGGAAATCACGTTGTCTTTCTATGTAAATTACTCATAAATCTAGCGCAGATTTAGTCATAAAAATTAAAAATGTTGTATCTCAATTAACAAATTTGTATTGTCTGTCTGGACTCCCACATAATGTAAACCTCATTTTATAAGCATTAGTTTGACCTTATCTTTAGATGTAACGAACTTAATTGAGATCATTTTATTTGCTTAATTTTTAGTAGGTTACTAATCATTTGTATATTTTATTTTGTCTTACAGGTGCAATTATTGAGGTTAAGTACCTTAGACCATTGTAGACAGATTCACAAGTGAGCTAAAGTAACCAGAAATGAGTGAGTTTGATAGCGGTCAGTTGTAATTAAAATTCATTTTAATTAATTTCGTGCAAATCTATGATAATTGTGAAAAAAAATGAATTGTTTATTTCATAACTATAACAATCGTTGGTAACTAGGAAAAATGATACATACGGCGATATAGGTAGGTATTTGTTAGAGTGAGATTAATTTCTTCGATGCACTGAGCTAAATACCATTATGAAACTCCTGGGAAGTGTTCCACTAGTGTGCTGGGTAAAACTCCTCACTCGCGTATAAAGATGCAATTCTGTCACTTATAATATAATTTGACCTTGGGTCTGGGCTTGAGTTGCCTTGGGGTATAGGAACTGTGTTAGGGTCTGCGCATTCCTGTCGTGGCCCCATTGGCGCGAAATTTGAATTCGTTTGTGTCGCCATCTAGTGGTGTATTCTGAAACTAACGAGTGTTTCATGTAATAGATGTGGCTCCACCTAGCGGTATATTTTTGCGCGAAATTGTTTGTAGGGCCATCTAGTTGTGTATGGACTAATGAATATTTTCTGCAATAAAGGTATACCTAGGGGTATATTTTAAAAGTACATACAGGTCCCTGTAATCGTTCGGAGGGAAATTTGCTATAGTGTTTCTGTAATAGAAGTTGATC
This sequence comes from Vesta saturnalis, assembly GCA_036346205.1. Classification (NCBI taxonomy): domain Eukaryota; kingdom Metazoa; phylum Arthropoda; class Insecta; order Coleoptera; family Lampyridae; genus Vesta; species Vesta saturnalis. Next base: position 1,599,875 of record JARFJB010001941.1, on the reverse strand, counting down.
GTGCCCGTCGCTCTCTCGTCTTTCTCTTTGTCTCTAGTCTCCATCTTTGTCTCTCGTCTCTCTCTTTGTATCTCGTCTCACTCTCTCTCTCTCTCTCTTTCTCTCTCTCCCCCTCTCTCTCTCGTCTCGTCTCGTCTCGCCTGGTCTCGTCTCGTCTCTTCCCGTCTCGTCCCGTCTCGTCCCATCTCGTCTAGTCCCGTCCGGTCCACCACCCCCCTCTCTCGCGAAAAACAGCTTACAGTCCAAAAATACTGATTTTGTTTAACTTACAGCTTGCTAAAAACAACCACAATTCACAAATACCAAATTGATTTATCTTACATCTTGCAAAGGCAACTCTCAATTCAAAGATACCAACCTGATTTAACTTACAGCGTGCAAAAACCAGTCTTAAAAAAAACGACATCAAATTAGCGTGTAACACTATTACCACGTTCTGCGTACAATGATAAAAATATGTTTTACATTTAAATTAGTAAAATGCCTATACAGTAATGAATATAATCAAACTCAAGGTCAGATTGCTATATTATTTTACATGCGGGGGCTGTCTTAACAGAAATACATCTCACTAAAATCCTCAACTACCTTAAATACCTACACAATGCAATAACAAACGTAACTAAACTTGAAATTAGCCCCAATAGCAAAGCCTAATTACCTCTCTCATACTTGTAATTTCCCATCTAAATGTCCTTTCGTATTAACAGTAGTATCGTTAGTGCGACCACGTCAGCTTATATGAATTTTATTTACACACACTTTAAAGTGATTTTCACCTTGAGTATGTAAAGTCAACCTTCAGCCGTATTTTATATTGTGTATACATACATACAAAAGTTACTTTTAAAAGTAAACGAGTAATGAATTAAGAGCTCGTAGGGTTTATCATAGATAGTTATACATCAAGCACTTCAAACATCTACGCCGTTTTCCACATGGCTCAGTGTCCTTGTGATTTTTAAGACAATCCTGTCCATTAAAATCCATTTTGCAATCATAGCAAACAATTTTTTAGAATGTATAACTGAAATATACAAAGCTAATTATCTCTATCACGTACTTATTGTAATTCTCTATTTACCTTTCGCGTTAACTATAGAATTGGTTAGCATGACCTTGCTTATATGAATTTTTATTTACACATAATTTAAAATTATTCTCACCTTGAGATTGTAAAAGTCAACCTTTAACAGAATTTATATTGTGTATACACACCAAATTACTTTAAAAAATAAATGAGTAATTAAGAGCTCGTTGATATCATCAGAGAGAGAGAGAGAGAGAGAGAGAGAGAGTGAGTGTGTTACGAGAGAGAGACGAGAGAGATGAGAGAATGATGAAAAAAGAGGGAAACGAGGGAGGTGGGGAGGATATAGACGAGAGACACGAGAGGGTGAGGGAGACCAGAGAGCCGAGCACGATCAACTTCTATTACAGAAAACATTCCGTAGCTTAAAAATACACCACTGGAAGGTGTAAACAAACAAATCCGCTTTTAAAAATAAATGTAATCTAATTAGTGGAGTTTTTATCGGGTACGTTCGGCAATGCTCGGCTACATTCGGGAGACGGACCAGTAAAGAGGTGGGGATCGTGGAAGCGGCCTTCGTTGAAAGCATCGCACCGCAAAATTTTACCTATATGATTTGATGTTTGTTAAGGAATTGCTGGACACTTCGCCATAAATTCTTTGCCCTTATCCGTCTTTTCGCATCTTTGAAATATAATTGAAAATACGTCGATTATAGAACCTGCAGTTTTCAACTTCAGCTCCAGAGCTCCTTCCCTCACTATCTTGCTAAATACATCGATAACCGTCAGTATATAATTGTACCGTCATTATATTTACTTAGATTTCTCATATAGCAAAGACCCGCCTGTCATTACTCAAAAAAGTGTTTCTGACAATATACCTGTGTGGAGTAAATTTCTCACTACAGGTGTATGTATAGTGTATGCTTCTTGTTTCTGTAACATGCTCTAATATCTTCCCATGGGGCATGTTTATACAGCTAACGCCTTTTTGACAGAGGTATTTCCACTAAGGCAGAATTTGTGTGTAAAGCTATTTTATATGATAGTATGGCAACCCCTTATCGGTAAAACTTGAAAATTAAAAAGTAGCATTCTAATAAGCGGCCAATGTGCTTAACCTGATTATAAAATCTAAGGCTGTTTTTGACAGAGGCAGTTCTGATAAGACAGATCTCGTATGTAAAATATTATAGAAGCCTAATTTCGTGTTTAGTAGGGCCACTCTATCATCATCCTAGCTTAAATACCAGATGAAAAAAATCTGCGATCACCCGTATATTCTACTTTTTATCGTACTAGAATATAAAAGTCGAAAATTGACAATGAATGTCGCTTTATTTACCTTTTTTAATATCAAAAAACAGTTGAAGGTTGACTTTTTACAATCTCAAGGGAGAATCATTTTAAATTATGTGTAAATAAAAATTCATATAAGCAAGGTAGTGCTAACGAAATCTATAGTTAACGCGAAAGGTAAATAGAGAATTACAATAAGTGTGTGACAGAGAGCTTTGTATATTTAAGTTATATATTCTGAAAAATTTAATGATTACAAAACAGACCTTTATGGACAGGATGCCTTAAAAATCACAAGGACACTGAAAACCGCGTAGACGCTTGAAGTGCTTGATGTATCTATGATTATCTATGACCACTTAATTAAGTACTCATTTATTTTTAAAAGTAACTTTTGTATGTATGTATATTGTTGAGGATTGACTTTACATTCTCAAGTTGAAAATCATTTTAAAGTGTGTGTAAATAAAATTCACATAAGTAGGTAAGGTAGCACTAACGATGCTACAGTTAACGCGAAAGGACAATTAGATGGGAAATTACAATAAGTCCGAGAGAGGTAATTAGGTTTTTGCTATTGGGGTCTAATTCTAAGTTTAGTTATATTTGTTATTGCATTGTATAGGTATTTAAGGTAGTTGAGCATTTTCAATAACAACTTAGGACGTTCGGATTTGTTTATAAATCTAGAGTCGTTTAAGTGAGAGGTATTTCTGTAAAGACAGTCCCTGCATGTAAAATAATATAGCGATCTGATCTCGAGTTTGGTTATATTTGTTATTGTGTAGGCATTTTACTAATTTAAATGTAAAACATATTTTTATCATTGTATGCAAAACGTGGCAATAGTGATACGCACGAGTATCAGTGCTGACCTCGAGTTTGGTTATGTTGGTTATTCTATATTTTTACTAGTTTAACTATAAAACATATTTTCATGATTGTATTTAAAACGTGACATTAGTGTTACAAGCTAATTTGATATCGTTTTTTGAAGACTGAGCTGTTACACGCTGTAAGTTAAACCAGATAGATGGATGGATGGATGGATGGATGGATGGACGGATGGGCGGACGGACGGACGGCTGGATAGATAGAGAGAGGGGGGGGCGCGAGAGAGATTGGAGAAACGAGAGGGAGACGGAAGTAACGAGAGAGAGAGAGAGAGAGAGAGAGAGAGAGAGAGAACGAGAGAGAGAGAGACGAGAGAGCGATAGGCTTGATCAACTTCTCTTACAGAAACACTATTTAAAATTTCCCTCCACAACGATTACAGGGACTATGTACTTTATACCGTTAGGTGGAGCCACATCTATTACAGAAAACATTCGTTAGTTTAAGAATACACCACTAGATGGCGACACAAACAAATTCCAATTTCTCGCCAATGGGACCAGGAAAGCGCAGACCCTAACACAAGTTCCTACACCTGTCTTACAAATTATCATTAGGACTCCTTTATTAAAATACTATTTCCAGCCAAGGGGGCCACGGCATGGGGGCGAATGCCCTAGAACATGTTCCTGTTATGTCTTAGAAGTTAACATTAGGGCCCCTTATTCAAAGTTCAAATTTCGCACTGAGCATATTTTTGGCTCTGACCTTGGCGGCTTTGTGACGTTATCGGGAATTCCCGAGGTTAGCCACCTGGGCGGCATTGTGGCGTCACAAAAACAAAATGGGGCGGAAGGTGCCCCACTACCATTAACATAAGTAGTTGAATTAAAATTAAAATAAAAAATTGTATAAAACGTACTACATTGCGTTTTCTTTGTTAAATAACACTTGCATTTATTGACAAAGCTATTACTTTGTTAGATTTGACTGGATTAGTTTAATTGATGTCGAGTTTCTATTTGTGAGTGCTTTTATCAATTTCTAATTAAAGTTTTTCACAACTGTATACTTACATTATAGCTTGATTAAATTTTGTTAAATTTGTTCTTTGGGTATGACATTTTTCATTGTTAGTCTTCGACTGTTAAAGGAGATTCTGATTTGTCAGCTTCAAGTTAGTTTAACTATATTTAATTTATTATTGATCTAGTTATTCTTTATACGTTCTTTACGAAGGGCGCGATCTTTACGAAGGGCGCGATGATCCCGTCGCAGATTCCAAATTAAAATTTAAAAAAGGATTTTATTTTTTAATATTAAGCTCTTAATGCTTTAGAATCCAGATTTGATTTGATGAATACCTATAGTAATCATTCTTTAATTTTCGTTCAACATACGTGATTTGAAAATTTACCTAAAAACGAGTTAATTAAATATTGTAAGGGCTTGAAAATACTATTGACTGGTGGTGAATCGGGCGATGTGGATGTACTTGAGCTAGTAGGTGAAGTAGAATGCGTTTTATGGTTTGTAAATGCAAACCAAAAATCAATTGAGGCATTACAACTTGTCCCTACTATAGATGTTGCTCCTAACTTCAGCATTGCATTAAGAACCTTGTTAACCTTGCCAGTAAGTGTGGGAAGTGGAGAAAGGAGTTTTTCTAAATTGAAAATAATTAAAACTTTATAACGTTCCACAGCCACCCAAAATCGACTAAACGGTTTAGCCACATTAGCTATGAAACATGAATTAGCAGAGAAAATTAATCTTAAAAATATTATTCAGAAGTTTATTGATTGAAGGGTAAGAAAAACACACTTTTAGTTTTTTTATCTTATAGTACTATTATTACCATTCGTGTTCAGTGTAAAAAATGCTCATCACGTAAATATACAACATTTAGTTACCTTACGCTTAAGGTCCTTCCTTTCTGGTATAAAAATTGTTGAAATTTTTTATTCTTGAATGAAAAAACTGAAGTAATTAATTTCATACTAACATGAGTTTAATCGGGAACCTTTTCGAGCCTTAATTTATTACAATTTCAAAAATGAGCTAAGTGAAAACTGTTTAAATTGCCTTTACTTGGCTTTTGATGAAGAAAGACCTAGAGCTATCGTATTTCGTTGGTTTGTCAAATTCAAACCCGGACGAAATACTCTTAGCGATGAACTGCTAAAAGGAAGGCCTAAATCTGCTATAACGCAGAAAAGTTAATGGTGTACGATATACGGTGAGTTCACACTGCACATTCAGCATCAGAATCGGAATCGGTTATGCAGCATTTTCAAAAATGTTGCATGAGGAACTCGAAATGAAAAAAGATTGTTTGTCGTTGGGTGCCCCACCAATTGACTGAGTTCTAAAAAACAAAATGCGTAAAAACTGAGTCAGTAAACACTGGAAATGTTGGAAAGCTTTATTTCCAAAATCGTAACTGGAAATGAAACTGTGATATTTTTTTGAGCAGAATGTAACTTTGTCAATGTTATGCTATTAGAATTTGTAATAAGGCGATGAATATTACGTAAAGAAAGTTTGAATGTTGTAAACAGATTGTGGTCTGAAAGAATTAAATTTGCATGATAAATAATATTTAAGTAAAACCCCTCTTGAGACGATAATGAGTGCCACTGAATTTTGCGGAAAGAGACTTCGATCGTATGTGAGACTTTCATGAAAAGTTGAATTTGGTTCTTAATGTTGTGTTGAATGAATATAAATGTGGAATTTGTACATTAGAGTTGTTACGCTTTTCTTGAAAATTTCAAGATGGCGTAGATTAATGGCTCAGTATTCGTATTATGTACGTTTCAGATATTGTGTTCGGCAAAGGCACATGTCATTTAACCCTTAGAGAGTGATTAATTTTAATTTACCGGGCAGATTTTTGATGACGTTGGCAAGGTGTACGTGAGTACCTGTAAAAGAGGAGGAGTGGTAGCATAGAAGAAACTTTGATTGTGAACCGTTGAAACGGTCGCGCACGTGGGTTTATCTATTTTTTTTTCTGAAAGAGATCATAACTATTTGTGAAACTTTATTTTGTAGAACGTCAGTGTTGTGGTTAATACATTTCTTGTTTTCTACTAGAACCCATTTTTGAGGATAGAATATTATAAGAGATTAGTAAACAAATTGCCCAATTAATACAAACGTTGATGGACGTGAATAAAAGTGAAACATTTCAAATTGCACCGATAAAAGTGAAACATTTCAAATTGCACCGATAAAGCAAAAGGCTGAGCGTGCGCGAGTGTATGTGCACAATCCTCAGGAAGTAGTTCAACCCCTTTGAATAGGATATTACACCTTATAGAAGAATACTGAGTTTATATGTAAGGGTAATATACTTGAATGGTAGGCGTTTGATTATCCTTTAGAACTGACATTGTTTGTATGGTAAATTTTATCTCCTCCAATACCTTGTGTGTATGTTTAGATAACAAGATTCAGTGCGGACACTTAATCTAAGGTACTGGAATTCTTTTTTGTTTGTGTTGCTTTACTGAAGCAATGTGTGTAACATTTTTGCAGAATTGCTTAATGGTCAGGTTATTCAACTTCTTTTATTTAAGTCATGATAGATCTCCCTTAACAATATTAATGTAAGTCTTTATTAAAGTGAATGGTCGTTCGAGGACCAATATTACAATATTAGAATGGTTGACAATAGCATGAAGGTAATCCCATAAAAGTATGGCCACGTTCTAGAATAATTTTATCAACTACGTAGCATTTTTCACCTTGTTGCTTGGAAAGGTCACTTACACATAAAAGTGTATTTTTATTTTTTAGGCAGTGTTTTAAATCAACCTTTTTCCAACTAGAAAGTGGCATTCGTCCCTCAGGAAATGGTACATTATCCATCACGATTATATAGGTTCCCAAAATTAATTTCCCAGCAGCCGGCAATGACGAAAAATAAGTCGAAAATCACTGATGTCAAACTTTAGAAAAGTTTTTACGAAATTATGGCCATATTAAAAATTGCAGTCATGTTTTCAAATGTCCAAGTAAAAATAGTTTAATTCATTTAAACCAAGTGACATACACAAAATAAAATTAAAATACTTAAATTTACAAAGGCAAATGTTCGAAATGTTCGTCATTTTGTTCTATGCATGCATGCAATTTGAGTTAAAGCTGCATAAATACAAACAATAACGTCATCTTCGTTGTTCGGTAGGACCTGGATACTACATTTTTCAAGTAACCCTGAAGCCAAAAGTCTATTGGAGTGAGATCCGGAGACCTAGACGGTCAAGAAGTAGGTCCTCCGCGACCGATTAATTTATCAGGAAATCGCCGATTTAATATCTCTCTACCTTTTCGAGAATAATGAGCAGGCACTCCATCATATTAATACTCAATAGTTTGACGTTGCAATAAAGGAATATCTTCTAAAAGGTAGGTAATGTGTTTTCGGAAAAATTTGCATAATTCTCTGCGTTTAATATTCTAGGCTGAAAATGTGGCCCTATTATGTCATTTCCCAACAGACCAATCCACACATTTACACTCTAGCGCACTTGCTCATGTGATTCTCTAATTTGATGTGGATTTTCTTAATTCAAGCTATGCACGTTGTGCTGGTTAAACATCCCTTGTTGATTAAAATGGGCCTCATCACTCCACAATACTTGTTTAAAAAGGTCTTCATTTGTATCTAAGCAATTTAAAAACCATCTGCAGCATAGTAAGCGCAACTCACTATCCCCAGGATGCAATTTTTGAACTGGCTGTAAGTGATAAGGATACATATTTTCTCTTTTTATGAATCTGTGAATAGTTCTAAGACAATGGTGACGATTGGTTTCCAAGATCCTGGTACTTACAGAGGGATCTTCTTCAATGTCATTGAGTAATTGCTCTTCCTGTTGCCATGTTAAATGTCTACGACGGCCAGCATGAATCATGTTAGGAGCCAAACATCCAGTTTCAAGTAGACGAACTTCAACAGCCTAGTAGGAAAACGTTGGCGGTACAGACGCTCTGCAGCACAAGTATTATTATTACTGCAACTGCAGGTAGTTTAATCATATCTGAATATTCTTGATTGCTGTACCTTCTGAGCATTATAATAAGTATGAAAACTTAATTGTTTACTTTTGTACGTCAGTTTAAAATTGAAATATTTTACAATCAAACATTGATGCAAAAAATGTCATACCTGGATACTTATTTCAAAAATTGATTTGCAAAAATACCTTCATTGCGATGTTTAAGATAGCCATAATTTCGCAAGGAGGAGATTTTCGAAATTTTGACATAAGTGATTTTTTGGTCAGAGTCTAACTCCGGTGGATGGGAATTAATTTTGGGGCACACTATACATGGTTCGTTTAACTTTGGTAATAGCTGTTCCTTTAACTACTCGAATACTGTTGCATCCATACTGTCATGATAATCGGCTGACTGATTTTGCAGCGAATTTTAAACTTGCAACCCTCAATGAAACCATTTGGAGTGGAAGAAAAACTCAAAACCAAAATTCTCAATTATTTGTATTATGTATTATGGTGTAATTCAAAAATAATCCTACATATATATGTTTCGGTCTATTAAATAATTAGACCATCATCAGGGGATGAACCGAATGTAATACACAAACAATCAATCAATCAAAAATTCATTATATATTTTAACATCAAGTTGACTGTGTGTTACAATTGGTTCATCCCCTGATGATGGTCTAATCATTTAATAGACCGAAACATATATATATATATATATATATATATATATATATATATATATATATATATCTGTGTGTGTGTGTGCGTGTGCGTGTGAGTGTGCGTGTGCGTGTGCGCGTGCGTGTGCGTGTGCGTGTGTGTGTGTGTGTGTGTGTGTGTGTGTGTGTGTGTGTGTGTGCGCGCGTGCATCTATCTCATCATGAAACCATTTGGATTACCGGTATGTAGGATGATACATCTTTTCTCAGTGGAAGGTCATTGTGTTATTTTCACAGACTTTGGAGTATGATCTTGCCAAGACCGTTTAAGTGACCCTTTATTAAATATCCAAGTTTCATCTAGAAAGACGACGGGAAGATTGAATTATTTTTGCATGTTATGGAAAGGTTTCTTTAAAAATTGTACTCGTGTAAATACCACATCTCTCTTTTCGCAAAGTGCTTTGCGGTTGCAGTCCTTTTTCTATTTAAACCCGATGCCATGTACATTATTTCTTGTAGTTGTACATGATGCTTCCAATAATCCTTTATTGTGCAATATATTTTTAACTGCTTGCATTATGACACGTTCCGTTCTGGCATACATGTCATACAATATCTCTTATTGTATGTTTTAATCCTTCGGGCATACCTTCACTTTTGAATTTTTACGAGATCTCTAATTGTTGTTGATATGGATTGCCCGTCGGTTTGCTCAAAACAATCTTTCTAATTGTTTTATCACAAACTTTTAAAGCACTGGATGTTCTTTGGAGCACTACCTCAACGTTGTCCAAAATGCCAAAGTTATCTGTTTCTCGGTAGAAGTGCTCGTAAACATTAAAAATTAACTCCTGACAACGTTCGTTTAAAAACTTTCCTGGCATTTTAAATTTTATTGAAGCACAAATATGACTTAAACGAATTATAATTGAATAAAGTTAAAGAAAAAGTTGTAATGCAAATCGTACACCTATATATATTCCAAAAATTTTAATTGGCCTAGAAATTTAATTGGTTTTTAATGGTTTAGGTATTTTTACGAACTTGAAAGTTTATATCGTCATAATGAAACTATTTATGCATATTTTAAAAGTAAATTTCATTAAAAAAATTTTGTGAAGTAAAGTTCGTCTTTTTTGTGTAAAACTGAAATTTAAAACGCGTTTAGAAACCAACAAAAAACCATCGAATTTCAATTTTCTTAACTTCTTCAGACCCTACCAGCTAATACTTATTATGGCTTGGGTAGTTTTTCTTACTAAGCGGACCATAAGAAGCAAACAAGTTTTTAGCTTTTTTTGTAGGACCTTTGGTTTTTTCAAAATTTGAGGTATCATAATTCATATCAAAATTACGGATTGTAATTCGAATAAACTACAATAACTTTCAAATTCAATTTAACAGAGATTTGAAAAGAAACCTTTAACAGACGATAGCCAAAGAAGCAAAATTCGCAAATTAAAAAAAATAGTACATTGATAATTCAGTAGGTAAATAATCTCTTTCAAGATTTATTTAAACATCATATATATATATATATATATATATATATATATATATATATATATATATATATAACTTTTACCTTTAATATAAGTTACATAAATAATTAATAGGAGCTTTTTTCTTTTTGCGTTTGAATTATCCATGGGGAAGAAAAACTCCCTTAGAATATTAAAACTTAATTATTCTTCAGCTTCCTTATTTTCTTACTATGAATAATTATGTGTTACATATTAGAATACCTGTTTATAAATAAAAATATTCACCATCACTTTTAAGTGTGTTCATGTACTTATTTTTAAAAAGTGAATAAGTGACCATATTTTTTTTATTTTTATAGTTAAAAATTAATGTCAATTTTTCAAAATATTTGAAGTCATATAAAACTTTTGTAAGCAGTAGTTAATACAATTTAAAGTTCTACAAGTTTGTTTGCTTTTGTAGAAGTATAAATCCCCGCCTTCCCCCATCCAAAACAGTTCATATTTCCAGTAAAATTAATACTCTATTAATTTATTACTCTATTTATATTGCATGTACGAACTTCATTTTCTTTCTGGTTAAATGGTCATTTGAACAGCCTAAAATACCTTTTATTTTAAAAATCAAAAAAAGTCAAACCTCATAATTTAAAAAATAAGTAATATGTCGTAATACATTTTAAATTAGACGCGTCCAAAAGTGTACTGATGGGGACGTCACGGCTTTTCGACAGCTCGGCGACTTTAAGAGATCTGCCGAAATGAGCTATCTTCCTTCAGTCTATAATCGATGGGTTTTGAGAGGGGTTTTCTTATTCATCAGATTCTTCATTAAACATAAGTTCATTAGAAATTAATTACAGCAAGAAGCAGTTCAGGATTCATTAATACAACAAAATTAAAACTGCAAAACAAGTAATTCTAATCCTACTTATTCAGTCGTCTGTTTTTCAGATCCGCCCCTCGCTCTACAAAGTCAGAACAAACAGAGCGCAATCTTTTTGATCTAGATGTAGTAACCGAACGATGCAGATTTGGTCCTATAGGTAGTTTTCGAACGATTCAGAGCAAAAAATAATCGATCCGCGCACGACACCCAACGCACCTAGTGTAGGTGTTAGGTCACCACCCGCGAGGTGACACAACAAATTTCTTTTGGTCTTCGTCATATAAGCATATGACATGTTTAAAAACGACAAAGATGCATGTTCGAGAGTAGTGCTTGAACAAAGGGGATAATCCGATATCGGAATTCTCTCATAATTTCAACTATAGCAGATATAATTCTTTTGTAACAGTAAATCTGGATCGTGGTTAGTTTTGAAGTTTGTACTAGATATTTTTCATGTTCATTACAGCACAGTATCCTTAGTTGCACAAAAATAAACATATGGCACCGTTGCAAATAAGCGTGTGCGTATAAAAAGGATACTGATCATTAAGTTTTGAACATGAATGAAAGATTGATGGACAGAAATACATCTTTCGAGCTAACTGGGCGGACATATAAAGATTAATACCTAATTTTTTAATTTTATAGTTTAAAACCGCGTATAGAGCAAAGACAAAAAATGTATCATTTGCCCTTCAGAGTTCCATTTAGATTTGATGCATTTTCCAGTATGGTAGTGCTTAGTACCCTTATTATTACGTATATGCAATTAAGCAATATGTACCTTCTAAGTTGCATGAAAACTACTATAATCACATTTTTAAAATCAATATTAATCAAATGTATTATTGAAAATGTTTTTTATAAGATGAGTATTGGACGTAAACATTTTAAATTAAAATAATTCAATGTCCTTATTCAATCAATGTCAGAATCTTATTAAATAAGGCTTTAATTTTATTAATAAGCTTTTATACGCGCAAATCGACAGAGTGACACTTGAATGGTTAAATTATATAATTTGAAAGTAGCTACTTTGTCAATGATTTACCTACTTAATAAAAGATATACAGGTGTGCATTTTTTATACACATAGTCCCTTGTCACGAAGCTATTAAAGTCTGACAATACGTAAAATCGACCCTGGGAACATTTTTTACAAAAAAAAACTTTCAAATAAATCAAGTTTTTATGTTAAAACGTGTTCGTTCCTATGTACTAGGTATACTTAATAATGCACCTAACAAATTAGTGACATTTTACATATCATAATCTTTTATAAACTATTCATTCGGAATGTTTTAGATTTTTCTGCGATCTTATCAATAAAACTAACAATACTGATAATTTATTATCATTATCCAATTTTTCCAAAGTGTGGACAATTATATTTGCCAATCTGGGGTTTTTAAATATTATGTGAGTTAAAGCAATAAAGGACTAATAGATGTGGTATCCATAAGCCTTAAACTTAACTTGACTTAACTTAACCTTCACGCCATTCCCATGCGGGGTAGGCAAAACAATCCCTGCCTCTTATTTATATTTCATTCACAATCTTTCTTCATACTTTCCTATCTCCGCATACCTCCCTAGCTTCCGCAAGATTCATACATAGTCTCTGACATGCCCTTTTGTTTTTAAAACTCCTTATCTTTCTTTCTTTATCATAGATTCTACTACATTCAGCCAAGTTTTACGCGGCCTACCAGGCTCGGCCTTTCCCCTAACCTCGCCCACATATATTTGTTTCGTTAATCTTGTGTTGTCCATTCTCTCAATGTGACCAAACCAACGTAATGTACAAGTACAACTTTTATATCTATCCATCATCGTCTTTTCCTCACCACATTCCGTCATTACGCATTCATTTTTTATCTTCTCCCTTCTCATTTTACCACATACGCTTCTCAGCAATCTTATACCCACGGCATTTATTTTTCTTTCGCGCTTCTTTTGACATACCCATGTCTCACTTCCATACAGTACTGACGGAACGAATACGCCATTATAGATTGCTCGTTTCGCAGCTAGGCTCATGCTTTCATTTCTCATTATCGTCCACATACTTCCAATCACTTTCCTTCCAGCATTGACCCTTCGTCCAATCTCGCTCTCAATTGTACCATCTGCAGTAAACATTCTACCGATGTATACCAGCTCGTCCACTTGCTCTACAATTTCATCTTGCAGAGTAAATACTCTACTCTATTTCCACCTTCCCGATTAAACACCACAATCTTAGTTTTGTTCACGTTTACCTTTAGGTCCATGCTCTCACAGACTGTATCAAACTTCCTCAGAGCGGTTTGCAGCTCATCCGCACTGTCACTTGATAAGACTGTGTCATCTGCATACACCAGAAGTCGTACATTTACGTCACCAACCATTACACCATTTGTATCGGTACATGCTTGTCTAAGACATTTATCCATGTATACATTGAACAACCACGGTGATATCACACAGCCTTGTCGCACTCCTTGCTCAATATTAAAGTATTCACTCACACCTCCTCTCACCCTAACACATGCTTGACTACCAATGTATACTGCCCTTATTCCATTTATTAGACTTTTATTTACGCCATATTCATTTGATATTTCCCACAGCTTCTCCCTATTCACTCTGTCATATGCTTTCTCCAGTTAATGTTTTTTTTAACACAAAAGGAACGGTACATCTGCCTCTCCATAAACGAAAAGTCTTTCCAATTGGAGCCATATAAAATTTTGCTATTTCAATGCGAAGAAATGAGTAGTTTAACAAAGTTTAGTCCTAAGTGATATATTAGGAGTCTAAACTTATAAATATTACGATATACGAATAGTCCGCATAGTAGACTATATCGTTAGTAAGAAATGCTACATCGTCCGGGGCACGATTTGGCTAGTAACCGGTCTGCCTGCTATGGTATTACTCAAAAGAACAACACAATTTCCTCGGATCGACCTGATTACAAAAGGCGATCAAGGTCGAAACAGATAGGCCCCGTTGCTGACGACTGTGCATGGAATGAATAGCGAGTCAGTACGTGGAATGTTAATGGTATGCATGGTATAGAATTTGAAATTGTGAATTTAATATACGAAAGACAGCTTGATATTTTGTGTGTATCGGAGACAAAGCGCAAAGGAAAGCATGCTGTGGAGATGGAGGATGGCAGCCTAGCACTGTGGTGAGGAGTTGAGCCTGAAGTACATGGGGTAAGTGAAAGAGCGAAAAGATGTGTTAAACAGTACGAATTGGTGTCTCCTTGGGTAATGTGGGTTAGAATGAAAGTAGAGTTTCGATGAATTTTCTTAATGAATGCTATGCACCGGTGAATGGAGAAAGAGACCAAGAGTGTGGAATGATGTAGAGAACGTGTTGAACGTATATACGCCAAACAAAATAGTGATGATATTGGTAGATATGAACGGATAAGTGGGTGTACACATAGAACATACTGAAGGCGTTCTAGGAAAGTTCGGGGACCAAAGAGTCAATGAGAATGGTGAACGCCCGGTGAACATTAGTGTGGAGAGAAAAACATAAAAATGTGCATATGTACACATGGCAAAGAGGGGAATGTAAAAGTATGAATGACTTGATAGTGTATGATGCACGACTTAGAAACCTGGTGACAGACACAAGAGTAATGTCGGAGTGTAGATCGGACCACTTTTTGGTTGTATCGAGAGTGTGTTTAGGGCAAAATTTGGTCTGGAGAAGGGAAGCAAACGTACGAACGTCCATAATTAGAGTAGACAAACTAGTACATAATGGTGTGACAATGAATATGAATGAAACAGTGTGGAACGAACAAATAAAAAACACTAACGTTGAAAGTGCATGGATAAGCCTGAAAAACTGTGTTGTCAATTGTGCCGTGCGGATATGTGGAAGAGCGACTGTAGGTAGACAGAAAAAAAATGTTCCTAGTGGAATGGATCAGTAAAAAAGCAGTATGTAAGAAAAAAGATGCATACATGGCAATAATTGCTGCAAAAAATGAAACTGAGAAAAAGCGATTGTATGAGGTGTACAGATTAAAGAGACAAAGAAGCATAGGAGGCAGTGAGAATAAGTAAATAGAAAGTGCTGGCTGTGGAAGGAGCGAAAATGCAGAATGATTTTGAGGCAAACAAAAAAATCTTCTGGAAATGGGTCAAAATACAAAACGTGGCCAAAACAGAACGCTGCAGGAGTGATGAATATTAACAACGAAATAGTATGGGACGGCTGTGAAGTGAGGAAATGCAGGAAAGAATATTTCGGAAATCTGTACAGTAGTAAGGGCACTAAGACTGAATGGTTAAATAAGGAGAATGTAGGAGGGATGGTGAATGAAACTGAAAAGGGTATTGGGATAAATGAGGTAGAGGAAACGGTAGGAAGGTTGAAAAACGGTAAAGTAGCAGGTACATGAAATTACTGGTGAAATATTAAAGTATTGAAAGGGGCAAAGCTTATACGAAGATTGTGTGAATCATTAAATCTATGCCTTAAGTGTGGAAAGGTGCCGAATGATTGGAAGAGTGCGATCATTGCACCACTGTATAAGGTTAAGGGGAACAAGAGTGATTGCAAGAACTACAGAGGAATAAGTTTGCTCAGAGTACCTGGTGAAGTATTTGGAAGAATACTGATTAATAGAGTATGAGAAATTACACAAACTAAGATTTGGGATGTGCAGGGTGGTTTCATGCCAGGAGAGGATGTGTTGCTCTCCAGCAGTTGACTGAAAAGTGTTTAAATGTAAAAAGGAAGCTGTACCGTGTGTTTGTAGATCTGGAGGAAGCATACGACAGAGTGAATAGGGAGAAGTTGTGGGAAATATGTACCGATACAAATGGTGTATTGGTTGGTGATGTAAATGTACGAGTTCTGGTGTATGCAGATGACACAGTCTTAATAAGTGACAGTGCGGATGAGCTACAAACTGTTCTAAGGAAGTTTAATACAGTCTCTGAGAGCAGGGATCTAAAGGTAAACCTGAACAAATCTAAGATTGTGGTGTTCAATCGGGAAGGTGGATAGGAGAAAGAATATTCACTCTGTAAGATAAAATTGAGGAGCAAGTGGACGAGTTGGTATATCTGGGTAGAATGCTTACTGCAGATGGTACAATGGATGGCGAGATTGGACAAAGAGTCAATGCTGGAAAGAAAGTAATTGGAAATGTGTAGACGATAATGAGAAACGAAAGCATGATCCTAACTGCGAAACGAGCAATCTGTAATGGCGTGGTTATCCGGCCAGCACTGTCTGGAACTAAGACATGAGTACGTCAAAAAAGGCACGAATGAAAAATAAATGCAAGCCGTGGGTATGAGATTCCTGAGAGCACATGTGGTAAAACAAGAAGGGATAAGACGGAGTGTCGCGAGGAAAAGACGATGATGGATAGATATAAAAGTAGTACATTACGTTGGTTTGGTCACATTAAGAGAGTGAACAACGCAAGATTAACGAAGCAAATGTATGTGCGTGAGGTTAGAGTTAAGGCCGGGCCTGGTAAACCACATAAAACTTGGCTAAATTTTGTAGAATATATGATAAAGAAAGAAACATAAGGAGTTTTAAACATACAAAAGACAATGTATGAATCTTACGGAAGCTAGGGAGGTATGAAGAGATATTAAAGCATGGAGAAAGATTGTGAACGAAAATAAATAAGAGGCAGGGAATTTTTTGTCTACCCCGCCCGGGAATGGCGTGAAGGTTATGTTACGTTTATGTTACGTTATGTTACGTTTATATACAAATAGTGCTTGGGTTGGTTTTGCAAAACAGAGAAATATTTTCTGTAGATAAATTTGATCTAGGGTAAGTGTGAAACTTTATAGAACTTCATTCACAATCATCGAGTTAATCTATTTGGCTGCTTTCCTAGCGAATTTGGTGCATGAATTTAGTGAGATTGATATCCTCAAATGCTGATCACAAAATCATGAAATTTAGTATGTCCTCATTCAGACAAAGCGTTGGACTGTCTTCCAAATACGTGTCTAAATTAATTTTTTGTGTGTCTTTAGTGTGACGTGATGACTAGTACCGCAAATTCTTTAAATTTAGTTTTTCCTCATGGATGCAATCAGTTTGGCCGTTTTTCAATGAATGCGCAAAATACAGTTTTTGGGCACTTTTGGTTCTATATGATTAACAGAAATCTATATATCGAAATAAAAACATAGTATCTCCAATATCGTATATCTAAAAATAGCATACAATCACAATAGGTAGTATTAGCCCATCGAGATAATGTGTTTGACCGATTTCCCAACAATATTGGTGTATAAGAGGTGTAGAAATTAAATAATCGGAGTGGTGCTACAAAACATTTTATAGATTATTACAAAAGACACTTAATCTCCTTCATATACCATCTTTTCCGATCTCTACATCACTCGATACGAATCTTCCATTGTTGGAAGCAATGCTGCCGCTTCTGTTAGGCTGTTGAGTATAACCTTTAGCTCAGATTTTGTTTTAGGAAATTAAAAATAGTCACAGGGTGCAAGGTCGTGCGAGAGCAGTGGATGGTCCAACACTGTTTTCACGAAAAATGCGATCACAAACAACGCGGAATGAGCTGGTGCATTGTCTGGGTGAAGCAATAATTGTTCTTCCACAGATCGGGTATTCACTCTTTTATGAAGGGCCTCAACGTAATAATGCCTGACATTCGGGGACCTAGTGAATATAGAACTCGAATATAAAAAAAAAGCTTTGGAGACCGATACCGTGAAGTGTGCCAAAATGGGCGTCTACTGGGCAACTTCAAGCGAGAGAATCAGAATCGCGCTTAAAAAATACGCCATCATATTTCAAAGTATATTGAAACTGTATTGAAATGTGCGCGGGAAACCGAAGAAGGTACTATACACACAGGGGCATCTTATACTATCAGGCAGTCGTAAAAGCTCTATCGGGCCCTAAGGCGGCATCACAACTGGTTTATAAATGCTAAGAAGAACTCAATGACCTGGCGGGACATAACGTCACCCTATAATAGGTTCCAGGTCATTGGAGAATCAAGGGAACGAACACACTAGACAGGAAGCTCTGAAACCACTCTATGGCCCAGAACCTGATCTAGGAGTAACACGCAATGCTATCCGCAGATACATCAAAGAATGGATGTCGGAACAGTTAAAAATTAATAGAGCAGAATTAACACACAGTAAGGACTTCATAGATAGTCAAACAGAGCTACAGAATTATTTCGGTGAATCTTAAAAGTGCAACGGAAGCGTTAACAGAACACACGACTGTGAAGGAACATCTTGAGAGGATAGGAGACTAGCAGGAGACCACATCTGCAGATTCTGAAGTAAAGCATCTGAAACCTTTATGCATATTCTGCGGAAATGCAATGCGCTGTCTAAGAAAAGGCGCGTTGTATGTGCGTATACCAAGGACAACGTAGGTTGTAAGAGGATGTCCACTTTGGAAAACAACAAATTCGACGCGATTTGGTTCAAACATTATAGGCCTCAATTTGTGAAATTCTACTGTTGTTTATATAGGTCTCCGAACGATAATAACTTCCAAAATCATTTTGATTACCGTAGTCTGAAAATAGTCTACGTTTTATCTCAGTTTTTATCTTACGATATCTGAATTTTGGGATTTTAATGTCCACAACTCCAATTGGCTTCAATTTTCATCTACTAGTAATCCCGTAGGCCATGGTGCAGAAACATTTGGTGTATCCTATGATCTCACACAAATAGTTTCCAAACCCACCAGAAACCCTCATAACCCTAATCATACTCCACACGTCCTGGACCTATTCCTTACATCAATTCTACTTGTCTATAAAACAAAAGTCCTTCACCACTTGGACAATCAGACCACTGCCTAATCGAAATAACTTGTTCTATGCCAAATCCCCTATTGTTGAAAAATACTCAGAACTATGTCGTGTTTTAAATCAGCTAACTGGAGCGAACTGCGAGATTTTTCGCAACCTTCCCTAGGCGTATGTACTGCTTTAAACGGTCATCCTCTTCAAACATTGATCTTTCAATAACTGAAGTTATCTTGATGGGTATGGAAGTTATACATTCCTAAAAAACATAATCGCGTAGGTCATTACCGTTCCCAACCATTGTGTAATAAGGCTTGCATTGATGCATTATCGCAAAAACATTCAAATGTAAATCAAATAAATCTGCCGTAAATCACGCCAACTATATTGTCGCAAAGAATACTTGCAAAAGTGTCATCACCAAGGCCAAAAAGAAGTTTGAAAAACGTAAATGCAAAGAAGTTCTTTGGGTAGGGGTAAATTTTGGTTATTAAAAACTTTCGTACATCTTCTCCCGTGACGTCTCGCGACGGATCTGTAATAGCTGATCCTGCCAATAAAGCCAACCTCTTTGTCGATTACTGTACATCAAATTCATGTCTCAATGATTCTGGTAAGATTGTGTCGTCGCTTAACTCTACCCCATACGCTATGAAACCAATCCATTTTGGAGTTCCATGTCATCTGGATAGTATCCCTCATCATGTAAGTTCGCAAATGCCCAACCTATTCCTACAAAGGGCGATAAAACCGGTCCCTCAAAAGATCGACCCATAGCTATCACTTCCATTCTACCGAAAATCATGGAGAAAGCCATCAACCATCAACTATTTTCGTAGCTTGAATCCAACGAACTCCTCAGCGACCTCCAGTATGCGTTCAGACAGTCTTTTATATGTCACCCATCTTTGGAATAACATATTGGAAAGGTCCGGTAAAACAGTGGTAGTAGCTTTAGATATTTCAAAGGCTTTTGACCAGGTTTGGCACATGTGCCTACTGGCCAAGCTGACCGCGTTCGGATTATCCGATTAACTCATCAATTGGATCTCCAGCTTTCTTGACAAAAGTATACGTGTTGTCGTCGATGGCTTCTTCTTGAAAGAATCTACGCGGTACGCCCAAGGATCGTTGATAGCTCCCGCACCTTTCCTGCTATACATAAATGATCTCATTTCCTCAAAAATGCACCCGATTAATTGTATTGCAGACGACAGCACTCTACATTGTAGTTCCCAGTTTTCCCACAACAATAGATCTAGTTAGAAAGTTAAAGTGAAAATGGCAGCCTCAATCGACAGAGATTTAGAACGTATCCTTATATGAGGAAGAAATAGTTTACTTACGTTCAATGCCGACAAAAGCCAGTGTTGCCTTGTGTCCGCCAAGAAACATCGATCGTTTCTTGTTGTAAATATGAATGGCTTAGAACTCAATGTCCGTATCATCGAACCTTTCATGGGTTGACCGCCTCTTGTCAGTCAGCAAAACAGCCCGTAAACTGGGTTTTATATACGGATCTAAGCAGTCTATTACACACAACAACTCCTTTTACTGAATAAGACTCAAATTCCCATCTCCGAAAGGAGCTTATAAATAACCTGTCTCTAACTTCTGAGCTACAGCCGCGACGGGCTCGTGGTTTTCTGGTCGCAATAATTGCTGCACCTCGTAAATAAAGTTTTTGGGCAGATTTGATCCCAAATGGCGACCAACGATATAACGGTTAGGACAGATTACACAGGGAACGTGTAATTCATCGCGTATAATATACATATTTTTGAAAAAAAAACTGATTTATTTGTTTATTTATGCAAAAGGTATAACTTTTTATAATAATGGAGTCTTCGGTAGGTCTTAATTAGTAGGCGGTTGTGACGGTCTTTACTCGCCAGGGATGGTGACGAATCTCGAACGCCACTAGAAGGTATCGCTGTAAGTCTTCATGCCTTCCAGTCTACCTTATAAAACTGGAGAAACTCCAGTGAAGAATGTTTCTAGGTTTAACGCGATTGTGTTGAAGATTATAATTAGTTCGGGCGGAGGATGAGACAAAGGTAACAATTTTCCCCAAACACACACGGTTTACCCTCGACCGTTTAAATGAGAAAAAAATGCGAATATATAAATACACGCTCGCTCTCAGAAAAAAATATTTTGATTTGTGACACTAGTCTATTACTATTAACAGAGCAAGTATTTAATAGAATACTTATCTTTTTTGGTTTTTTTAATGGTGTATTTTAAATTATACAATCTAAACGTTTCGATAACACTTACAGTTATCTTCGTCAGTAGTACCTGATAAAATTGTTAAAGATGTAAACAATTTTGTCAAAATTGAAAAATTAAAACATAAGCATCAGCCTGGTATTAATATAACAGTTTGAGAAACGTATAAACCCAACTATAGAATTAAATTTTAGTAATGAATAACTAGGTCATTCAAAATTAAATATTGTTAAACTGTCTTAAAGATGACAAATCAGAATACTCTCTAACGGCGAAAGCTAACAATGAAAAATGTCAGCCAAAAAACACATTTAATAAAATTTAATTAAGTTATGATGTAAGTGTAAAGTTGTGAAAAACTTCAATTTTAAAATGATAGAAGCATTCACAAATATAAACATGACATCAAATAAAATAATCCAGTTAAATCTAACAAAGAGGTAACTTTATCAATAAGTGCAAGTGTTATTAACAATGAAAAGCACAATGCAGAATATATTTTTAAATTTTTTTATTTTAATCCTAATTTCAACTACTTATGTTAAATTATAGTGCTGTGGTAATTTAACATATAATTGGTAAAGCATTTGCTTCAAGTCTAGGAAAAACACAGCAAAAAACCTAGACATACCAAAAGTCAAAATTAAAATCAAAACCAAGACGTATCATTATGCCTTTTTTAATTATAAGATGCCTAACCCTATTTAAACGGAGATTTTCTTCTTGTCTATTAAAATTATTAAGGTATTTATATATTTCAATTGCTTCAAGTTGTAAACGAACATAATAATGAGTTTGTCTTAACAATATTTCCATATTGTCAAATTGAATATCATGATTTAGATTATTCCGGGCATGGTCAGCCACATCAGACTTCTCTGGTTGACCTAATCTACAAAATCTCATATGTGCTTTACGTCTTGTATCAAAGCTACGTTTTGTGGTTCCGATGTATACTTTTCCACATGAACAAGATAACTTATACACTCCGGAAGATGATAAAGCGTTTGACACATCTTTAGGTGATCTAGTCCTAATGCCATATTTAATTAGGATTTTTTCAATTTTATCTGTAGCATTAGATATAAAAGGAAGAAAAGCAGTACCAACATTCA
>JARFJB010001941.1:1537500-1572500 GCA_036346205.1 Vesta saturnalis | reverse complement strand
AAAATCTCTCAACTGAGAGTAACCGATTATTTAAATTGATGCAACCGTTTATTATTGTATACAGATTCCCATGTTACGAATTTTACAGGAAAGACGTTTCATTAACGTCTAGAAGTGAATCCGTATTAGTAAACCAGAGCGTTTCCGTAAGGTGAGGGTGTGTTTAACGTGATCTCATATGTGTGGAAGTTCACATCCGCCGTAAGCATACATTTGGACAGGATATTGCTCTTCCTGAGTGTAGGTATCGTCTGACTTACCCTCACGTAAATCATATTAATCGTGTGTTCTTAAAATGCTGTTTTTTACATATTTGAAACCTTTTCATACAAAAAATGGCTTTGAAATTTAAATCTTTTTCAAAGGTTTTTAAACTGAAATTGTTTATGTATGGAAGTGCACCTCTTGATTTAATTTCGTTGAGAAATAATTTAAAGCTATGATTTTATGCGAAATGCATATCATTAATTTCATAGTCAAATATTAATATTATTTAGCTGTATGTATTATTTACTTTGCATTTTTTAATAAAAAAAATTGACTTTTTGTTTAATTACAAATTAAACAATTTAAAATTTTATTCAAATCTCTCAGACGCATACAAAATGTTCAATTACATTTATATTCTTTAACATCACTTCGTGGAATTGCATAATTAATAGCACTAATGTTTCAAATATACTTCCACAAGATTTTATATAAATATTTATTTCACAACGCCTTTCAATACAACATGTATCGTTATCAAGAGAAAATATATAAGTAAAATAATAATGAGTTACGGTGACAAATCATTAAGATAAAGCAGCAAACCTGTAAATTATAATTCCTGATTTAAAATGTCTGTTAGGGTGAGTCTACAAGATCAATCTGTTCGTTCATTAAACTGTATTTTCTGTTTATGTTTATAAATTTCGAATGCTTCCAAAACATCTAATGTATCTTTTTTATTACAAAAATTAAAAAATTGTATACTGTTTTGTGAAGATTATTTACTATTAAACATTTGACAAAATATGATTTGCCTGTGTGCTTATTTTTGTAACATCTAATAAGTTTTTTGTATTTAATATCAAAGAATTACAAGATCTGTAGTTCAATTTATAAATACCCGCTTTCAGAATGTCGTTAGTTGAATATTTCCCATTAAATAAACATTTAAGAACATTGATATTAGTTTTAAAAACTACTTTGTAATTGTTCTTTTGTAATATATGTGAACTTAGTCACACTTAGGTGGATGGATATGGTGATATCTAATTGCCAAGAGATGTATATGAACGGTTACCTTAAATTTTTCATATCATACGTGAGAGGAAACAGAAGCTAGGGAGATTAAAGAATTTAGAAACCGTGTAGAAGAATGTGTACTGCGCTCGTTTGGTACGACCAGTAGAGATTTATACTGCATATTATTGATAATATGAATAAGCGAACCGAGTATTCCTAGCAGAGGTGATTCGAGATGGTATCAAATAATGTAATTCGGCAGCGTAAGAGCCATTGTAATACCGATAAAACTAAAATAGAGCTGAAACAATTATTCTATGCTCCAGGGACTGTACCTATGTCAGGAGTTAAGGAGGGGTTCATTTATAAGCCTAATCGCATATATTAAAGTAAAATCAACGATATCGGGACTGTATTGGCGAGCACCAACAAAGAGGTGAAAGTTATATTCTAGATGAAATCGAATTTCTTATTCTGGGCAAGGAAGCTATTATAATAGTTTATTTTGTGAAAACACGACTGAAATCTATATAAACCGATAAATTATCATTGCACATTTACATTTTGGAGATTACCACTATTTGTGAAGAAAGACCCAATCCAATTTTTTTTAAATAATTGCGGTCCACAAAAGTCTAAATTTAGCCAAACGTGCTAAGGCACTCACGAACAGTAAGGAGGATAATAGGGGAATATTTCATTACCAAGAGATGCCTATAAACGGCTACCTTAAATGTTCTCTTATCATACGTGAAAGGAAATCAGAAACCAGGAACATCATTCCAGAGTTTAGAAGCCTTGTAGAGGAAAATGTATTGCCCCCGTTCGGTACGACAGGTGGAAATTTGTACTGCATAACGATGATATCAATGAGTAAACCAAGCATTCCCAGCAAGGTAGCCTCAGATGGTATCAAAGAATGTAATCTTGGGATATTTTCTTACTGAATCCCCCACGTGCCTGAATTAATTGCCGGAAATTTCTTCTCGTTCACGAATGTTTTGAGAAAATTATACCTCGTCTTCGACTCGGGATAATTTTCAAAACATTTGTGATTCGAACAAATTTCCGGAAATAATCCAAGCACTAGGGAGATTACAAGTGATAATGGTATTTGTAATACCGATCGTACAAAGAAATGATTGAATCGATTCTTATCTGCTCAAGGGATTTTATGTCCGAAGTTAAGCACGGGCCATTCATAAGCCTAATCGCTCTTTTTTGAATACGAAACAACGATATCGAAAGCGTATTGGGGATCACCAACACGGAGGTGAGAATTATATTCTAAATGAGGAAGAAAGGAAAGGCCACGTATTTCATTCCCTCCCCAAGGAGGAGGGTGGGCTGCTCGAGCTTTCCGAGCGCCTTCGGCCACAATCATGGATTCACAGGATACATACATACATTACGTATATATGCATGGTGGGATTAAGGATGGGTGTGGTCAGGATAAGATTGGAAGGAACGGAGTTAGAGTTGTGAGGGGGAAAATACTACCCCAGCATTCACCTAAGCAGCCGCACATGGTGTGCATATACGCAGTGACCATGCCGCTACATGTGTATGAGGAAAACCCCCTGAAAAAACTTCATACAAGGTAGACGGTAACAGGAATCGAACCCATTACCTCCCGAATGCTAAGCGGATCGTGTCACCACTACACTACCATCTCGGTTCTAAATGAGGTCGAATTTGGGACTTATACAGCAGAAAGAGTTGTAGAGAGGTAAAGTATTGCTTAGCTCTGTACATAAAGCCTATTTTACGAGCAGCTGCTGTAGTAGCTGGCTGAAGATGGTCAACCCATGATAGCATAGTAATAGAGTCTGAAAACTTAATAACTAAGCCATTCACACTTATAACAGCAAATGATCGATCTTTTTTGGCGAACACAAGGCAATACTGAGTTTTATTACCATTAAATTTAACTAGATTATTACTTCCCCATTCAAGCATACGTTGAATGTCTTTGTTGATTGAAATAGCCATTTCAGCTTTAATCTATTGATTTGAGGTAGAAAGTGGATAACCATTATGAGTAGACTGATATAAACTACAATGTGGGAATAAGATCATTTATGTATAGCAGAAGAAGTGTAGGCGCTATAAGTGATCCCTGTGGCACGGCCGCGTTAATGCCAACTTGTTTTGAAAAAATCAGTTTATTATTCAGATATATGTTTTCTCTAGGAATAAAACATTTTGATTTAGTACAAGTACAAAAGGTCCTTTCCACTTCTGTACCATTACACCGGCGTGGACGTGGTGCAAGTAATTGAGCGTACGTACAGTGTGGTGCCCATCCGAGATGTTCCTGTAGCGAAGTGTCCGATGGTTGCCATCGGTTAATTCGAACTCCACACATAAGCATTCAACCGTTTCGTCTGAAGATGTGGAAATAAACCCTGCTGCTACAAGAGATGAAGGTGAGTGAACTCCATACCATGTTCGATACGTACGAATGTTTATCGAAAAATTGTAATACTGAGGATAATAAATGGTAGGTGGCACGTCGCACACCTTCTCACCGTAGAACAAGATAAGATACTAAGAGGAAATAATTTATTATATACAATATACACATGTTTTGAAAAATCTGGAATACTGGAACTGTGGCAAGATCTGTAACAAACAAAATAGACCCACGTACCACACAAAATTAAAAAACGCCGAACGCGTTTCGATAGCTACGCTATCATTAGCGGTCGACCCTACGCGTTCGGTGTTTTTTAATTTTGTGTGGTACGTGAATATATACATTATACAAAATTAATTGTCCGAATATTACACTTCACCGCAGAGTATGCATGAATCATCTTCATATACCTCGTGTAGCATCGTTAGGGCCTCTACACGATGATCACCAGTATTCCTGGTGTGATATGTGGTAAATTGCGACCCATCTATCCATATGTGTATGGTGGTCAATAACTCGGTAGTTACTAGGTTGCACTGCTTTGTAGCAGTCATAGCATAAATGCATACGACCAGCAAGATGATAACGAGTATGAAGGGCAAATGTGTACGAATAATATCCCAAATTATCCATGAAGGCATGATAGTGGAAGTAGCGAATTCCTTTATCCAGGGTGGTAAACCATTCAGTATTCCACTGCACATCTTCATATGTATTCTTTAGCGCTTCTAATGTCGTATAAGGCAGTAGTCGCTTTTTTTCAAATTGTATCAGTTTGGTGTCAGTTCACATGGTCGCCGCGCACTTAGATTAAAAAGTGATAATGGTTGGTAGCACTCCATAGCATCCTAATCATTTTGTACTGGGCTATCAGACATACTGATACTGTTGGAAATAATACGATACTATATGTGTAGTTACCCCTACCTTTAAAGGAAGAAATGTGCTTCTGAAACATATGTCTGGGTAACCCAGTAAAATAACACGAATGACGTTGGTATTGAGTAACCTTGGAAATGGGGGAAACGTGTGATGGGGAGGACATTGTAATTGTGGAAACCTTGAGGTTGCAGGAACTTTGAAAATGTGGGGTTCGAAAGGTCAAGAGGACAACCTTCACAGTTATTGGTGAGATCCCGCCAACCATGAAGAAAAGCCGTGAAGGAAGACCATGAAACGGTAGGGATGCTGAAATAGAGTGCAGTGTGGCGGTCGAGGTCACGTAGGTAACCTTGACGGTAGAAATAGTGGGGAAGGTAGGATATAAACGCAGAGGGAGTACATTTGAAACCAGTATCATATGTAATGGAGAACATATTACGTCAAGCGGTAGAAAAAGCGGGGTTTGTGAGTGTTATGAATTCAAGTGGATGTCGAGATCTGAAGGAGCTTGGAAAGCTCGAGCAGCCCGCCCTCCCCCTCGGGGACGAAATGAAATACGTGGCCTTTTCCTTTTCGGATGTCGAGATATTTTAATTAACAATGTGCAGTTTTTTAAATAAAAGTAAATCGAAGTATGTTAGTGTCAGTCTGTGACCCCAATTCAATTTTGAACCAGTCGTGAAACTCTTAAGAGTAATGGAGTGATGTTTGATAACCAGGAATGGCACTTACTTATGGATAATCAAGGGATAATTACAATTTATTTCTACACCTGAAGGAACATGGCTACCTACAAAGATGGGCTTGAAAACTATATCGTATGAAACTATTAACAAGAAGAAAATTATACGCATCTCGGATTGCGAAGAATCAGAAAGCTATTTAGTATGGGAGTCTATACAACAGTTATGGAGACTTCTTAAAATAGTCAGCTACCTACTATGGAACTTCCTGCATTTTTATAATAAACTAATGCATGCGGCGGCAGAAACGCCAGATGTTGACATACACAGGTTAATAGTGCTATTACAAGATATATTTGATCTCAATGTGGCATGTGTTATGGAAATTGTAGAATTTGCCAAAGACAAAATGGATATTGACGTAGACGATGCGAAATCTTGCAAGTAATAAGGGGGGGGGGGAGGTAACGCATATATAGAGAATAGCGATAATAATAAATGTTTTAGTCAATAAGTGGATGTGTTATAGTGCAGAGTCGTGGTCTAAAGCTGTAGATTGTGTTAGTGCAGTGCAAAGACTAATACGTTAATTTCAATCATTAGAATTTGATGCTGAATATGAAAAAGTGTATGGATGAGGCACGTTTACTGATGACTATTTAGATAATTTAGTTTATAAGTATGGTAGTGGAATACGTCTGTGTGAGAAATAGTTTCAATCGCATGAAGATGGTGTAGAGAGCATTTGTTGTATTAAGCGATTAATAGAAGACCTTAGAAAAGTATCTTTGTAACAATTTGTACATGAAATAGAATGTCATTTACCGAATTATATTTCAACAGATGACAACACAAGTGAAGGAGGTCCGCATTAATGAGCTCAAAAACGTAGTTCACGATGTAGTGGAATGGGAGCGAAAAGGGAATGGGAACAGTTAGCTAGAGAATCTGCATGCTTTATGAAAAGAATAGAAGACTGAAGTAAAATAATTTACCAGTCCTGGAAAAGCAACATCGTGATTATGTGTTTTTGAAATGCTTTAGTATATAGTATGTATTAATATAAATAAAAATGTAAAATAAAAGAGTTATTTATTGCATAATAATATTGCAGTATATAATTAATTGAACAGAACGTATTATATAATGTCTTTGTTAGAAATCCATGAATTGTGAGAATTATCAAAATCCAACTATTTAACGAGGGACTTCTTTCCTTGACGCTATATTCCATGTTCAACTAGGTGAATGTCAGGATATTTAACACTTTGAAGTTCTGGCTCATAGAAACGTCCTTGTATCTCGTCATCTCGACTATCACGTAATGTGTAGGTAATTGGACTGGAACGTTTCACTGCTGTTATTCGAAAGGCTTCATAACTCCAATTCGGCGTGTATCCCTTAGAGAATATGCTTCTGTATTTTCTAATACGTACATAATCGCCCACTTTAAATTTAGGCGTCTTATGGTCAAGAACATTATGGCATTTTAAAAAATGTCAAAAATAGATGCAGAATTCTTTTGCGTTACATCAATAGGTTTGAATTCGGTGGTTCGATGGTTTTTGAATTACAATCATCAACGATTTGAGGTAATATTGATAGCCATGTATAGGAACCTTGCATGCTGAATGTTTTCCACATTATTGCTTTAAGAGTACGGTTTACGCGTTCAACTATGCTACTCTTTAGGTTGGAATAAGTACTGTAATGATTCATTTTAAATTATTTCATTACTTTTTTAAATTCTGCATTATAAAACTCTGTTCCCATGTCAGTTTGTATACGTATGGGCGTCCTTTGCAAACCAGACAAAAGTTTATTCATTACATCTGCAACTAGTTTACCATTCTTGCGTTTGATTGGATAAGCCCAGACATCTTTAGAAAATGCATTTATTACTACTAAAAAGTATCGAAATCCTTTATTTACCCTAGCATAAGGTATCATCTCTACTAAATCAACTTGAAACAGATCATTTAAACCTTTAAGTACCACACAACGGCGGAAAATTTCTTCTTGCTGGTTTATACACTTCTTCATCAAAAGTTTTACTCATTTTATCGCTTTGGATTTCACTACGAACTCTAAGTGGAACATCGTTGCACTTGCAAACTGTATAAACTCTGGTATAGTCACTTTAATTGCGGCATTCCTAGTTATATGGTGACCAATTACTTCGCTTGCAAGCGCAAATTTTTATCATCTATGTTAAGCTCGAGACCTGGATGACTCCACTTGCAATAAACTACGGTGCCCTCGTTACATGGAAAGGTATAGGTGTCAACTGTACCAGTGGGAAACTAATTCTCTTTTTAATTATGAACAATATGTTTACCAAATTTATCTATTGGCATCAGTGCTGGATTTGTAGTAGTATCTGTAGTGATGGTCGTTGTAACAATGAAATGAAATGAATATAGTAATAGGTCTATAAAAAGATCCTACTTTATTACTTTCGCTTTACGTAATTCGTCAATTTTATATATATATATATATATATATATATATATATATATATATATATTGTTACATTCGTTACTTTTGCTGTACAATTAAGTAAATTTCTATCTATTAAAATTAATGAATTACTCGTATTTCTTTGAACTTTCTATTTTTCTACAAATAATGACATTCCTCTAAGCTTATCTCTGTAGTGTCTTGAATATATTACGCTTCACAATTAAAAACATTTCTGTAGTGGTTGGGTAAGCTTTTTGATAGTCACTTATAAGTTATATTTCAACTTCATGTGTTGGGTGTCACTGGTATATATCGGTTTGACATCCGAATATTTGACTTTTAATTTCACTTCCTTCCTGTCTGTTGTTTGACGAAAGAAAAGCCATTTTGTTGTTTCCTGAAAGAAAAATGTTAATTGCTGGACTTTAGTTAGCCCATCGATGGTTATCGGTTTTATAACATTTTTCTAATTTTTGTGCCGAATCGCTATAATTAGTGGGTACAAACGATTTATATCGGATATATATAGGAAATACTGAAAGCAGGTGAGCTTTTGTTACGCTTGGTTTTTTTGTTCTTCTACCACGTTTTACTTTCAGACAATCGATCTGGTTCGATTGAAGAACTAAATCCATTAAGAAAATCATTAAAGCAATTAGCTAAAGGGGTTAGACTTAACCTCACAAATTTCTCTCCACGAAGTTGTTTTTACGCTTTAGATTCGCTGGTAAGAATGTAACAACCTACTTTAACGGTTGCTAGCTTTATTTTTATTTTAGGGGAAAGCAATTACTATTTAGCTGTTCGAGACAGTTATCAGCTGTTCTCGTGCTCGTACTTGACTGAATCCATTTCTGAACGTTACCATTAATACTTTTCTGATTCTCTACCTCATTGAAGGTAAGATTGATATTCATGCTTTCATTTGGCTGTATGTATTTAATTTTAGAGGTACTTTTCGTACGCCATATAATATACTTTTCGTACACCATCTAAATATACTTGTAAATATGGATATAGGTACGCTGTAGTACATTTGTATATAATTCGTACATAGTTGGACATACTGGCATTTGTCTGATGAAGTGTGTTACTTATTACATAATTAGCAAGAAATTTGACTTTGAAGGGTGGAACACCTGTGAAATATTTGAAATTATAGCTTTCCGGCAGGCTGGGATATGAAAGATAAGTTATAAATCACTCATATTCAGGGTCTTTTGGATACCTTAATGCTTTGATTAATCTGTGACAAATCCTATAAGTTGTATAGACCTATGTACGTGTTTGTGATAAAACTTTAAGTGTTATTGCACAAATTTTTGCGCTTTTACATGAAATTGCTTTGGGTAAAATTTTTTAAGTGTAAAAATTACCATGTCTATTGGTAATCTATGTATTTAAACACTGTTTTGTAAGAAACTGTGTAACTGGATGCATTCAGCTCAACAGATTCTAGTTAAAGATTTTATTAACCACCTGATATTCGTAGCAATTGTATTATTACTATAATCTTTTATTCAATGTGCCTTTACAACTTGGGGAATGCTTAAATTACCTGTATACTATATTTTATTAAAGACTATAAACCTATGTTTTAACATAACTTAGCTTTGAAATTCTGTATATTACTTTGCCATTTTTGGATGTAAATTTAACTTGATTTCATTATCTAAATTCTAGTATTAGACTCTTTGGGTGGCTTCCTATATTGTGTATTTAAGAGCACAAATATTCTATGTATTATCTCTGTGGTTAACGATTTGTGTAACACAATTGAATTAATTATTTAATTAGGGAATTATCTCCCTTTTACTTTTTGGGGAATATAAATTAAATTATATGTGTGTGTACATACAAATGCAACTGACATGATATGTAATTAATACATCGCTTTTGTTTTGGGGACTTTGCTTTACAACTATTTTTCCTAGTGCTCAGATCCTTTCACATATTCGTTGCTTGTCTAGAAAAGTGGCAAATTATCTATTAATCTAGGGCTGCCTGATTTATCGTTCTAGCTGGCGCTCTCTCTTCTCTTTCAGCTTACAGATATCATCTGCATCACTGTAGAACCCCTCCACCTCTACCGTGACCGAGCTACCGGCAAGTCCTACAAAGGTATCTCCTCTGTTAGGGCAAGTTTTGGGTACAAGTCGAAGTTTGCACGTAAATATATATATATATATATATATATATATATATATATATATATATGGTTGGCACAGAGATCCCGAAGACGAGTATGATTTGACATATGACGTACACTTTCTTCCCGAAAAAAATAAATTTTTATTGCTGAAGCTGAACTCAACTTTGCTTCAGAGAATTTTCATATCGCTCTTCCTGATGGATCATCCTTAGATTATGATGGAATTCCGGGATTACATGAACTACTATCTAAAAAAGCTCCTACGGGATACAAAAAGGGTGATCTACAGCTACACAATGACATTTTGTGCCGCATAAATGCTGTCCGATGTAATTATAACCCAGATGATCAAACCCAGGGAACTAATAGTAGGAAATACATTGAGATCATCAAACCATTACTTCAACCTCGAAAACGCCCCGCTACATCAACAACCGACGATCATACCTCGTTTACAACCTCTTTTTAGTAGACCACTATGGTTTGAGTATTGATTCTTGTTAAAAGTGAAAAGTAAATTTTTTTCGGTAATTCTGTATCTTGTGGAATGAAACGGATGTCACCCTTTGTAATACTGAACCATAACTTATGGTGGTAATACATATATATATATATATATATATATATATATATATATATATATATATTGTGTGTGTGTGTGTGTGTGTGTGTGTGTGTGTGTGTGTGTGTGAGTGTGTACATACAATTGCGGTCATTTAGTCTTACGATTTTTATATGACGGCTCGTTTTGATTCTCGGTAGTCGTTGCTTGATCGTAATGTCGTACATATCTACATTTACCGGTACAAGCCGTATCTTACAGGCCACCTTTAACCTACCGATGTATCTCGATAATGAGTCGGAATATGTAATGGGGTTGACTAGTTTTGAATTTTGCAATACTATACAAAACGTTACTTCCAAGAAGAACCAACTCGTAGTTGGAAAAATTACAATTACCACCAGGATCATACGAAATCGCGGATGTTAATAAACATTAAATACAGTCAAGAAGTCGAGAGGATATATTAATTTACGAGTGAATAATAATACTATGAAAGCAATTATGAAAGTAACAGATGACATTAACTTCAACGTAGAAAATTTGGAAAATTAGGACCGATACTGGGATTTAACAAAAAGATTTACAAAGGTAAAGAGTTGCATACCTCTGAAAACCCTATTAACATTATCAAAGTTAATTCATTAATTATCGAGTACAATATAACAAGTGGAAGTTTTAAAAATGGAGTGTCATCACATATTATTCATCAATTCTTTCCCAGTGTACCATCGGGATACAAAATAATTGAATCCTCTACATGTCATCTATTTACCTATAAATACATTCACCATTTCAACCATAACACTTAAAATAGTAGACCAAGACGGAGATCTCATCCATTTTAACGGTGAAGTCATACCTTTAAAGAAGAGATGTACATGTAACCATAGCAAGGCAAAGTATAAAAGATCGAAATGTGGAAATGTGGGTCAGTAAGCGTTCAGTGCTCAAAGCATTGGCAGTGCAGAATAGAGCATACTTGCAAAATCTTGGTTTTACAGTAATACAATGAGTATATTAAACATAAACGAAAAAGTTGTTGTTGATAATGCTATAGTAAATTCCGAACTACGCACCCATCAGCCATATACTACGAGATTTGGAAACAATGATGAAATCAGAATATCCATTCAGGAAGACATGTGCACTTTATCATCAGAAAGTTATATCTACGTAGAGGGAAAATTGTTGAGGGAGGAAGGTGCTGTCTGTAACACCGCGCGGTTTGTTAATAATGGCATTCCATTTTTATTCAGTGAAATTAGATACGACATGAATGGAATAGTGGTAGATTCCGTGACGAAGGTTGGATTAACGTCTATTGGATTGGTATCATTGACACTCAACGACCACGCTCGTCAAGAAAATGCGAGTTGTTTCTTACCTCAAAGAGCACACTAACAAATGCGTTAGGGCATTTTAATGTTTACGTACCTTTGCGAATGTTACTCTGCTTTGCGGAAGATTACAATAAAGTGATATTGAACATCAGACAAGAATTGGTTTTAATTCGCACTAACATTGACACCGACGCAGTAATTTCAACTGTTGCAGATGAAGCAATAAAAGTTAACATAGATAAAATATATTGGAAAGTTCCACACATCATTCCAGCATTAGCGGAGGAATTGGCGTTAACGAAGTACATTGATAAAAATGTAAATACTCCAGTAGCATTTAGAAGTTGGGAAACTCATATGTATCTAGCCGTTCCAAAAACAGATAAACATACATGGGCAATCAAAACATCGACTAGTATGGAAACACCTAGATACATTGTTATCGGATTTCAAACTGGTCGAGAAAATAATGTTTCTCAAGATATGGGCAGATTCGACAAATATGCACTAAAGAATATTAGGGTATTCCTTAACACGGGCCGTTGTTCGTATGACAAGTTAAACGTTAATTATTATAACAATTACTTTGCTAAATTGTATAAAATGTTTGCTAAATTCTAAATGTCATATTATCAAAGAGATGGTCAATCATTACTCA
This sequence comes from Vesta saturnalis, assembly GCA_036346205.1. Classification (NCBI taxonomy): domain Eukaryota; kingdom Metazoa; phylum Arthropoda; class Insecta; order Coleoptera; family Lampyridae; genus Vesta; species Vesta saturnalis. The sequence continues at coordinate 1,560,108 of JARFJB010001941.1, read as the reverse complement.
CACCTAATCAATTTACGGCAGTCGCACCATTGATAGTGCTAGACTGTTCGAATCAAAAAGAGACATTGCACTCTAAAGCAGAAGTACTTCGTGTAGAATTCGACATAGCCGCGAATACGATAGCATACTGTGTTACACTCCATGGTCGATTATATATGTTGAGTTTATTTATTATATATTACACATTATGAGTACATTCTGTATATATTCTCTCGATAATGAATTCTTACATAATATTATTATGCTGTATCGTTATGTTACATATTATCATATATTTTATAACTTTCATTATGGAGGTAATATATACATATATCTAAGACTAGCAATTATCAGTACCCAAACTTTAGTTACTCTCTGGATCATACAAATTCATTTGCCTAGCAACCTCCATTGTAAAGTTGATCTAAACACGAACATTTTACACATTACTGTTTGATCAGAGGCCTCTGCAACAGCTTTGTAGTCTACCTCCGTCAGCACTTTTTAAATAAAGATTTTGTTAACACCTTTCGCTTTCTTAACCACTTGTTCATCAGCAAGCTTTAGACAAAACGATTTTGATCCTGCACCATAAAAATATTGAATAGCTTTGCCTTCATACTCATCTTTCATTCTTCCGACGACAGATGTATTGGTCGTAATACCGTACAAATCGTTTTGATAGTTGGATGTGTCATATTCATCAAGATTATTCCGCATATTTGCATACACATCAGTTGTTATCTTGACAATTAAAGACTCTGTGTCTATGTAGAGCAACGTTACATTATTACCATAATGACTGCGCAAGATATCGAAAAAAAATCAATACATTATAATTTTGGAAAGATCTAAAATACTAAATCCGTCATATGAGAAATTGTCATAAGTAACGACCTGTTACGACAATTGCACTGCAAATAATTTATCAGTGAATTGAATAAAATTTTTAAATTGCGGTTTTACGACGTACCGTGCTAGACCCAAACGACGACTGTTATTTTCCCAATGCCTTAATAAGTTGATTACTCCTCTTTTGTCAACATTCTCCATTGTTTTACCAAATACGCCATTGTTCATGCATTTAAAGAAATACTTTTCGAATTTGTTCTTGGTTTGATTTCGAAGTGTTGTATTAAGATCTATATATGGTACTAACCAACGACTTTGACGAAAGCGTAAAATTCTATGAATACGAGTAATAATTAACCCATGCTCTATACATTTTTTAAATACCTGTAATGTATAACATAGTTGGTCTTATCACACAAGTTAGGAATTAATTTTTCCTCCTTGGAATGTGGTGCGCAGATCATTTCGGGACAAAAAGGATAATCATTGTGCTCATCATGCAGGTGGCGCGGATAATGTATATTAACTTCTAGTACAAACCCAAAATCGTCATCATCATTAATCTTTAATACATCAAATTGATTAATTTTCTCTTCAGTTAACCACATAAACCAATCATGTGGGAGATATTGTCGCATACTCCATCCATGTAAGTTCGTAGCATCCAAATACTGTAAATACACTTTAGGACGATTAGGGTCATAATTTGGAACAAACTCATTAGCAATGCTTCTCCGCTTAACACAAGTACTCACTCCACCACGAATACATTTCTTAAAACTGTGGTACATACCCCTATCAAGTAATAAATCCAACTGTACTTTAGTACATTTCAACATAGCATCCCATGTCAATCCTGGTATGGTAACATACTGCGTAGGTTCTAAACCATACACGTCTAGACATAGTCGCCTAAAGTTTTCGAACATGTCAGCCAACAGCAACACGTCTGATTTTAAATATATATCAGCATAATCACCGAGTGTATTACTCTTAGTGATCCCACACCAGTAGGACGCGACAGTATTCTTCATCGGATATATTTTCATCACGCATTTTATCGTAGAATTTGTCATAGGAAGGTACAGTGACATCGTCTAATTTACTAAAATTGTCTACGTACGCATAGGAAATTACCTTTCGTTCTAAGTTAAAGTCATTATTATCACCAAAATATTTCCTAACCTCTCTACATTGATCGTCTGATTAATTCTGAAATAGAGTATCTAAAGATGCACCCATGAACCTGCAACTATCAACGAATCCCAAATGTATGTACTTCTTTTCACTAAGACCACGATCGTTTAGAATTCGTCTACATAAATATGCTTACCGAACGTTATGTATTTTTCACTATTAACAGGGAGTACGGTAATTTCTTCAGTTTCACTCTCTGTTTGATAAACAGGTGAACATCGTAACCACTGAAATTATGGAAAAAAACTGGTAATTGACAGTTTAAATTACAATTTAAATGTGCCACACTACGATATATACCAGTGATGTGACAGTGATCTCGTACTTTGGAAGATCATCCGTAAAAAGCTTGTCGCATATATAGCAATTTAGACTTTGTTCATGTATCACATTTTGTTCATTAGTTATTGGTAACATTGGACCAACAGTTTTGAAATGTTCATTATATATCCGTTTCACATCGCTTTCTATTCGTGTAATAAATACCTTCGCGGCATTAACCCCCCTATAAAGTTCTAATTTGGACCAAGCATCGTTTACACCACACTCATTATAATATTTGAATGAGAATGGTTCATGTTTACCCTTTAAAGGTTGAAAAGTGAGTGATTCTACGGGTTTACTTTAAGCGGTCAGTAATAACAAAAAAAAAGACACAGTAATGAGATAAAGCGGTCAGTAATGGACCACTTTCCAACCTATGTGGGAGCTACTATCCATTTAAACTATCAACGTCAAATTGACAACTTACCAATTTTAATAAAGGGTCAGCAGTATGCAACCATTTTTTTCTCACATGCGTAGATGGTGAGTGAACGCAAGCAATAGGTGGAAACAAACAACGCGTTTTCTTTAATAAGCATATTTAATAAGTGAATTACCGATAACAAGTAACGACAAAACCAATAGAAAAATAGTAAGCCAAACATTTATGGCTTCTCAGTAAAGTAAAATTTAAAACTCGCATTATCACGACCTTCAATATTAAACGACAAGTGGTGATGGATGTGTTCCAAATTTTTTTTATTTGAACTGTATAATGTTGCTTGTTCTTTAATTGTGAATAAAATCGTATTCAAACCTCGGCAAAAGTACCATTCCTCTGTCTCGAGAACTAGTTCACCTCGAGGATACGCCTCTCGGTAAACTATACTTCTCTCGACAGGAATGGAACACTTTCCACCTCGGTATGTAATATACTATTATCCATATATAATGCTGATTATCCGTTTGGTTACTGACTAATAGTAGAGACTGGTATAGTAGAGAGGACCCACTACTCCATAATAAGCTGACCATCACGATACGTATCGTCCAGTCCATAAACATAGACGGAGATGTTATTGTTGGGCTCAAAAGTTGAGATATTAGTCATCTTAACAGGAAAATCTACACCGTTCCAGTTTCAGCGTCGTGAAATCAAGGTAAGAAGTCGTCGCTGTAGTAATCCTTTCGGTGTCACTAATTCTGATACAATAGCCCACGTAAAGCAACAATTATCACTATTCTTCACATTCACTATGGCGTGTTTATGCGCAATTTCGGCCGGGCATTCATACAGGGTGAACTCGTAGTGGGAGAAAATTTCAACGTTTACTTCTAAATATACGAAATGCACCTGCGGCCACCCTACAGAACAGCATATATTAATAATATATTACAGTAATACTCACACTTAACAGAATATTTATGCTGAAATTCTGGTTGCTTAGTATCCAAGATTTCCACTACTCTTTGAGAATAATCTTCCAACACCATCCAGACACTCAATATATATATATATATATATATATATATATATATATATATATATATATATTATATATATATATATATATATATATACAGTTATATTAAACTCAAAATTTATTTGAGATATCACTAACTTGTACGCTAATATGAATCTGGCGATTACAATACTGTCATCGTCTTATAAAATATTTCTTATCATCTAAATAATTGAAACATTGAAATGGACAAATAAGTAATTAGTTTCTTAGTAATAACAGATAGTAAGCTAATAAACAATATTTTCCATGTTTGGATTGTTTAATCTTATCTCTATGTAAAGAATATAATTATAGATTGGTCTCATTTCTAACCAAAGGATGTAATTATGTATATATATATATATATATATATATATATATATATATATAAGGTTGAGGAGTAGATTATTGTACGAGTTGAGAAACAATACCAAGGATAATCGGGATAGAGTGTTGCTGATCACACATATTCTACCCAGCATTGCATATCACCCTGCTATGTGCTTTGGGCTGGAAACAAGGTATTAAACCCAACTATTTTCCAGAAACACCGCGGCACATGCAAGGCTCAATACACTCTGGGGAGAAGATACTGCGTTTTCCACTATATCCCTCACCGGTGATTGTGCAGGTAAGTATTATATGGGTGATGGGACTCCTAGATAATGCTAAGTCATTCACAGACCATTCATTATCTATAAAATCCGCAGCACACACAGGACTGAGGATACTCTCTGATGAATCCTCCATTTGCTCGACTTGTATCGAAGAGTTCATAGGACTCCACTCTTCAGCGAACTCTTCGATACAAGTAGGGCTCAGGACAATCTCAGAAATATGCTCCCTGACCTCTCCTACCATAGAACTACTGTACGACCACTCCTCCATAAATTCTACGGTAGAAGCAGGGCTCAGCAAACCTTCAAATGGATTCCCTACTATTCTGCCCTCTGCGTGTGTTGCAGATGTGGACGACTGATCATCTACAACACATGCAGGTGTCAGAGTAGTCTGAGATTCATCTCTCCAGCACCGGCTGCGCTACAGAGCTTGACGATGAACGCTCTTCCGCAATTGGAGACAATTCATCCCCAAATTCTGCAATGCAGGCAGGACTTAAGACATGGTACAATACTACCTGATCTTCTCTCACGGGTGACTGTCTACTCTCATACGGCTCACGTACAGGTTGTAGGGTGAGCAGTATTTCGTCCACGTCTGCCTGCTCGTAATTGCGTGATAATACCACATCCAAATCGTCCGCTGGAGGTGGTGTATCCAAAAACCGCAACGCTACTTCACAGTCATCCTGGTCGAAATACTGCTCGCTCTCCACCAGGCCACCCTCAGCACCACCTTCATGGAGTAGCTCCATCACATCCTGCGCGTGATCCGTATGAGGACGGTCTCCTAGCAACCTCCTCATCCCGCGGTAGTATCACAACTTGGCTTATGATGTTCACTCGTCCACCCGCCGCTACGAGACGATCATAAGCCACGCATGATAGATGAACGCACTTTCTTACTTCTGTTTACGGCTGACCACTACGGCAGCGGCTACAATTGGGTTTACTGAATCTAAAAGCGATTACTATTATTAGTGTACAAAAGATAAAGTAATAAACTTAAAGTAATGGAAAAACATTTGCATTGTTTAAATTAAAAGATTTTTTGGAAATTATACTTTTATGAAAAAATAACTTTCCAAGCACAAAATGAACTTTTTGAAATTCATTCAAGTCAGACAATTGTTTGCAACTATTCTAAGTTCTTTTGAAATTATTACAGACCTTGAAAATGTCCTCTAAAAATGCATGAAAAACGTTGTTTTTAGTGGGGGAAACACCTATATTTAGCGAAATAAAAATAGTGTAAATTATTCGTACAACTGCTTCTATAGTAGATAATACTCAAATCATAATTAATGCTAGAGCAACTTTCCCATCATCTTCGTCATCTGGCAACGATTAATTGCCCGAGTTAAAAAATCACCATTCTTTTACGTTTCTTCCTAACATTCCGCCAACTCCCACGCCTGAGGTTGCTTCGTCCTATTCACCTGAAATTCTGTACATCCCTCCCTCTGCCTCCTTTCCGGTTGACGTGGATGCCAAATCCAGTGACGAGGACATTTATGAGATAACGACCGTAGTCCTGGACTCTCTACAAGAGTACAATCTTGGTGCGTGTACCATAATACTTGACCTGATCAATGCTGAAATCATAACTATCAGTGACTAAGAACTTGATAATACAGTAACTATTGAACTAGATGACCATACCAATGATACTGATGACATCACCAGCTTATCCTCCAGTGTTGAGGGAGTATGTTCTTCTTGTGCTGGAAACGATTACCCCAACACTGGTGAGTACGACTCTGACGTTGACATGGACGCTGCCTACAGTTATGATTCAGACGACTACCATAACGACGCGTTACGTCAACAACGACTACTTCGCGAAAGACGTACTGACTTCTGTAATGAAATTATCGTTAAAGAGAGCAGCGATGAGGACAACTTTATGGACACTCTCACAAACATGCGACGACTGGAACGTAGCGCCCAAGACCTATTGGACGTAGTAGACCAACTCAGAGCACAGGAACAGATATATAACCGCACACATGACGAGGACAATGACTGGGGTCCAGAAGACAATGACGCTGCTTAGGAGGTCCAGAGCCACGGGGATGACGATAACTGTGACGACGACATGCACAACAATGACGAAGAAGAAGAAATTGACGACACCTGGTTTTGGGTAACCCACATTCCCATGACTATTGGCCGCACTACTCTTCCTCCGTTTATAACATCATGTATGCGATGGCGTCGGGAGACAGTGCCGCCCAAAGCAATTCCGCTTTTCTTATTATCGCTGGGTGGTACTGGCTTTTCTACGCACATTGCATCATCTCCTGGGAACGTCTCACATTTACGGTATGTATTCTCTTCGTAATAATTTTTAAAACAGTTCTTACTTTCTTTACAGTTGACTACCATATGTCCGGAATTATGATGTCATGATTACGGAGAGCTCTCAAGGAGAGCAGCTCGACCGGGCCCACACTAGGCTTATAAAATTATACCTTGACTGGAATAATGTTAAGTCTAGCTGTACTAAGTGGGTATGATCACGCCATTATACATCTGGAAATGATACTGAAAACTGTCGAAGAGATTGCAAGATTATACGAGCTCATCCAAGTTCGTAATGTAGGTCTTCAACATGTGGTCTTTCCTAGTGATCGAGACAGGTATAGTAAGTATAACTATTGACACAGCGCTCCTTCAACTTATGCTTTCTTTCCAGAAAAAAATTGGCCTCAATATTACGGTCGTAGACCAGACAGACCCACACTAACTGACTGGGCGCGTCGGCTACTACACACACAGACAGACAGACAGACAGATAGACACCACACGGTGTATAAGATCAAATATATCAATATTGCTGTAATGGTATACCATCATGGACCGCTGATAAACATCTGTTAATCCTCTAGAGGCGCATCTGCGGACGATACGGTTGAATACATCATGTGTGGAGTTCGAATTAACCGATGATAAGCATCGGACACTCCGCTACAGGAACATCTCCGATGGGCACCACACTACACATACGCTTAATTACTTGCACCACGTCCGCGCAGGTGTAATGATACAGAAGTGGAAAGGACCTCTTGCACATCAAAATGTTTTATGAGAAAATCATATATCTGAATAGCAAACTGATTACATTTGTACATACAACAAATAAATATATTAACATATCATTTTTCTTGTTTCTATTGTGTTTATGGTTAAAAGTGTGGTATCGAAATATTTTTTCAGCTGGCCTTGGTGAAGTGAAACATGTGTATATGCAGGACGCATAACTAGCCTTGAGAATGTGTAACCTTTAAAAAGTGTGGGGTGCGAATGACCTACATATTGCGAGGTGTTACCTTGGGATGGTGGTGCACACGAATGACCTCGCAATTGTGTGACCTTCTTCAAGTGGGACCTTGTAATTGTGGTGTGTTCCAAAAATCTCCAATCTTACCTCCTTATGATTTTCTACCAAGCTCTTGACTACCCTTAGATTCGAACACTGTACCTTTCATTTTTGTAAGTGAAAGGTACCGTGTTCGAACTTGTGTCTTGACACCTTACCCACTGAACTAGCAAGCAGAGTCCGCTTGCAAAATGTTGCGGTGCAAAAGCAAAAACTGTAGAAATAGGCCGATCCACTCAACTAAGGATGAAAATAGATTAAAAACAAGGAAACAGGTGCCCTGCAGTCCTTGACCAGCTCAGAAAATCGGAGACCCACTATTAATGAACCCAAGGTATGTGTTTTATAATGGAGATTTCTTGATTGAAATTTGTTTGGGTTAATGGTAATAACATTTCTCTATGTAGTAACAATCTGTACGCAGCTAACGTATGTGCTTTATGGTGATATAAGTCGTTTGGAATTATGTGCAGCTTTTCTGAATATGGAGAACTCAACCTTGTTTATGTATTAATTTTTCGTTGTTTTTAGTGTAAATTTTATGTTAGGGTGTAAATTGTTAATGTTAACTAAGAACTCATCAATAAAATTTGATGAACTACCAAAACATGCTAAAATATCATACACATAACGAAACCAAAGATCTCATCGGAAACATTTAATTCAAACATTTTAATATTAGCTAAATTTGTCGAAATTCGACTGCCTAGAGGTAAGCAATTCCTTTGTAAATAAATCGTATTATTGAATGCGAAATAATTTTGTATTAACACAGTGATCAAATTATTGAATTAACCCCATTCATGTAACTAATTCAACATTATTATTAATAAACGCATACATTCTTGGGGAGGTATTTCAGAAAAGATACTAGTAACATCAAAACTTACAAGTTTATTGTGTAGTGGTAATATAATATTCTGTAGTTTATTAGTTAGCTTTAAAGAATTCAACAGATATTTTAAGTATACAATTATAATTCACATCACTTTTGGTGTTTTACCTTAATAATTTGTTACCATAACTACTTGTTATTATTTTACGTTATACATTTTCTCTTGATGATACATGGTGTACGAAATCGCGTTGAGAAATCAATAATTATACACGGTGTTTCAAAAACGTTTGCCAAAATTCCTATGACGTGTTCTGTGTGTGAAATTAAGCTAAATTTGTCAAATAACATATGGTCCAAAGGCCACCATTTTCGAGATACAGTGTGTTGAAGTTTCGAAAAAAGGGACGTTGTCTTTTGATTTCTCAGGAACTATACACACTGATAATCTGATATTACATACATTACCCACACTCTACACGAGTCATACAGTGATGCTCGCGATACTCAAGTATTCGATATAAAGTCAAAATTAAAAGAAATAAAATAATGCTTTTTTTTAGAATAATTAACTTCTATCGTAATACGTTCATAGTGAAAACAGGCAATATTGTAAAAGCAACCACAATAATTTGTATCAAATGGACTTTCATGTCAGATAGAGGTTAATAGACATCTCGATGCTAACTTAAGAAAAATTCCAAAGCCGCCCGCTTCAGTAAAAATATGGATAATACAGTCCAATTATTTTGAGTTTTATTTATTTCATTTTTAATACATGTCTGCTTCGTATTGAAATACTTTATATAGAAAAATTATGTTAAATTAAAATCGTTAAAATTAAACTCTTTCAAAAATATGCCCATATACCGAAAAAAAAGTCGATTGCATAACCTTCCATACCTACATAAGTAGGTTGGGAGGTCAAAAAGTAGAAGCTTGTACTGACATACCTTGACAGTGACTGCAAAAGATTATTACTAGTTCGAAGGTATCCATAGAAACAATAGTGTACAAAGTTTTCTAAAGTCTTAACCTATCGATAATACAACGGTATTAGATCATTAAAATGCAAATAAAATTGAAACGGTTGAAGATATGTATAGGACAAGATGTCTCCTTAGAGATGAAAGTCGACGTGTTCGAGCATTTTTTTCTAAATCTACCAGTGATAAAGAGAGGTACGACTTTTTTGTTGTGACACCCTGTATAACAATTAAATGCAGCCATTTTATAATTATTTGGAAGTGCAGATGAGTTATGAACTGCTGAATCTGTATGGGAAGGTTTGTGAAAAATAGAAAAATCTAGTCTATTATCTATTTTAGTGACTATTATACTCACACCTCAAATTTTGGCCAATAAATGTGTCAGATTTTCTGTTGCACAGCAAACCAAATGGAGTTATGTGGCATATTGTACTACTACCAAATTGCAGCGAATATTGAACCAGTGACAATTTTTAAAAAATGAAGATCTTTAGTTTACTATATTTTTCAGGTATCACATAGAAAACTAATTAATTGTAAGATTAGTTAAATTAACGGTACCTATCTACTGAACAATTTGAAAATTTGTGATATTTTGTTAATAATAATGTTTGGGTGTGTTTGTACAATAGTCCTCCGAATACGATGCGTACTCAAAATTCTGTAGAAAATTTTTGTGGTGGTTTATCACTCATGCTCGATACACTTGGAAGGCAGGTGCATCATGCATTCGTGGCACCACCACAGAAATTATCGACATAACTTTGAGTAGTTATCGTATTATGTATGATAGTTAAATCTAAAAAGTTACTATTTTCTGTCTTCAAAGTAAATTCTATCGATGGATGTAGTTTATTAAAAAAATTTAAAAAGAATTTAGTTGTCTATTAAAACCTGTGAACCATGCAAAAATATCGTAACGTATCTGTACCAAAATAAAAAATTATTACTAAGCTGGTGGTTATGTATTTGATTTTCTAAATTATCTTAATTGATTTGACTAACTTAATTTCTGAATTATTTGTAGTTACTAGCTTTTTCATGTTTTTGAAAGTATTAGCGAACTTATGTTTTTGAAATAAACTATTAACTACTTTAAAAGTTATTATTAATTTTATTAAATACATAAATAAAAGTTTATCTCGAGTAGGATTTGAACCTACGACATGTACTTTGCTAGAGTACCTCTCTACGAGCTATCGAGATACAAGCCCCAATCGATGTAAATTGTATCTTTATGCATGTAGAACTTATTCGTTCATAATAAAACTTGTAATTATCATCTAGTTTATTTAAAGCTAAACCTACGTCAACTGTAAACTATCTTTAGTTACTGGGGTTAAATTATAAGAAAAACCTTTACTAAGAAAATCTGTTTCTTCTGGTATAAATTCAGTATTACTAATATTTATAAATTTATCAAAGAAATCATGATTTGAGTGTAACACTGTTACAAAATTTTGATTGACAATGGATTTTGATGCAAGACGATCAAGTTTTGATTTTTGGGACAAAAACTTTTTGTGTATTATAGTCAAACATTATAATCTAAACAGTCAAATTCTAAATTAGACCTATATAATAATTCAGTACGTACAATGCGATCACCAAAGAAAGGGGGCGCGGCATCTTGTTAGTAACAATTTGCAGTAACATATGTGATAGTGCACCCATACTAATTATAACCTCAAAATTGACATTTAATGTTTATGAGTGTAAAGAAAGGGGGCGCCGCTCCTATGAAACGTCTTTAGTAACCCTGACCGCAACATAGGATAGTACACTAATACTAAGCGTAACATGCTTATAGTGTTATCAGGGTCATTCCGACCCGTGGGTGCAATTGTGCGGGGCACAGGGGCGGTAGCCGAGAGGACGACGGTAGACAGCCGGTTACAGAAAAATTCAAAAAGCAACAAATTGTAAATAACTGTGAAACAAACATAACATGCATGTAGCACATATATTTCAAAACCTAAGCATACCAAAATAAAAGACTAGCTTGATTCCATTAAGTAACGTTACTCACCGGAGTGCTGCACTTACGTCCCAGGTTTAGTCTAACCGCAGCGTACTAAAATTTCATTTTTTGTTAAAGTGTAGGAATATTATTTTTTTCCACTGCTTCTTTAATTTATATGATTCTTTTTTACTATTTTTTTAGTAGTTACTGGTGCCTGTAAACCTATATCGTCATCAACTTGTGAAGCTTTTATATTCGATGTAATATTTTTAACTATATCTTTTACATAAATGATGTATAACAGAACTGAGAACTCCTCCTGCTTAAGGAACTCCTTTAGAAATGATTCACTTTACTTAAATATGAATCTGGCGATGCTTGGAGCTTAATTAAGAAATAATATCTACTGTTTTGGATATTCGAGGGAAATCATATGCTAAATTTCTATCGTTTAAAATCTTCCCACTCTTTAATAATAAAAATAAAATAAAATAATAAAAATGGGATATTTATTCCTTATATAACAAAATATTCAATATAATTTAAATTACTGTAAAGAAATCAACGTTTGTTTGAAAAAACGTAGCATCACTTCTTACTTCGTCACTTGTTGGAATCTGTGTTTTTTGTATGTATACATGGTACCTCAGTCAAAATACGAAGGATAGGCAGCAAATACAAGATACCCACTGCCTTCACATCCACCAGAACGCTTAAGGGAATACTAACCAAAACCAAACCACACAATGAAGCTCAGAATTCCAAGAATTGTGTATACAACCTACCATGCGAATGCTGTACAGCATAGACAGGAGAGAGTAGTAGACCACTCCAAGTGAGAACACACGATAAGATACAGATAATAGCAAAGGACGAGAATTCAACTCGCTGGAAACTCAGAAAAGCTCATACATCGCACTAGCAGAAAATCTAATAATCCAAGCTAGTGTGGAAATGGAACCAATATGGATTTTAATAATGCGCGAAGAGCTTTAGCGCAATACACTTGCCCAATAACTTACGGGGCAACAAACTACTAGGCAACCACGAAAAATTTTAATATATATAATGCGTTCAATATAATCGGACGCACTCAATAACTCTTTTGTATTGCGTTTCACAAGAAAGTGTTTAAATAGGTTTTTATTCATTTACAAATACTCTATTAAGTGCTTGGTTTAGATAATTTTTTAAGCTTCCGGTTTGACCGGAAGCGCACATAATTTAATTTTTTAAGATCACACTGTATATATATATTTTTGCATTTTTGCATTGCCTATTTTTTTCTCAATACATACGTATAAAATTCTTATAGGGTTTTATAAAACAAAATTAGAGAAAAATGCCATCGAAAGTTTTTCAATTTTATTATATGGTTAGAAAAATTAAACAAAATGAGTTATAATTAGCGAATAAATTGTTCAAAGTTGCCACCATTCTGTTGTAGACATGCTTCTAATCGTCGCCTGAGTTCATGGTTAGTTGCTTTTTTGATTTGCTGCGTAGTTAAATTAACACATGCAGCTGTAATTTTATTCTTTAAGTCTATAACATTTAAAGGTGGATCGGCATACACCACTGTTTTTAAATGACCCCACAAAAAAAAGTCTAACGGTGTAAGATCCGGTGATTTCGCAGGCCATTCTACCAGGCGTTCATTGAACGTTTGGTTAAGATATTCTTTTACTATCAACGCGTTGTGAGCTGGAGCTCCATCTTGCTGGAAATACAATTGTTGTCTCAGAAGCAGAGGAAACTCATCGAACATTGTTGGTAGCACGTTATCTGAAAATTCAAGATACCTATTGGCGTTTAGATTACCATCATAGAAATAAGGCCCTAGTAATTGGTTTCCAATTAAACCGCACCAAACATTAGTACCCCATACGGTTTGATGGTTAGTCTCCATTGACCAATGAGGATTTTCGTCAGACCAATAACGATTGTTTTGTATATTAATAACTCCATTATTTGTAAACTTGGATTCATCTGTCCATAAAATATGATCTAAAAATAATGGATTGTGATCACATTGCTCAACTATCCATGCAATCAAAGTTAATCTCCGATCAGAGTCTTGAGGCCGCAAGTGTTGAACCAAATCGACTTTATACGGCAGCATTTTGAATTTTTTAATGTCCTGTGAATTGAGCCAACTGATACACCTATTTCTTGTGCTACATGTCTAATAGATGACCGTAGATTTACTCTAAAATAACCCAATATTTGTACTTCAATATCTTCGGTCAAAACATTTCTTTGTTGTTCTAAATTCTGATAATTTACTCCTGGTAATGTTCGACGCATTCTAAGCGATTGTTAAATTTTTCGTATGTAACTTTCGGAAGGATGGTATCTATTGGGATATCTTTGTGCGTATAATTCTACCGTTCGTCGAGAATTACGTTTACATTCACCGAAAATTAACAACAGGTCAACTTTTTCACTGTTATTCATTTTAAACAATTATTTCGATTGAAGTCAAATTAAACTTTTATCTGATTGTCAATTGCAATAAACGAAAAAACAATTGCGATGCGATTTTGTTGACGTGCGCTGCCTACGGTTTTGTTTGATTCTTCTAATCGTATAATAAAATTGAAAAACTTTCGATGGCATTTTTCTCTAATTTTTTTTATAAAACCCTATAAGAATTTTATACGTATGTATTGAGAAAAAAATAAGCAACACAAAAATGCAAAAATATATATACAATGTGATTTAAAAAAATAAAATTATGTGCGGTTCCGGTCAAACCGGAAGCTTAAAAAATTATCTAAACCAAGCACTTAACAGAGTATTTGTAAATGAATAAAAAACTATTTAAACACTTTCTTGATAAACGCAATACAAAAGAGTTATTGAGTGCGTCCGATTATATTGAACGCACTGTATATAAGTTCTAAAATATACATTGGATTACACAGTGGCTCAGCGTGAAAGGTACCAAGTTCCAATCTGAGAGTAATCAAGTGCTTGGGAAGAAAATCATAACATGAATTCAACTCGAGTCAAGTGCGAAAACAGTCCTTCTCAGGACTAAGCCTGATGGAAGCAGAGCCCGCTTCCGAAACGTCGCGCTCAAAAAGCAAAAACTGTGGAAATAGGCCGAAATTAAAACAGAATCGCTCTTTTGCAAAATATTAAATCCAAATCAACGTGTCGGAACAGCAGAGCATTGTTTTGCAAAGATTGATTTTTATCAAAATGTATCCAAACATTTTAACTCTTACATTACGATAAGTGTGTTGACACCTTATGTCATACCTAATTGTATTCTAAATAGATGTCTCATAATCGAAGAAAGCTTTCTGGAGCTCAATACAGAAAAAGTAAGTTCGAAAGAGAAGAGTTAGCCAAAGGCAAGTGGCTCAGTGGCCGGAAGAGGCAACAGAGATTACATCCCGAGATGACCATAACCAGATAAACGAGGCACAAGAAGGACCATCTTCATTAAACACATTTCTGAAGGAAGTTGATTTAACCGAAGAGACAAATCCTGAAACAGTTGAGCCTGTGGTCAAAAACAAGCCAGAAGGCCAGTGTTCACTAGCAGACATAAGCGTGCATAAAAACAATATTTCTAAGGATCCTGGTCACTGGCTTTTCGTACTATCCGACAAAGTTAAATCATGTTTAGTAGAATTAGGCATAACCCAACTTACAGAAACAGATGTAAACTCTCCCTTGGATAAAATTGCAGAGCTTTCTCATCTGCACATTATAAAAAAAAAAATTAAGTAACAGGGAAATAATTCGAAGAGTTTGGCTAGTCTATTCTACATTAAATGATTGCGTTTTTTCTTTTCCTTACAAAATATTTAAAACCTTTCCTAGAGCGTTTGTTGAAGGATATAACGATTGGAGACATTTATCTCAAGCTATAGAGTGTCTTGAGAAATCAAAGTCATACATGTAACACAAAATTGATTTAAATAGATCGATTCAATCTCAAACCACTACTGCTTCGTTAAATGAGAAATTAATAAATCAGGAAAAAGATAGATGGGTAACCGTGTTAAAAATTATCATTTATACTGTTCAATGTAAGTTTTAGAATAGAGGTAAAAATAATAAGTTACACGAGCACCAAAATGTAATTTTTTTACAGTTAACCGAAACAATTTCACAATTTATTGATACTATATCAGATTATATCTATCGAATTAACAGAAATCCACCAATTATGCCTCACTACTTGGGCGTTCGGATTTAAAATGAACTTATTTCCTTTTTGGAACAGAAGATAAGGCAAGAAATAATAAACCTGCTGAAAGATAGTAAATATTATTCCATTATTTTATACTCCACGCCTGATATGTCACCAGGACCAACTTACCCTAGTGGTAAAATTTGTTCTGTTAAGTAATGAATCAAAGCAAATTGAAATTAGGGAGCACGTTTAAGGATTCATTTCAATATCTGATTCAACAGGACAGAGTATAACTAACTTAATAGATTTTTTGAAGACTCACAACACCGTTTTAGATGATCTAAGGGGGCAGTGTTGTGATAATGGCGCAAACATGAAGGGTCGTAATAATGGAGTGCAAAAAAATTCTGGACTTAAACCCTAGGGCTTTCTATGTGCCTTGTGTAGCCACCAGTTTAAATTTAGTCGTAAATGATGCTGAAAAACGTCTTTAGAAATAACAAGTTTTTTGCAATTGTACAAGAGCTATACGTTATCTTCTCTATATCGGTTAAACGTTGACAGGTTATAAAATATGAAATCTCTACTTTAACATTAAAATCCCTTTCAAATACTAGGTGGGAATGTAGAATCGATGCACTAAAAGTTCACAAAAGGTACAGTTTAAATAAATATATGATGTTTTATATACGCTCTATTCCGATAATACAAGAGATGTGGAACATTCTTTACTGTTAAGATACTGTTCATATCTACAGTAGTAATATGGTATAACTTTTTGGTCAAAATCAACGTCGCAGGCAAAACAACGCATTAAACAAGTACTGCTTTATCAAATATTATGTTATTACTGAAACAAACTAAGGCATTATTATAAGTTTTGTTATGAACGAATAATTTGATTGTCATCTCATTATATTTAGAATTTACATCAGTTCTACATACATAAAGACAAATTTACACCGATTGATGCTTGAACCACGATAGCGCAGTTGGTTAGCGCGGTACTCTAGCGAAATAGAGGTCGTAGGTTCAAATCCTACTTGAGGTAAACTTTTTATTTATGTATTTAATAAAATTAATAATAATTTTTAAACTAAGGCATATTTACATTATATTAGATCAGATAAAGGATTTAATAATATTTTAGAAGAGGCAAAAAAGATTATCGAGAATATAGATTGCGGCCCTTCGTTTACACGGCTTAATACATAGGCCTTGAATGAAAAAACGATCATCTCCAAAAAATTCACAGGACTCATTTAAAATTAATTTTTATTTTGTGATATTGTACACTGCATTAACAAAAATCAAAGAAAGGTACGATCAAATAAAAAATCACTACAGTTTTTAATTTTCTGAACGACTTAAATAATTTCCTTAACATAGATAAAGTAAATAGGTCTTTAAAAAGTAAATCTTTAGAGAACATATTATTTGATCTATCTAAAAATGAGAAAGATGTTATTGCCCAAGATTAATACGATAAAATGGATAACATTGCATTAAACGTGACTCAATATCTACAACGTGATCAATCTCAAGTGTACTGTAGTGGTATGACAAATATCCCTAGTTGTTAATATTGTTGTGTTTTGCAGTTGGCTGCTTTGGATTTTTAGTGTGGTTTCAGTCGTTTTAGTTTATGTCAGTTTATGTCATATTATACCTTCGTTTTTCACTTTTGTATTTTCTTGAGTTATTTACAAACTGTCTATGTCAAGACAAATTATATATTCTGAATTTCAAATTGTGATATCGAATTTAATCGTCATGCTGTTTTCAAACATGTACTGTAAATTTTATTTAATTATAATGAAATTATAACATTTAAATACTTAAGATTCATTATTTTGTAATGATGTAATCCAATCATTAAATAATATTTTATTTATTTTGTTGTATTTTATAGGGATGCAGTCTAATAAATACAAAATAGTCATTATTTAAATTAAGATAATATTTTATAATATGTATAAGTTAATGACCTTCATACAGATTTGAAACTGATCGTAGTTTTTACTCGAACCATGCTCTAGAGTAGCTAGAGCAATACAGCTTCTTACCAACCTATCAGTGGTACCAACTTAAATATTTTGATCACGTGGTATACACTTGAGATTGATCACTCTGTATTTACGAATAATCCTATCTATCCGTTTCCAAATGTTACCGGTGACTTGCTGACGGCGAGAGGAGTTTTTCGAAACTTAAAATAATAAAAAATTATCTATTATTAATATAGAAAAGACAATTTCTGAAGAATGTATTAATAAATATAAGTATTAGTTAGTATAAATGTCTATTCATGTAATTTATCAATCAAATTCCAATTTTTTTTATGTATTCATTAATAAATATAAATATCTAATCATGTTAATCTATTATAAGTTCCTGCTGACTTATTTTTTGAAATACTATTTTCTTTTTTCACATTTTCTGTGTTTTATTTAAGGTCAAATTATTTCAAAGAAATTATGGTTAATCCGAAGTTAGGGAGCGGGAAAACTAGTATCGCACAGGGCCGGAAGATACGTTAGGAACGGCCCATAATTGTTAATTATTAAAACAATTTGTAAATTAAATTAAATCATGCTTCAATTTGCGTTTTCTTCTTTGCGTAATTTCAAATAGTTTGGGCACTCCTATATTTAACGTCAAACGTCAATTTTGAGGTTATATGTAGTATGGGCGCACTATCACGTGTGTAGCGGCAAATGGATACTAACGACATAATTCATAGGAGCGGCGCCCCCTTTTTTTTGTCGATTTCAAATCGTAAAGTCTAAGTTTTCAAAATGCCTATTCCTTTACAGTTATGTACGTGAGCACTGTATAATATTGTAATTAAATTTATTTGAGAATTGAAATAAATACCGAATAATTATTATCAAATCGCCTTTATGTGTATGGGATATTAATCACAAATTTTCAATTTTTCATATTTCATCAATATTAAACGAAGTGTTTATGTTCAATTTTATTATAATCAAACAGTTAAATTTACTTAATTCTGTTTTTATTCCACAGGGTATAAATGTTCTAACTGTAGTTTGTAAAAGTACTGTGTACACTTTTTGGTCATAAGGCGTGAAGGTTAAGGAAAGTATTCTAAAGAAGATATTTACATTTTAAATATAAATCATACAGAGGTTTATTTAGAGCTGAATGTGCATACGTTAATTAAAATGTATTTACATATACAACACTATCTGCTTAATTATTAAACGATTTTTAATACAAAGTACCTATACCTCAACTGATTTATAGAAGGATCTAACAAGTTTAATCAAACTAATTTGGCATAAAACAAGATTTTTGAAAAAAAATTGGAATATATTGTGGTGCTAATCATCAATTATTTCATATGACTTATCAATGTACATTTCAAACATTTAAAAATGGCCATTATTCGAAGCGCCTATAAATCTGTAGACCACACACGTTGAACCACAAAATTCTTTTTATTACAAAAAAATAAGAAGAGGGCATTTTACATTGGGTGAAACTTAACATTGTAAACGAATGAGTCATTTGAAGATAAAACCCCATGGGCCATTCTGGTGAATAGCATTATTACAGAAACGGACCTTATTATATATAAGAGAAAACAAAATTATTAAATAAAATTTAATATCATATAGATACAATAGTAATAAATAAGACTAGATTAATTCATGAAGATTCTTATAATTACGTGATCATCATTTGTACGATGTATGAACACAATAATAAAAAGTAATTTTAAACATAACAATAAATGGCTTAAACCTTATAATAAAAATAAATTATTTTTATAATGGATACACTATAAATAAATAATTAATAAAGCACATCACAATAAGGGAAGAAGTCTTGTATTCTCTTTTGAATTTTCTCTCGTCATTCTTTTTAAGTTGATACTCCTTTTCTTTTTGCAAAAATCTGAAATCAAAAACATAAATGTATAAACAAAAATTTGCACCATAATTTACGAAAAATATACTGATATCCGTGTTGAGATAAGAATGTACTACGTTTGATCCGCTTACTTAGAACTCGTGAACAAAGGACTCGTGAGTCACCTAATTAAGTATAAAAATATCCGTTCTTTCTCTCTTCTCACGTATTCCATTTAATTACCAGATAGTTACGTTATTCATAAATGGCAAAAGGGTTTCAACAACTAAGTTACTAACCGCAATCCAGTTTATCATTTTGCATTTGTGGTTAGATTAGACTCTATACAAGCTCAAACTTGCACGAGCAAATGAAGTGATAAATAAATTAACATTCAGTTGACATCCTAAAAAATTAAGCAAGGTGCAGGAAACTGTTTATATACCGGTAATTTTGTTTATTTCATTATCAATTGTAAATAATGATAAATATTTTTGAAAGGATATATTTAAGTTGTTAAAATAAACAAGATTAATTATTTTTATTTATTTAAATTAATTCTTGTGCATAGAAAAAAATGCAATATTTTCCATAACAATGATATAAATTGTTACTCCCTTACTGAATAAACCATAGACATAGGTACACCTACAAAGTGTGCCCACGTGTGAACAGCCAGTTTATTTTTAGACCAAACTGTATACTTTGAATTCCTGTAATTTTTTTTGTAATTTTAATATAAATATGTTAACGTGAAGTTGCAAAGTGTAGACTATAATAATACGTTTAATCACTAACACGGTGGCAATTTTGCACATGTGCACATGTGGGATGCAATAATCAAGAAAGAGGAACAAAATAAGGATTAATGGCACTTCTATTTTATGTTTATGTTGTAGTGTCCAAATCATCCCACTTCAAGGACTGTGACAGTTTGAGAATTTGAAAAGTTTCGAATTTGTGGTAAAAACTACTCCTGCATTTAAATTACCAGAAAAATGTACAGTAATCCTTGGATAATTTAATCCATTAGTTTTCATGGTTTTTATAAATATAGAATTTAAAATTTTATATACATTCTTTCGAATGGGATTTGAACCCACGCCCTCTCGTTGCCTAGACGAGTACTCTACCAGCTACACGGGCAATGAATTCCATTCGATAGAAACTAAATAACTTGTTAACAACAGGATCTTGTATTAACTTACATATTCATAGTAGTAATAAATCTAGGCGTAAGCTGGATCACACAGGGAGTTTACATAAGTGCATGTGTAAGAGAAAGATAGATACATAGGGAATTACAATAAGTGTAAGAAAAACAGAATGTGTCAAGGTCAAGGCCATTGGGAATTGGGAATTGAGAAATAGCCACCTGTTTTTAGGAACAGGTTTTCTAATAACAGATATGCATTTTATTGATGGTGATGCAAACGGGAATGGTAGAGAAACCGCTCGTATATTTAAATAATTTCGTACGTGGGCCGAAAAATGAGCCGGTGCTCCATCATGCTGTAATATCAACCTATACGAATATCTAGGGGAATATCCTCCAGCAATTTCAAAAGAGAATTCGTTATGAATTCAAGATAAACTTGACCGGTAACGTTGGGAGGTAAAAAAAAAACTCTAATCAAAAATGATTGCTCCCCAAACATTAACTGAGAACCGTTGTTGGTGACCACGTACGACGGTAGCGTGAGGGTCCCTGTAACCCCAGATATGGCTGTTGCGTGTCTTGACATACCATTCCTTATGAAACATGCCTCATCCGAAGCAAAAGAAAGCATAACTGTAGATCTCAGCGACAAAATTTTGCTCTAGGCGCAAAGTCTGTTTGATCTAGCGATTGAACTTTCTGCTTTTTAACGGATGTTGTCGGTCTTCATGTAAAACTCTCCAAACCGATATATGAGAAGCACCATTATCGTGAGTTACGACACGAGTACTGGTGGATGGATTTTCGCTACGCGCTCTAAAACCTTCTCTTCAAACCGCAATATTCGACTGAGTCTATTTGCCCAGAAGGTGCAGGACGCTTGAGAACTCCAGTCTCTCTTAAATGTGCATGAATGCGTTGGAAAATTTTGCGGTTTGGATGCCTACTGTTCCCGTTTGCAGCACCATATAAAATGCATATCTGCCAATTCAGTAAAGGTGGTTTTCCATAATGATAAAAAACGAGAAAAACACGAAGCTGAATCTCTTCACAACAGTAAATAAATATGCCAATAAAAATATCAATTTTATCAATGATTGACTGATTTTGTTAAAATACATTATTTTAAATAATTCAAATGTAAGACTGTAAAATGTCTAAAATATCTCTGTAAATAAGCTACCAATCAAAATTTTTCAAGAGCCATTTCTTTGTATAAATTAAATTTAAAATTTGAAAAAAAATGCAGTGCCGTAAAGACAGGGAGGGAAACGTGGCGCCAACCCTGAACATTTACGCCACTGGAAGTCATCTACGAAACCTGGCATAACCAAATTAATGATCGTTGTTTGTTTATTATTCATGCCAAGTTTCGTCAAAATCGGTTTAAATTTAAACGAGTTATAACCAAAAACTGTCATATTTCTTTAAACTTTGACACCATGTATCTTTTAAACGAAAAGTCATTTTGAGTTTAATTTATTTTTTCAACTTATATTTGATTTTGGCCCAATATCACTGAAACACCCTTTATATCAAAAATCATATGCGGCTCAGCTCCTGCTGCTTTACTTCCCTCTCCGAGGAAAAATGTATCACCCACCTGTTTTTAGGAACAGGTTTCCCAAAAACAAATGGTCTTGAACGTGACACATTCTTTCTTTCCCACACTTATTGTAATTCGCGATCTATTTGTCTCTCTCTCTTACATATGCCAATTCCCTATGCGGCTCAACTCCTGTCTACTTTAACTTCGCACTTCAAGGACTGTGACAGTTTTCTTCCGAATAAATGCCCTCTGATTGCATAGACAAGTGCTGTACCAACTAAG
>JARFJB010001941.1:1412500-1535000 GCA_036346205.1 Vesta saturnalis | reverse complement strand
TGAATTGGATCTGGTATCTAGGGACTTTTGGGTACTGGAGATTTTTGCGCTATTTATTTTTTTATATCTGGGGGTAAAACTAAGAAAACCGGCAAAGAGCGGCGAAAAACTGGGATATAAAAGAAATCACTAAGACGTGTAGGACAGCGCGCCGGGTCAGCTCGTTCGTTGTAAAGAAGTATGCAATTTATGTGCTAAATCATGCAGTAGAGGTTTTTAATTGTTTGAAAACGTGCATCTTATAAGCAAGCAACCCCAGCATATTATCTTGTTTGTGGTGTGGCGAATATAACTTTTATTAGCAATAGCATTATTTTATGCAATGATATCCCAAAAAATGTCAACTTTCTTATGCAACATGCATAAGTATTGTTTTCGATGTTCAACACTGTTTGAACAATTAATACAACATGCTCAAGATAGCAAGGCGGTTAAATTACAAAAAAGTTGTATAATTTAGGGCATGTCTACATGTAGTTTACAAAAGTTCATTATTGTATATCGATTCCGAGATTTAAAACAAACTGCGATTTTTGGGTTTTCTTTTTCGTAATTCCTTTTAAGGGTGATATCTCGGAAAGGGATGGGCTGAGTAAATTTTGTTATAGGAAAGACCCATCTTACTTTCATGCGAGCAATCACCTTCTAAATTTTGTCGCATGAATTTAGAAAAACCCTATATATATATATATATATATATATATATATATATATATATATATATATATATATACATACTACATATATATATATATATATATATATATATATATATATATATGCCAGGTGTCCGGATAAGTGTACGGAGCAGCTCTGTCTCTACAATGGTAAGGCCTAGAGGTTTGGTAAAAATCCTTATAAGTAAAGCAAGTAAGAGAAATGGCTGAAAATTATTTTGAAGTTCGTAATTTGACCGATAGGTGGCGTAAATGATACGAACAAACATAAAATCGTGGTATTTTGGAAAATGGGACAATGAACTATAACTTTGAAGATATCATTGTGCCATGCGACATTTTTCCGTATCTCTCATAATAAAGGAAGGGAAGGCCAATGCATTTTCCAATATGTACATTGTAATATCTCTTGAAACACTCAACTGATACTTAATCTCGTTGGAAAGAGCAATTTGTAGTTTTTTGAAGGGTGTTTTTGTTGGAGCATTTAGTTTTAAACAAATAAACTAGAGGGCGTTCTCTGCAGTGATTACACATTTTTGTGATTTTTTAGAAAAAAACTAAATAGAACGGTACTACAACGTGATCAATCTCAAGTGTACTGTAGTGGTATGACAAAAATTCCTAATTGTTAATATTGTTGTGTTTTGCAGTTGGCTGCTTTGGATTTTAGTGTGGTTTTAGTCGTTTTAGTTTATGTCAGTTTATGTCAGTTTATGTCATATTATACCTTCGTTTTTCACTTTTGTATTTTCTTGGTGCCGAAATGTTACAAAATGTATTTGCGAATATGCAACGTAGGGTGAACTTATGTTTACAATTTAATGGCGGTCATTTTGAACATATGCTGTAAGGCAAAGTGTGATAACTAATGTGTACCTAAGGAGTTAAAAAAAAATTTGTAAAAGACATTGTCATTCCATAAACATGTACTGTAAATTTTATTTAGTTATAATGAAATTATAACATTTAAATACTTAAGATTCATTATTTTGTAATGAATATTTTATAATATGTATAAGTTAATGACCTTCATACCGATTTGAAACTGATCGTAGTTTTTACTCGAACCATGCTCTAGAGTAGCTAGAGAAATACAGCTTCTTACCAACCTATCAGTGGTACCAACTTAAATATTTTGATCACGTGGTATACACTTGAGATTGATCACTCGTTACTTATTTGACAGACCGTTACGCAGCTTAAAATTCCCCAAATTTTAATTAAAACCCCTTCCCGATAAACGCATCCGTTCTCAATTTATACAAGAAATTGTTAAAAATTTTAATACAGCAATCGGAACAAGTTACCTTGTCGGGGAAAACAAATCACATATCCACGGTAACCGCTAAACTGAAAAGATCACGGATTGGACAATTGTCCAAATATATTTCTCAGAATTTCTGTCTTATATGTATGTTTTAATCCATTTTTTTAAATATGACATTTACTAATGCGGAAGCGTATGATATATTGCGCATTTATTTCCATGGTTCGAAAATGCTGCAATTGCGTCGCGATAATATGCAATGCAATTTCCACAAAAAAAAAACATTTTTCACAAGAGGTGTTTTCAAGATTGGCCAGGCGATTACGGGAAACTGGCAACATATAAACACATAAACTAAAGTGTTCATTTATAAATGAAATTCTCTAATTAGGTGGTACCGTTGACTATAAGCAGAATTGCTAGTCAATGGTGGTACATAACCTTAAATTTACTTACATTTTTATTTATATTTTAAACAAATTTAAAACAATGCGTGTACTTGAATATTGACTGCTGTGTTGTCACATGTTACAAGGACCTTAAGGTTGTCATTGCGCAAATATTTTTTGAATGTGTTTAATTGGTTTATTCCAAAATAGTTAAGGCTTGACATAATATAACCTAATTTCTATGTTTAACACTTTAACACTTAAAGAAGTTACCCAACCCACTGTTACTTTATATTTGAATTGCACCTCAATTATGTATAATTATAGTAAGTAGGAATATTTTATATTATGTAACGGTATATCCTTAATTTTTTTGTACGTATTCATTTTACAACAAAATGAATTGCAATTGCTTTTGTGTTTCACTGAAATTTATGCACCTACATCGAAACCTAAATTAATTATTTAATAAATGAGCAATTGCAATCTAATCATTTTGAGCAGTTAGAATCAGAAATTGGCACAATTCGGTTCAATTGATTGGAAAATTGATTAATAGTTACAATCATAAAAAAGGATTAATCAACGCTAACCATTTGTTAAAAAACTGTTAAACAGTTAAAGGAACTAAATTAGCTGGTACAACAGTTATAGAAAATAATCAATCTCAATGACTCTTAAGAATACCTGTTACAATAATAGAGCACAAACAATAAACCGTTTAAAAAGGGTTGCAAACTCGTTTATAAAAATAAGGGTTGCAAATTTCCCCTTTAACATGTTCTGCATTCTTTACGTATCTTACCACAGACTTAATTAATGTTGAGTAATTACAGTCCTATCTTATCTTCATTTTAGGCATTTAATAATTTTTCAGTTAATATTAATCTAATTGAGCCAGTTAACTCTTCGTCTTGAATCGCTCTAATGGATTTTAAATTATACTATCATTTAAGAAACAGTATAGACTAAGGCCAGACTAGTACATTACGTGGTCTACATTTATATTAGATATTTAGAATATTACAGACTCGCCATTTATAATAAGAATAAACACGTGTGAATAATAAATAATCGTAAACATCTTCATTATCATAATTACGTACAAATTATAAATAATTCTTACCCATGAACGATTGGCTCGTAAATCTTGAATCCTTTTGAAGTTTAACATTGCTTGATGGACGAGGAAAATTCTCCTCTTGGGTAATGTCAATTCCAAAATTCAGTCTCAATCTTTCTTTATCAATCTTTTCTTGTTCTTCTAAGAGTAAATCGATATCTTCAATATTAGGTGAACCAAATAAACATCTTGCTGTTTTTTCATTTACAGTAAAGTTATTATTCTCATCTTTGAGATTGTTAAAAAATTGCACTGGTTTAATAACTAACTTCATTTTAAAACTCACAACCCCTTTAGCGCGTACTTTTGAAATGAATGAGAGAATAAACGTATACTACCACAAATGCTTAACTTCTCATGAGTTGTTTATACATACTGGTTTTAGGGGAATCCCCCACTTGGGTTAATCTTTTGGTAGAACCAATCATACTGTAACGTAGCCTCGCCTCAATTTCCGAACGATTGTTCAATAAAAATATTTTACCTTATAATTTTATGAAAGAAAACGGTAATGTTTCTTAGTAAAGTCATCATGCAAGTTTTAACTTGTCTTGAAAGAGTTACAACCTGACTCACATTCTTTGCGTATTTGCGTGTTATGATTAAATTTGATAAACATCTTTGTCGTGATTGTTCATGTATTGCAAGAATATTAAGTAATGCAAAATAAACGGAAATAAGTATACTTTAATTAAATAATTTTAGTTACATATTCACACTTGGATATTCTTCCTTGTTACGTATATTCAAACACAATGGATTATAATATTTAATCACTCCATTGTCTCAACTGTCAAAAAATTTCTAGAAAAATAATTAATATGATATAAGTAAACTAAATCAGAGGAAGTTAGCGGATATTTTTTAATTATTGCATAAAATTTAATAACTCATACGTTAGTTTAAACATATTTAAATATTAGAATTTAGTTTCTGAAAAGTTATCAATTTTCGACTAATTTAATTATGGCTCAATCTTTTAAAATTTTGTATTTTTGATAATTGTGCTTATTATAAAATTGTGTACTGTTTGTCCCGTGTTGTGCCGCCACAATCGCAATTCTGTAACTTGAAGCATATTGGCACTTTTCGAATTTTCTATTTTCATTAATTGTGTCTAATTGTGCTATACTTGTTCCATATTGTGCCTAAAGTTAATTCAAAATAAATGATTTTTTTCACTTGAACTTTTTTTTAACGTTGAGGTCTATTTAACAGTGTTATATTAAACCATGTAATTAGTAATTAAAAAAAAATTTAACCAACCGACCTACGTTGAACCAAATAAATCCAACATTTCTTAAGACGTTGGTACTACTTTGTGCCGTTTGAAGAGACTCGACTTTTAAAACAGTGTAATGTATAAAAATAAATTATTCAAAAACAGCAAACAAATAATAAATTGAAGGTCGTTGGGATTAATGTATGATTTAACATTTTTAAATTTCTGAAAACTGTACTGTATCGTGCTAGCGAAATGCAATATTTTTCCAAATAACGAAATGTTGTCGGCACAAGTTACAAAGTGGAACATAATTCAGAAATAGAAAGCTTTACATCTTACAAAGGTATAAGAAGAAAGAGAATGAAGAGAGAAAGAGAGATACTTAACTTAACTTAACGTTCACGCCATTCCCTTGCGGGGTAGGCAAAACAATCCCTGCCTCTTATTTATTTTTCATTCACAATCTTTCTCCATGCTTTCCTATCTCCGCATACCTCCCTAGCTTCCGCAAGATTCGTACATAGTCTCTGACATGCCCTTTTGTTTTTAAAACTACTTATCTTTCTTTCCTTTATCATAGATTCTACTACATTCAGCCTTTCCCCTAACCTCACCCACATATATTTGTTTTGTTAATCTTGCGTTGTTCATCCTCTCAATGTGACCAAACCAACGTAATGTACAACTTTTATATCTATCGTCTTTTCCTCGCCACACTCCGTCATTATGCATTCATTTTTTATTTTGTCCCTTCTCGTTTTACCACATGCGCTTCTCAGAAATCTCATACCCACGGCATTTATCTTTCTTTCGTGCTTTTTTTGACATAGCCATGTCTCACTTCCATACTGTACTGACGGGACGAATACGTCACTATAGATTGCTCGTTTCGCAGCTAGGCTCATGCTTTCATTTCTCATTATCGTCCACATCACTTTCCTTCCAGCATTGACCCTTCGTCCAATCTCTCTCTCAATTGTACCATCTGCAGTAAACATTCTACCGAGATATACCAGCTTGTCCACTTGCTCCACAATTTCATCTTGCAGAGTAAATACTCTACTCTCCTTTCCACCTTCCCGATTGAACACCACAATCTTAGTTTTGTTCACGTTTACCTTTTGGTCCATGCTCTCACAGACTGTATCAAACTTCCTCAGAGCGGTTTGCAGCTCATCCGCACTGTAACTTAATAAGACTGTGTCATCTGCATACACCAGAAGGCGTACGTTTACGTCACCAACCATTACACCATTTGTATCGGTACATGCTTGTCTAAGACATTTATCTATGTATACATTGAACAACCACGGTGACATCACACAGCCTTATCGCATTCCTTGCTCAATATTAAAGTATTCACTCACACCTGCTCTCACCCTAACACATGCCCGACTACCGTTGTATACTGCCCTTATTCCATTTATTAGACCTTTATTTACGCCATATTCATTTAATATTTCCCACAGCTTCTCCCTATTCACTCTGTTATATGCTTTCTCCAGATCTACAAACGCACAGTACAACTTCTTTTTCACCTTTAAACACTTTTCGATCATCTGCTGGAGAGCAACCATCTGATCGACACATCCTCTCCCTGGCATGAAGCCACCTTGCACATCCCCATCTTAGTTTGTGTAGTTTCTCGCACTCTATCAATCGGTATTCTTCCAAATACTTTACCAGGCACGCTGAGCAAGCCTATTCCTCTGTAGTTCTTACAATCACTCTTGTTCCCCTTACCCTTATACAATGGTACAATGATCGCGCTCTTCCAATCACTCGGCACTTTTCCACACATAAGGCATATACTGAATAATTCACACAATCTTCGTATAAGCATTTCACCAGTGATTTCATCTACGCCTGCTCCCTTGCCGTTTTTCAACCTTCCTACCGTTTTCTCTACCTCATTTATTCCAATATCCTTCTCAGTTTCATTCATCATTTCTTCTATATTCTCCTTATTTAACCATTCAGTTTTATTTTCCTCACTACTGTACAGCTTTTCGAAATATTCTTGCCAGCATTTCCTCACTTCACAATCGTCCCACACTATTTCGTTTCTAGCATTCATCACTCCTGCAGCGTTCTGTTTTGGGCCACGTTTTGTATTTTTGACCCATTTCCAGAAGAGTTTTTTGTTTCCCTCAGAATCATTCTGCATTTTCTCTCCTTCCGCAGCCATCATTTCCTCTTTACTTATTCTTACTGCCTCCTTCGCGTCTTTGTTTCTTAATCTGTACACCTCATACAATCGTTTCTTCTCAGTCTCATTTTTTGCAGCAATCATTGCCATGTACGCGTCTTTTTTCTTACATACTGCTTTTTTTACCGACTCATTCCACCAAGCACACTTTTTCTGTCTACCTACAGTCGCTCTTCCACATATTCGCACGGCACAATTGACAACAGAGTTTTTCAAGCTTATCCATGCACTTTCAACGTCAATGTCTTTTATTTGTTCGTTCCACACTGTTTCATTTACATTCCACTCTTTACTCACAGCATCTGCGTATTTCATTGTCGCACCATTATCCACTAGTTCGTCAACCCTAATTCTGGACGTTCGCACTACGTTTGCTTTCCTTCTCCAGACCCACTTTTACCCTAAACACACTCTCGATACAACCAAAAAGTGCTCCAATCCACACTCCGCTCCGCGCATTGCTTTTGTGTCTTTCACCAGGTTTCTAAGCCGTTCATCATACACTATCAAGTCTATCATACTTTTAGATTCACCTCTTTGCCGTGTATACATATGCACATTTTTATGTTTAAACCACGTTGGATACAAACAGGCCTCTCCACACACATGTTCAGCAGGTGTGCACCGTTCTCATTGACTCTTTGGCCTCCAAACATTCCTAGAACGCGTTCACTATGGTCTCTCTGTACACCCACCCATCTGTTCATACCCCCCACTATAATCACTCTTTCGTTTGGCTTACATACGTTCAACACGTTCTCTACTTCATTCCAGAAGTTCTCACGCTCCTGGTCTCTTTCTCCATTCACCGGTGCATAGCATGGAATAAGAAAAATTCTTCGAAACTCCACTTTCATTCTAACCCATATTACCCGGGGAGATACCAATTTGTACTGTTTAACACATCTTTTGGCTCTTTCACGTATGATCATCCCAACTCCTTTTGTGCCATGCACTTCCGTCTCAACTCCTGACCATAGTGTCAGGCTGCCATCCTCCATCTCCACAGCATCCTTTCCTTTGTGCTTTGTCTCCGATACACACAGAATATCAAGGTGTCTTTCGTACATTACATTCGCAATTTCAAATTCTTTACCATGCATACCTCTAACATTCCACGTACCGACTCGTCATTCATCCCTTTCACAGATATACAGTCTTTTTCGCTAGTGCCTGGTGATTTTTTAATAATGTGACTTAAACACGTGTATAACTAGGCGCTATTTTGCGCCGTTGAAATTAAATTTTGCGCCCTAACAAATTGTTGCAAAAACTCTATAAATAGGGGAAATTGCCCTAAAATGGCATACTGTAGTAAAACGGCATAGAGCCGGTTTTGAAATATGCGTACAAACTTGAGTTCCCATTATTATGTAGGAATGCTAGCAACAGTGCTACCAAAGAAAAAAAAATTGAATTTTTACTTGTATTCTAATAAGGGGGAGGAGGGGATTAACGGTAACTTATAAGTTAGGTATAGGGCTTCGTAACTTGCTATCGGGGATTCGCACCCTTGGTGGGAAATTTAAATTTGTGTGTAAGTGTTTACATTCTGATTGCTTATTGCGAGAAATTTGAACTTGTATTCTAATAAGGGGGCCTAATGCTAACTTATAACTCGGACATAGGGTTTCGCAACTTGCTTCCGGGTCTTAGCCTCCTGGTCCCTTGGTCGAAAATTTGAATTTGTATTTCAGTCTACATTCTGATTGTTTATTGCGAGAAATTTGAACTTGTATTGTAATAAGGGAGCCCAATACTAACTTATAAGACAGGTATAAGGCCTCGCTATAATAAATATGTGTAACCATTTATCGTATTAATGCATTTTACTTCTTTTTAACCTAGTACATACACGTTTAACGTTCTCAACGTAAAAAATGGTTTAAAGAATGGCAGCATAATTACACATTTTTAATTATGTATAATGTTGACTTTGTCATGGCAAAATAAGTATACTGTAAAATAAAATAGGTCCTAAAGAAATGTAATTGTAATTTTAATGAAATTATGCAGTCTCCTTTATAATAAATCCTATTACGAAAACACATTGTAAAACAGTTATCTAGATCAGAATGATATTTAAACCTCAGATAGAAATTAATTAAGTCATAAATAAAATATGCTAACCTCAGATATGGAAAAAATTTTAGCTAGTGTTTAAATGCAGCCTTAAAGATTGCATAGAACATAATCATTTAAGCACTAGGTTTTTACATCCTTGATAAAATTCAAAACAACCCTAATAAATATTAATAATAATAAACATAGATTAAATAACATCTGTTTATTATGAAAACACTTGTCGTCATCATCTTACCATGTCTTATCTATTAATTCTTCCCCATTATCAGAACACAATTTTTATGACAGGGCGAAGCCCGCGAACAGATCCCTAGTCTTACAAGACTAGGACCCCTTATTAGAATACAACCCCCAATGTATAAATAATTTTTTTTCGTATAGGTAAAAGGTCACAATCTGTAGATGGGAATTAAAAGTAATGTAATAATAATTTTAATAACAATTATGCAATCTCCTTTGATAAAAATCAAAACGGCCCCTAATAAATAGTAATTAACACTGATTAAATAAAATCTTTTCATTCGCAGGTGAGAAAAAAATACCATCCCCACGTGGGCATATATAAAAAGTGGTGGGAAAGGTGCCCCAGAGATGACGTCACAAAAAACAATATGGCAGATGGTGTCCGTGTACTGCTTGTGTATTATATTTAATTATGTTTGATCCATTTTCTTTGATTACTCCTACTAATCCAAGTCGTGTGTTCTCCTTCAAGTACGCTTGGCGTTATAAATCACTTGTGAAATATTTTAATATACCAGTTTCTATTTCATTTTGAAAGCTACGTACTTTCGTTTTAAATTTGTAAGGTTGCTTATCCATTACAATGAAGTAATTAGAGACCAGTAATGCGCTCTTTTACGCAAACGACTTTTGCTTCGTATTCGTGTCCTTGTTTTATACGTTCTCCATGTACCGTTCTTTGATGAGCATCTTCTATCACTAGATTTGTTAGTGGTCGTTCGGGCGTAGTATTATCGGAAGCTTTTCATTGTATAATAATCATGAATTGTGCAGTTTTCCTCTTACTCGAAAAATACTATCTCCATCTATGAATGGGTTGAGTGTTGATAGTGTGTTTACGTTATTAGGATGACTTAGTGCATTTCTTAGCCTAGTTCTTCTATGCCTAGATGTATGCGTTGATTTCGATGTCCTCTTCGTTTCACCTCCAGCTTGGGGTGTTCTGTTTGCTTACCACTCATTTTTTAACCATTACGGACCATTACACCAAATGGATTTGGTCTTCATTTTTGATGTTGGCCAATATGTTGAACTTTTCCATTTTCGATCTATGGTTTTTCCTATAAAGTTTAATATTTCTTACCTACTGTCTTTAATTTCTGCCGGTATTTTATTGTTGTAGATGCTGGCTCTTTTTCTGACAGGGGTTAAGTTTGGTTTGAGCAGTCCTTTTTCCTTTATTTCTTTACTTCTTTACTGGCGCAACTTCTGTTTGACCTCTTGATTTTCCTTGATCGGGATTTATTCTTACTGCATTGTGAGGATCTTCTTGGAACTCTTCACGCAATTTCCGTTTATTTAAAAAACGAAATGTAAATCTTTTACCCGTCGTTTTCTAGGATGTTCTTGTCTGTAAGGGGCGTAAATACTTACAGTTTAACAAGAGTAGACTTTTCTGCTTCGCAATGCACCTTTTCCGTGGTACTGGGCGATTGCAGGTTTTTTATTCTTCTTTCCGGTGGTGTCGATGGTATTTTCACTGCGTGTTGCCGAAGGTACTGACTCGATGAAGTATCTTTTCTTTTACTGGTGGCTCGAAGTAACATGTTTACTTTCACTGATTGACAATGTTGGTGGCTCGAAACCCCATGTTTAATATCAGCCTGTTTAGGGCTAAATGTATTGGGATACAAGCGATACTCACCTTGTGAGTAATTGAACTAGTGGTACCTAATTCTATACTATTTATTAAAGCTAATACCATAACTATTTATAGTAATTATCCTACTGTCATATTTACAAAAAATCTAATAATTGCAATTTAATGTGGCTTATAAATTTTATTACATTATGCTCGTCGTGCTCTATTGACCTAGTGTTACTGCGGTAGCGTTCCCAGGTACCCTATCTTGAAAAGTGTAATTTGAACTTATTTGCAATAATGCAGATTCAAGAACAAAACAATCGCTAAGTGATATATCTTGACTTTACTGACAATAATGCTACTATTACTCAGATTAGTTGCTTACCTTACTTTGACTTTCCTGGCAATGATTAAAACATCAGAAGTTGTTTACAAATCTGATATTTAATTACTCGCAAACCTCAAATCTGATCAAACGAAATGGCCGTCTGGTGGTAGGTACGTTGTGCTATTTGACGACTGAGATAGGCTGGATGAGGTTAAGTGTTGCAACATGTGGAGCAGGTAAACAATGAAACTACTCAAATTAAAATTAACGAGCTTTGCGCAATGATGGTTCAGCCCGTTAATGTACTATTGTGGGAAACAATTGCACCTTACAATTAATAACCAGAGCGATATCATGTACCCCTTCGCCCACGCCTCACCTTTGTGACGTTCGACAAAACAAATTTCTGGTAGCTCTTGAAGAGCGTTGAGACCTTCAAGACCGTGATCAAATCGCTTCACTATTTTGTGGATAAATGATTTTTAGAACACATTCACGTCAAACGAGTTTTATTAAACAGTAATGGTATAAAATAAAATTAATACTAATTATGAATAACAAATAAACAAAAAAAGGACTCCCAGTAAATAATAAAAAGCAGATAAAATATACATCTGGAGACCCTTCCGGATCGGGACGGCACTGTCGAGTTTACACTCCGCTGGATGCGCCTCTCTGTTTACAACTGAAATTATACGGATTAATTGCAACAGGTGATTTTCAAATTTAATTGATATCAGAAATGTTAATTATTTCGGTAGTCATTAACGATGTGTATTGTGTTTCTGGGTTATTGGCAACAGGATTAATTCGGTGTGGAAGTCAGGTGAGTACAATTTTATGTAATTACAACAGGTGTTTGTCACATGTACCAGGAGGGGTGAAAAGTTATAGCTTATAAACTTGGGATGTGATATATAGGGTAGATAATGAGGACGTGTAGTTATGTGTCCGGTAAAGATAGGGAATTACTATAATAGGATTGCAGTCCTAGAATGAGGGTTCGGGGAGAACCTCCGTTCACTTTCTATCTGGATGTGACGATGGTTTGGAGTTGATTATTTCTCAGAGAGATTACTATTTGTTCGGGGCCTTAACCTCCGTTGAAATAGTGATGTCTGTATTTGTAATTTAAAAGCCCATATCAGTGCAACGCAATCCAATAATGATGGTTTAAATTACAATTTTTTTTTTTAATTATGTTTCTCTTTTGTGGCGGAGTAATGAATTTACAGGAGAGATCTTAAGGGACGCACTACGTGATAATACGGGGTGGTACCTTCCGATAATGTAGTTCGAAGTAGAGGAACGGATTTATGGATGTTTGGGGAATGTTGGGGATGGTTGTGTGGTGATACAGCGGGTGGATTTGGTGGTCAGGGTGAAAGTAGTAAAGATGGTTGTGAAGGTTGGTGACTGGTGAGGTGGGTGTGAAGTAAACATGAATATAAATAGGTGTGTAAATGTCTGGTCAGGTGAGAATGGCATAAATAAGTAGTAAAATAGTAGGAGTAGGTATATAATTAAGGGGTAGGTTTATATCTGGTCTGGTAAGTAAGTGCAAAATAAGAGTGGTTCGTACAAAGTAAGTAAGAATACTCTCATTAGTTTGGCTGGGATCTGGTATATATATATATATATATATATATATATATATATATATATATATATATATATATATATAGGAGAACTTGGAGAGTGGAAAACAGGATAACAACTGATAACATTTTTAAATAATGTAATAGAACAGTTGTGGAAACAATTTGGAAATAAGGATTGATATAATTTATTTCTGGGAATGGAAAATTTGTAAGGATTCAGGCAGGATCATTACACCTCTACACAAATATAAATATAAACAACAACAAAAAATGCAAATTTACACAAATACAAGACAGTACAGTAATAACTTCGACTGAGTTTTTTCTTAGTTTTTATTTTTATTGATACAAAACGAACATGAAAGAAATTAGTTGTTTGATTCGTGATATTCCCGCAAGCAAGGGTCTACACAAAGTCCAACACTTTCACCATTTATCTTTACAGTCTTCACAAACAACGTTTGAGTTCTCTTCTTTTTTGAAGAGCAAACACGACATCTTTTCCTCTTCTCCACCTTCTTTGGATAATGTGGCTTTTGCACGTATGTCGGTTTTCTGACTAATGGAGCACGTGGGTTGGTGTCTACTTGTAAATATTGCATTATGAGTAACTCTCGAAACTGTAAATAAGTTAATGTTTTCCTTTGCAAGTTGTTATATAAATACGTGCTGTTCCAAATGTACACATCCAGTAAGTGGAAAAACACTTTTAGGTACCAACGTACTGTTTTCCGGGGCGTCGTGTAGTACGACACCATTTGGTCACTTCAATCTATGCCCAACATATTTCTGTTATAGTCTAAAATGATATTTGGTTTCTCTATGTCAACACCTCTCTTATTAGTATCTTTACCAAAAGCAGCATTATGTTTTGTCGAAATTACTAGCACGTCACGTTTATCCTTCCACTTTAACACAAGTACATTGTTCTTTTTTCGAAACACACTTTCTCCTTTTCTTAATTTAGCAGTTATAACTGGTTTGGGATTCCCCTTGCGATCTTTCCGTAAAGTTCCAACAATATGGGTTTTTTGTGCATATAAATATTCAGCCAAACTTACACTGTTGTAATAGTTATCAAGGAATAATGTATGTCCTTTGCCTAGATAACGTCTTGTCAGTTTTGTTACTACCGATTGAGCGTGACTAGTCCCTTGAGAAACTGTTCCTTTGCCAGAATAAATTAGAATTTCTAGCACAAAGCCATCTGGAGTGCAGAGTTCGTACATTTTAATTCCGTATTTGGCACTTTTGTTCGGAATATACTGACGAAACAGAAGTCTCCCACGCCAAAGTAATAATGCTTCATCCAGTGAGAGATTAGCACCGGGATAAAAAATACTCTGTATATTTTGAGTGATATGATCCAACACCTGTGAAATTTTATGTAAACGTTCTGTCATCAGCTTCTTTGTAAAAACACAGACATCTAAGGATAGATTCGAAGCGATTTCTGGACATTGTATTTCCAAAAAGTGGATGAGAGTATAAAATATTTGTACTCCAATAATTCTTAATGCTGGGCATACTGATATTACCCATTAGTACACATAATCCAAGAAATTTACAGCCCTCATTAGTATTGACTGGTGTCCAATGTTTCATTGTGGAATACCTTGTTAAATTAGCCCTCAATGTTTCGGCACGGAGATTTATCCACTCGCATATTTTTTCCTTCAGTGATTGGTCAAATATTAATTGCTTCTTCTTGAAGCTGTTTTTGAGTTAACCCTTTACGTCCTGACATATTTCAGACAATCTGAAATAAAATTAAAATATTCAAATGCAATATTCAAATACAATATAAATCAAAGTGTGAAAAATCGTAGTTATAAGAAAAAAGTTATATAAACTAGGTTTGAAAAGTGCTGTTGCAAAATGTAAAACAAAAAGAATATCAAAAAAGGATAGTGGCTACCCATGTCTATTATCATAATGTAAGTAGTATATTGAGTACATCGGTAGTTAGTTATGACATACCCTGTATATATATATATATATATATATATATATATATATATATTATTTTTCAATAAATACTACATACAATTAAATGTATGAAACAGTACTGACTTACTACAACACAGAACACACATATATAATGCACTACAGTACTTCCTAAAACATAACCTTACTTTTACACATTTTTCATAGCCGTTTTATTACGCTATTATAAGGACTCTACAACATAAGTACTCAGTAATAAAATAAAATTAACACCAACACAGCGATTTCAAAAACAAAAAAAATGTGTTAAAACAGCAAAAACAACAGAGCAGAAAAACACGTGTATTTATCGGCAGTTACAAACGAAAATGGAGAGTGACTGAGAGACCATCCGACACAATCGTAAGCCAGACCTTCCTATAGACCACCGCCAAATTTGAAACCTTTACAGTAAACCAGTACAATAAAAATCGCATAAAATAGTAATGTTGCTATTGGCTCATACTTGAGCCGGCGGTCCAGCAGAAAATTGTGAGTGACTTATATATGGGACGCTTGGTAGCGAACGTGTTAATATATTATATAAAAATATATCAAACACCGTTAACCCTTTTATCACGGTAACAATTGCGATTTGAACATGTTTATTATAATAATAAAATTTTCGCGGTCCGCTACCTACACTGCTGACTAGTTTATGTTACACTTTCTTTATACTAAATTATGAAAGTTGCTATTTAACTTAATTATTAATGATTGCAAAACGTTGCAGGTCTTGTTCAATTTGAGAACACTCTGATTTCAGCATATCTAGTTCTAAAAAAAGTTATTAGAAATTATAAATTAATTCGAAATCAATAATATAAGTGAAAGTATACAAATAGTTTCAATCATAAATGCGAAAACTCAGAAATTATGAAAGCAAATCTAGGATAGACAATGTAAACTTACCCATAATTAAAGTACTTCGCTTCTTTCAATTTTTTAATGGTGCGTTTTTATATTTATATTTTACATAAATCTATTTGTTTCGATTACAATTACAGTTGTCGTCCTCAGTAGTAGTAATTCTTTAAAAATTGTTTAAGATGTTAAAATAAATTTATGAAATATGAAAAATATGAAAACGCAAACATAAACCTGCTGTTAATGTAACAGTTTGTTAAACATATAAAGTCAACTATTGAATCCAATTTTAGTAAAGAATAACCAGATCCTTAATAAAATTAATTATTATTAAACTGCCTTGAAGATGACAAACCAGAACACCCTCTATCGGTCGAAGGCTAACAGTGAACAATGTCATAACCAAATAACAAATTTAACGAAATTTAATTAAATTATGACGTAAGTGTAAAGTTGTGAACAATTTTAATTTCAAATTGATAAAAGCATTCACAAATAGAAACTTCAAGGTCTAGGAAAAACAAGGGAAAACCTAGACATACCAAAAGCTAAAATTAAAATTAACACGTACTAATTATAAGATGCCAAAACCTATTTGAACGTACACCTTCTTCTTGCCTTTTAAAGTTATTAGGATGCTTATACATCTCAATAGCTTTACGTTGTAAACGGACATAACATCGTGAGTTTGCCTTGACAATATTTCCATATTATTAAATTGAATATCATGATTTGTTATTTAAAGCGTGCTCAGTTACCGCAGATTTCTCTGGTTGATCTAATCTACAAAATCCTAAATGTCCTTTACATCTAGCAAAGCTTGTCACGTGTCAATCTACTACGTAACATAAATATAAATGAATGAGTGAACTCGGCTAGTAACTCAGTCAAATGGTCAAATGACTGTTGAGCACATGGATAGCGTACGTTTTTGGAGCGTAGATAATTATTAGATTGATTTAGGTTAGAGAGACGAAAAAAGAAATTGTAGTAGTACACGTAACTAATATAATAAGCAAAGTTTGGGCGCCACAAGCTTTAATAAGAGAAAATTATGATTTTATGAGCGAGAGCCCCGTAAAGCTTGAAACGGGAAGAAAGGAAGCAATAATAAACAACCAACAATTACCCTGGTAACTTTGTATTAAATAGATTTGACCAAACCGTTATCACAGACCAATATAAATGATTAACAATTAATAATTCATCATAGGTCAAGGCAAGTTAATTATATATGCCTTTAAACATTCTTTCTAAACCCACCCAAAATTTAGCACAATTAATAATTAATATTTCACACCGAATCAAGTACGCAGACAAGTTAATTTTATGCTATGTATTGAAAATTCCTTTTTTAGCAAACAAAAATTTGAAAGGTTAAAGACCTTTAAAACTGCCTTCCCTGGTTTGTTTGAAAGTGCTTCCGGGGGTTAACCTGAAAAGGAGAAATTCAACCTACCTTAAACTCTTTTTGATTAACTGACTTGCCGTTGTTTCACAAACGAAAAATTTAATTTACACAAACCCCTTATAAATAATCGATAGTAATATAGTTATGTAAAATATTTCAAAACACATACTTAAATCTAAAAGAGTAATTTCAAAAAGTTATGTTTTCCCGCTAGTAATTGTTAAATAAATACTGCAGTAAAATGACAAGAATACAAGGACAACCGGTATATGACAATAACTAGATTAACAACTTCTGCGCAAATAACAGATAAGACTCGTAACTCGTGACAATAATAAAATGGATGGCAACATTAATATACATTTTTGGGTGTCGTTCTAGAAATCATAGAAAAGTAAGCAGAAAAATTACAGACATTTTAGTAATTCTTGAATCGTGAGGAATATTAGAGTGCAATACACACTGTAACCTTAATCTCAGTTCAAAACAAGAGTAAACAAAGAAAATTTTAATAAGGTATTTACGGCTGACTGTGGAGGTATCGTTTTTACAACACACTTTTAGGTTGTAGCAGTACGTTGTATACGACAAAAAGGTAGTGTTGTTAATTATAAACCAATTTTGCATTGTTATAAGGGAAGCATAGTATAATTAGAATAGCCTGACCTGGTCCGATGAGTAAATAACCTCTATGTCTGGCTATCCGCAAGATTCGCCCTTCGTTACGATGTGTATAGACGACTACAGGTTAGAACGATGCTACCTCGAACATCTAGTTGAAACGTGTTACGAGAAGCCAGCAAGAAAGACCGGAAGAAAGAATAAGTGCAAAGTAATACTCTGACAATAGGTTTTACCTCTATGATGTAAGTCGAGCTCCAAGACGTTTTGGTTTTTTCCTTTTTACTTTTTAGCTAATGACATTTAGTGAGAAGAGTCCATCTACTAAAAGAAGTTATAATTGCATTGAAAAAAAACATGTGGCTTACCCTTTGGTGAAACCAAAATTCTTATATATATATATATATATATATATATATATATATATATATATGGCGTTATTTAGTAGCTCAACAACATGTAGAAATACATAAATTATGAAAATATCTCTCGTACAT
The DNA here is from genome assembly GCA_036346205.1 of Vesta saturnalis. Taxonomy (NCBI): domain Eukaryota; kingdom Metazoa; phylum Arthropoda; class Insecta; order Coleoptera; family Lampyridae; genus Vesta; species Vesta saturnalis. The sequence goes on along the minus strand of JARFJB010001941.1, from coordinate 1,516,883 downwards.
CCGAAGATGACTTCGATTTAATACAGGAAAAGAGATTTTTTTTAAGAAAGCTCAATTTCACCCAAAATGGCGAACTCAGCACGTTACATATTTATTGTTACTAAAGCTATTGTTAAAATGTTAAATACATAATTTCCAATAAAATGTAAATTAATGATACCATCTAGCGATAATTCATCAAAGTAACAGATATTTGTAAGTAAATTATTTTTAAACTAAACAGAACACTGAATATTACCTAGATAGCACTAGTATGAGCTTTTGAGAAACTAAAAGCAATGCAATCTATACAGGACGTTTAAGTAATTTATAAAGGTAAAACAGCATATGCCAAAAATTCAGATAAGCTATTTTAATGAAATAATGACGAGTAAATAGTAAATCGACAAACATAAGTTTTCAATCTAAAGGTAATTATTCAAATAAAGAAAAGTGTAAAGTCGATACGAAAAATCCGAAATCGATTTTAGCACGTTTTGTGGTTTCAATGTACACTTTTCCACATGAACAAAATAACTTATGCACTCCGGACGATAATGGGTTTGTAACATCAGTAGACATATAAGGCCGATCCTGGACCAGTTCAAGGTCACCCATGTAAATCTTATGGGGATTTATTTCAAGGTCAAGTGAGTTTTCTCGTTATGCCAGAACGCGCTCCACGTCTCAAGCATGCTTGTGGTGGGGATTTAAATTTTGAGTCACTCGCCCTCTGGTGGTGAAATCGGAAGCTTTTGGAGCTCTTTCAAGGTCGAACTTTAAGCGGGAGATTTAAAATGTAGTTGGTCAAGGTCAAAGCTAAAAAGTTGCAAGGTAATCATAAATCAAAATAGTTTTGAAGGTCAAAGGTTATTGACTTACGGTGGTTTCTTAGAAATATAAAAGGTCAAGGTGAAAAGCTAAAATAGAAGTTGCAAGGTAATCATTCTTAGAAATCTGAAAGTTTTTGAGGAGGTTAGCAGTTTTGAAAGGATGCATGTTTATAATAAAAGGCTTCTCCGTGATTGCATGATTCAGTAAACTTTTCATTGCTAGAAATGGTGAAAGTAATAAGATTGATAAGGAGAGAAAGAAAGAAAGAATTATTAAGTATTGATGAGAGAAAGAAAAGGCTCGAGGTGTTAATCAAGGAAATAAAAATTGAGGGTAGATTTAGAGCTGTATGAGCTAAAAAGAAAATGATGCAACTTCAGTGAATGTGCCATGAAAAGGTGCTTTAGTAAATAAGTAATTACATGTATGTTATATTGCATAAGGAAAAGGCACTTCATTTGAAAAAATAAAGTGTGTGTGTGTAGGCATAGAAGAAAGAAAAAGTGAAATTTCTGTTTGGTTTTAATTGAATTATATAGATATATATATATTAAACGAGTTTCTTATCATGACTTAAATTATACAAATTATGTAGGAAGAAATGACACATAAAGCTTATATATATTTATATTTATTTATAAATCACTAATCCTTTACCCAAAATTCCAATTTTTGGCATGTATACTAAACAAGTAAGAGCGCAATAGGTAGCAGTCCAAAATTCTCAAAACTAAAAAATGTGAAAAAATTTTCAATGATTAATGATAAAGTTTGTAGTTTTGATATGTAATTGAACGTTGTTAATCGCTTAATAAATCACAACTCGATAATCCTTTACCCAAAATTCTGAATTTTCGTATATATACCCAATAAGTAAGAGCGCCAATTATAGCAGTTTCCAAAATTTGAAAACACAAAAAAAAATGTGATAAAAAATGTGATGAAACAATTCATGTTAGCAATTAAAGTACTACTGAAATTGCTTAATAAATCACAACTCGATAATCCTTTACCCAAAATTCTGAATTTTCGTATATATACCCAATAAGTAAGAGCGCCAATTATAGCAGTTTCCAAAATTTGAAAACACAAAAAAAATGTGATAAAAAATGTGATGGAACAATTCATGTTAGCAATGAAAGTACTACTGAAATTGCTTAATAAATCACAACTCGATAATCCTTTACCCAAAAATTCTGAATTTCCGTATATATATCCAATAAGTAAGAGCGCCAAAGATAGAACTAAAAAATTAGGAAAAAATTGAAGGTCCTCTTTACTATTAGAATGCATTTTCCCCAAATAAATCAAGCACCAATATGAAATATGATAAAATAAAATAATAGTGTAACTAATTTGTAAACTATTTGTAATACGGTTTTTTCTAAAATAGATTTTAACGATTTTACAAGAAATAAAGTAATAATAACGCTCACAATGAATCTTTAGACATCTTACATATATATACATAATTACAATTCAACTTAAATGGATTGTACTGTAATGAGTAAAAGCATGCAATTGCAAAATGCATCCATGTAGTATTATAAGTATGGTTTGTAATATGATATTCAAGTACTGTACTAGAATGGAATGCATAATTGCAATTATTGTTGTGTAAACGATAGACATGTACTTGAACTACGAAAGTGATGTATGTTTGAAAGTGTGTGATGTAAGAAAAGATGTATGTACATATCTATGGAAAGAGATAAAAACGAGTCGACGAGGACGTCCTCCGGGGCAGGGTGTAGGAGGGATGGGGAAGGTTAGTAAAGTCCTAGAAAATGCGCTCTTAAAAATTTAAATTTTTCGTCTAATTCCGAGAAAAAATTTTTTCAACGCAGTTGTGTTGTAGAAGTGGTAATCTATCATTTGATGTAATAATTTTTCCAAAATATGAAAAATTACACTTAAATTGCCCAATTCCATTTTGAAACAACAAAAAGCACTTAAAACACACCTTTTGTACTTACGTAAGCTCAGAAGAAACATATGCATGCCATTTATCCATTTAATGTATCTAAATGCTCTTTAAATTACCAAATTCAATTTTAAAACAACACTTAAAACATGACTTGTAATTTTCGGTGCAGCGTTAATAATCATTGTAGGATAATGAACGCAGTTTTTGCTGTGAAAGCATTTAGCGAACATTCTATTTCTATGTCATCAATTTACATTACAACTTTTAAACAGGATTTGTAAAATATATATGAATGCAATTGTGTCATTTGTGTTGCATAAATACATGCTGTAAAGTTTTCAGATTTACATGCATTTGAGAACTGTTTTAACTTTTATTTAACGCAAGCTTTCTTTAACTGTATTATATTTTCACACTTTCTTTATATGCTTTATATGCTTTATATATGCTTTATATATGATATTTTGCAATAACCTTCTTAGTGTATTTTAAGTTATTATTTCCTATAATTACAAAATTAATTGAAATTAACATTTTGTATTCAGCACTTACTCAAGGATTCAATTATTTCCTTAACTTATTATAAGTTAAAATTTGTAACGCAGCATGCAATTAAAATTTGCAAAAGGACTGCTTTACTTTGATGCAGAAATTTATGCATGAGTAAGTCAGACTTCAGATGTTTTAATTTCACTTTTCTAGCGCAACTTGACTATCACTCAAATTTTTAGCTGTAGTAAAATTTTTGGATAATGGGAATAATTCATGAAAAATAATAAAATATAAAAACAATTTACATTTATTTTGTATAATGAAAAGATACAATAAATTCCACAAAAAACATCACACATCCATCCCTTCCAACGTAAGCAATATATTTTCAGTCTTTAGTATATTTTGCCGCACACACTCTAAATATTGATTAGCCTCCTTCAGTTCTTTATCCAGTTTTTCCGCTCGCTCCACCCCCACCACCTCACTATTCAAATAGTCATTGTGAAGCTTTCGCAACCACCGAATACTTGTTTCCCTAAAGGCTTGAAGGGTCGGTGGATCGTGCTCATAATCCTGCTGTGTGAGATGCCCTTCTATAAGAGTCAAATTTTTTCCTCCATATTGCAGGTTTCGCAACGGTGGTGGTTGTGGGGGTGTTGCTATAACCGTGGTTGCTGGTGTTATGCTGAAAAATGAATAATTTTATTTGTACTAAAAATTCTCTATGAATTAATGAAAGGAAACTATAATATTAATTAAAATTGTACATACCTCTCGAAATACTTCGAAAATTCATCCTCTACATCACTATCCCTGATGGAGATGATGGGGATGCTCTCTTCGAAGGGTGCTGGTTGCGTCATGTTATTTATGATGGGGATGGTCTCTTTGAAGGGTGCTAGTTGTGCGGTGTTATTTGATGGGCGCACCAAAACATCATGTAAAATACAAGGTTTTGCCTGTCTTTTTAGTGAAAGTTTAGATCGTTTACTGGATGAAGCCATTACTAATGGTGAATAATTAATGAGTATTCAATTAAAACTTTAACGTTATATACACATAGATCTGTTAACGTTAACAAAATTGATAACAAGTGGAAGTGGTTAGTACAATGACCTGAGCAAGCAAAGGTGATGCAGCATGAGTCATGAGAACAGTATTGATGTCAAGGTTAATATATGTTCCAGTAAACGCTACAAAATGCAATCTATGCACACTGAAGCTCTTGCAACAAGTTATAAGCAGTTTTGACCTTGAATGCTAGGTTTATATTACTATATAAGGAGATAAAGAGCAGTTTTGTACCAGTCAGTATATTGCACTCACGACTAGAATTGCAATTGTATACCTAAAGTACTTCTATAGTTACTTAAATTTTTAATTTTTACATATCAAATAAATATAATATTTGTTTCCATTACTATATAATCGTGTGCTTCATATTTTCTTGCAGTGTTGGATACAGTTTTGAAGGTAACTATGAGTAACGGTATACCCAACAGTAGTGATATTGTTAATTTAACAAGAAATATTATTCCATTGTTGAAAACCCAAAATGAATTTGTAAGGCACATCCGTATAATTAACACTAATATTAAGCTATTGCGAGATATAATTCAAAATAAAATTTATTTAGAGACATGCGAAAATTTGCTTAAACTCGAAAGTAATTTATCATTGCTAAAGTGTTATCTTATAAGAGTTAAACAGTTAAAGAGCGCTTCAGAGAAAACAGGTAGTGGAAATGTTACTAAAAAGCGTACACGCAAATTAAGTTGGTACTCTCTAGATTCATGTTTCAATGGTAGGTTACTTACTGGAATTATAGTCAATATAGCAAACATCAAGGACCCTCTTATTTTTTTACAAAATGCATACAATAGTTTTGCGCGAAAGGTTAAAGTAATGCTAAGACAAACGATGCTAAAGGTCAATGTCATTTTAGTCTGCAATTTCATGCAACCTCAAAATCATGTTATTGAGTTGAAGACATTTGCCATAAAAAATTATGTCATCGATATTACCACTAATTTGCGTGAGTGGTATAACAATAACGTTTATTACAAATTACAAAAAAAGTTAGAGGAGTTTTCCGAAAGGGATTCTGGTTGGGCATTACATGAAGTTTTACATTTAAAGGTGAATATTAATAGCTATACTCCATTTAGAGGTGGCCTTTCGACTTACGTTAAAGTTCCTTACTTCATAGCAGTAAAGCATGCGGTAGTGAATGTTAAGAACGATGACGAGTACTGCTTCCTGTGGGCCGTTGTTTCGGCATTATACCCAGTGCAACTTCATTCAGATAGAGTTTACAGTTATCCTCATTTTAGAGATGTTTTGAATTATGGTTCAATTTCCTTTCCCATTAAAATAGATGATGTAAAAATTTGAAAAATTAAACAACCTCTCCATTAATTTGTTTTGTATTCAGGGAAAGGTGTATTACCGCTAGTATTAAGTGTAAATCAAGAAAATAGTGTCAGGAACCTATAAATCTTTTAGTACTTTCGCCTAATTATCATTCTGCGGGTTCTACTGCTGATGCTATTAATACAAAAAATTATACTGTTTATCATTTCGCGTGGATTAAAAATATGTCAGCTCTTTTTCTAAACAACTATCGAGTAGGGGCACAAGAAGTTTATTTGTTATCAATGCTTGAATCACTTTTCTTCAGATCACCTTCTACAAAAACATGTCACTCTCTGCCATCAACTTAATCAATGTTCAGTCAGGATGCCTACCGAAGCGGAGATGTTCCTGCAGTTCAAAAATTTCGCATTTCAGGAAAAGGCACCGTTTGTAATTTATGCGGATTTAGAAAGTATTTTAGAAAAGTGTACAAATTTAACATCACTTGGGGTAATACTCTATTTCATTCCAAACATATACCCTTTAGCATTGCTTACTACTTAAAGTGTTCATACAATGATTCTTTATCTCGATTTAGGCTTTATAGAGGAAATGATTGCATTCAATGGTTTGTTAAAGAGCTTCAAAGTATTGCACATTGGAGCACCGAAATCATTAATAAAATAATTCCTATGGGTACTTTAACTCCCAATCAGGTTGAACACTTTGAAAGCACTACGATTCTGTCACATTTGCGAAAACCATTTACAGATAATGATATAAAGGTCAGAGACCATAACCATTTCACCGGAGCATTTCGAGGAGCATCACATCAGAATTGTAACCTAAACTATAAAGACTCACATCTTACCGGTTGTGTTTCATAATTTGTCAGGTTATGATAGCCATTTCGTCATTAGAGAATTGGCTACTATTCCCGGTACGATTTCACTCCTACCCATAAACAAAGAAAGATATATCTCTTTCACAAAAGTAATAGAAGGTAGTAAAATTAAGTTTAGATTTATTGACTCTTTCAGATTTATGAGTAGTAGTATTGAAAAGTTATCAAACTATTTGGAAAATAGTAAAAAAGTTATTACCCGAGCTAAATGTAACAATGAAGAAGAATTTTCTTTACTAGTTCGCAAAGGTGTGTTTCCTTATGAGTATATTGATACTGGGAGAAATTAAACGAGACCACGCTCCCTCCTAAAGAAGCATTTTCAGTCATCTTAATAATGAGGGAATCAGTGATGAGAGTTTTGAGCATGCGGTTAACGTTTGGAACAAATTTAGTATTAAATCGTTAGGGGAATACTCGGATTTGTATCTAAAACAGACGTTCTACTTTTAGCGGATATTTTCGAGAACTTTCGGCAAACTTGTATAAGTACTTACGAGCTTGATCCTCTGCACTATTATACAGCTCCCGGTTTAGCATTCGATGCTATGCTTAAAATTACACAAGTAAAGTTAGAATTATTTACAGACATTGATATGTTAATGTTTATTGAAAGAGGGATTAGAGGTGGTGTAGCTCAATGTTCAAATCGGTATGCTAAAGCTAACAATAAGTACATGGAGGAAAAATTTGATCCTACCTCTGAAAGTGTGTATTTAATGTACTACGACGTGAATAATTTATATGGAGCCACCATGTCAGAATTTCTACCATTTGGCGATTTTTCTTTTGTTGATGAAGCTAATTTTGAAACTTTAGATGTAATAAACCATCCTGATGATTCGGAAATTGGTTATATAGTCGAGTGTGATTTAGACTATCCTATAGAATTACATGAGAGTCATAGTGATCTACCGCTAGCACCCGAACATATGGTTCCACCCGCGTCTGATTCCAAAATGAAAAAATTACTGCTTACCTTGTATCCAAAACGTAATTATGTAATTCATTACAGAAATTTAAAAGTATATTTAAAATATGGATTGAAGTTGGTAAAAGTACACCGTATATTACGTTTTAAACAGTCTCCGTGGTTAAAAAATATATAGATTTAAATACAGCCATGCGTCAGCAATCTCAAAATGAATTCGATAAAATTTCTATAAATTAATGATTAATAGTGTTTTCGGGAAGCTGATGGAAAATGTACGTAAACATAAGGACATACGGCTAGTAACGAAATGGGAGGGTCGCTATGGTGCTCGTGCTTACATATCAAAACCAAATTTTCATAGTTGTACAATATTTGACAATGATATGCTTATCATTCAAATGAATAAGCTTGAAGTATATTTCAATAAACCTATATATGCAGGATTCAGTGTTTTAGACGTTTCAAAAACTTTTTTATATAATTTTCATTACGGCTACACGCTACCCAAGTTCCATAATAATGCTAAGCTCTTGTACACGGATACGGATAGTCTCATATACGCCTTTTCGGTTCCCGATATCTATCAATGTATTAAAGAGGACATTGATAAATTCGATACATCTGATTATAGTCCCGACAACATCTTTGGACTCCCATTAGTAAACAAAAAGGTCCCCGGCTTAATGAAAGATGAAAACCATGGCGAAATTATGGTTGAATTTGTAGGACTTCGTGCAAAAATGTATGCTTACACGGTTGATGAAAAGGTTGTAAAAAAATCAAAGGGTTCTACGCAAGCAAGCGTGAGGCAGATCACGATTAATGATTATAAACAGGTCCTGCTTGAGAGTAGCGTAATAAGGCGCTATCAACATCTCATAAGGTCAAAGAAACATGATGTGTTTACCATTAAACAAAATAAAGTCATACTCAATCCTTATGACGATAAACGCTTAGTAAATTTTGATTTCACTGATACTAGACCATGGGGTATAACTTTCAGTAAACAATGAGCAGTCTTCAAGTCAACTTGCAGGAAGAGCTGCAGTGCAGTAGTGATCAAATATACAAAAAGTACCTGAAGCGTTCTTTGACCTCTCCTGAAAACTATACATTTATACTGAATATATTACAAAATATTGTTATTCCGATGAGTGTTTTACTGGTGTGCTATAAACTCAAAGTGTGCAAATGAAATTATTATTAGGACATTATTTGATAAAAAATTAAATTAGACGATACCATTAAAAGTTTTATGAAATTGTGTACCGATAAAGGCTACAATTCATTAACTTTTGATAAAGTAGATAGGATCTTAGACGATATGAGTGTACTTGGTGACATACCGCTTAAAATGTATCTATATGATTTATTAAGGGTTCATGATTCAACAAATGTTAAATCTACGTTAGAAAATATTGCTTACAAGGACACTGTATTTATTATAACTGAATGTATTGAGAAATCGACATATTATGCTAACTACAAGTGCCTCGATATTTTGATTGAAATATTATTAGAACAAAATATCAACTATAAGTTTCAACCGTGGGAAAACGATGAGCACCACAAAATTTATTACTGGATACTAGACAACATCAATAAAGGTGAAACAAATTCAAATTCCTGTTTGGGATGGAGGTGTGGGCCAGATTCGGGTATATGGCCATCCAGTAATTTAAGTGATTATATAAGTACTTTAGGTTCACTTTATAAGATAATGAAATTTTAAAATAAATGTAATATTTAAAAATAAAATACTATTATTTTTGTGTGTTTTATTTCATCTAAGAGCTACATCCTTTTCTACAAACTATATATATATAACTAATATAAGTAATTTGTTTCACAAAGTACAGGTTAAATGTTATAAAACAATATCATCCTTATTGATCCATGATCTTTCATCCAATCCCCACCATTTTACGAATAACTTATTATTCTTGGAGCGAAGCACTTTTTCTACTAGATATACATCGGATACTTTGTTTTTGTAATTCATGTTCATAAAACCCTCCCAGTACAGGATTTCCTTCATGTCTTCAAGCATGTACGTAGTGGGGTTAGTAATGCAAACTTTCACAATCTTAAATAGTTCACTAGACCAATTGGGTGTGTATCCTTTGGCGAAAATATTTTTAAATTTACTGATTCGTACTATGTCACCCACAGAATATCGATTCCCATCGAATATTTTTATGTTAGTGTAAGCCTCTAGCTTTGTATGATTACCAACATCTTTGGGCTTCATTCTAATAGTTCTATGCTTACGATTGTTATAATCCATCGTTATGGTATCAATTGTATCAATCCATTTATATTTACCTTGCAGGCTGAATGACTTATATAGAGCACCTTTAATGGTTCTGATAACACGTTCAGCAATTGCAGCCTTCTTTGTGCTATAGGTAGAGTAATGATTGACTCCATAACGATGCATTAGTTTAGTAAAATGCGCATTGTAGAATTCTTTTCCTGCATCTGTCTGCAAATTGGTAGGTTTCCGACCTTTTTCGAAGATTGTTTGCATGGCCTTGGTAACTTCTTGACCTGTTTTCGTTTTTAATCCTTTAGTCCATAAGTATTTCGAAAAACAGTCGATGACCACTAATATATACTTATAACCCTTATTTTGTTTGGCATATGTGTTAAATTCAGCTAAATCTGCTTGCCAAAGATCATCAAAACCTCTAATTATTGTTCGCCTTCGTTTAAAATTTTTTCGTGCAGGTTTGTGCAATTCGTTGACGAGTTGTAATTTGGACATGGTGCTAATTTATTCACAATTTCTTTAAGTTGATGTAGTTTTTCCTCCAGCGCTAGATAAGCGTTGGCGTTTCCTTTGAAAGTGTTCCGAACTGCTTGTAAACAGAAATCAAGGTATCCTTTATTTATAGCATCACCATCTTCTTCAGGGTCACCCAACTGTGTCAAACGATTTCCATCCAAATCGAACCTTGTTGATACATAATATTGCCTAGTGATGACATCTTGAGGATCTATGGGATTGGCCACATTGCTGAGTCTCTTATTCTCAATATCAAATTGATTAGCATCAATCTGTTTAAACTGAGGGCTAGTTTCTTTAATTGATACTGGACATATGAACGTCCAAATTTGTCAAGGGGCATTTTAGTTGTGACATGTCGACATCAATGCATTCTCATTTATATTGTTTAAAAAGCGGTTGTTCGGTTTTCAATGTATCCATCTTCATATAGTTCTTCTACAATTGATATTATGTCATTTACAACACCTGTGTTTCCCGCTAATTTTTCTGCCCACAATACTTCCAGATCACGAATTAGTTCATGTATATCATTCCAATATTTATATTCAATGGGTCTGTTTGTTAATTCCTTAAAATATAGCTCCACCTCCTCCCATGGTTGTGGTGGGTGATGATGACAGCAAGGGTTTGATTATTTGTGTATACTTTTGCTGCGGCTTCCTCGAATCTGTGCACTTATGTCATAATCTCGCCTTACTACATTCGTAGCCTCTAAAATAGTTCTATATTTTTTCTATCTGTTGACTTTACTAGACTTAAGTCGGGTTCATTCATAATAAGCAGATCATATAATCCTGGAGTCCCTTTATACGTGACACCTTTAATAATTATATCGTCTCCTTTAATTGTGATGGGTGTATTACCAATTGTCCATTTATCAGTTTTGGTATCATAGTGGACTCCATACGTATGATCAATATCACCTTCAGCATTCTTCAAAATACGTTCAACATATATACGCGGCAATTCATTGTACTGCTCGAGAAATTCTTCCGAGATGGGTTCATTATGGGAATCATCTACGATACTAGACAGTTCTTCTTCTTCCTCCCCAGTATTAATCTCCCCATGACTGATGTTTCCAAGAAAGATGGAAGACTTGAGGAGGATTTCTTGAAAAACGGAAGCTGAGCTAGTGGACTAGTAGCACCCTTACTTGAATCACCTAATGGAGTGAGACGTGGGGTCCATTGAACTTGAGCTAGCGGACTAGTGGGGATAGTGGCGTGCTTTCTTGGAAATATCAATACGGGTGGTTTTTAGGTTTAACATCAATGACCTCCTCCTCTTTTAGGTGTTTTTTATCGATTTTATTTACTATTTCAGTTAGAGGTTCTATTAAAGGCTTATAAGTACTTTCGAATGTTCTTTCATTATCAATGCGAGCAGTCTTAATACTGTTATACTTCTGCCGTATTATTTTACGAGCCTGAATAATTTTTTCTTTAATATCCTCTCCTTGTTGTCCATTGCGACAAACAGGTACCGGTTCACCTTGAACAGGTAGCTGTTTACACTAAACAGATAGCTGCTAATACCTAAACAGATCAGTTACTACTAAACTGCTGAATGCGGTTTAAGGTATATATATATATATATATTCGCCTTATATACCAAAACGGATTTAATGAACAGGTACCCGTTTACCATGAACAGGTAGCTGTTGCGACAAACAGGTACCGGTTCACCTTGAACAGGTAGCTGTTTACACTAAACAGATAGCTGTTAATACCTAAACAGATCAGTTACTACTGAAACCAGTTTAAGGTATTATATATTCATCAAATCCTTTCCTATAGCGACCATTATTAACTTCAGCATCCTTGTTTATGACCATGAAACCAAACGGATCTACCCAGCACTTTGAACACATGTCCCGAAACAATTTCATGCTTATGGTGGGACTTATATGATCCTCATACGCATGTTTTAAGTTTAATTCATCTTGCTCAAATAATATAATTAGATTCGCATTATCACGAATTAATTGCTTTGGAATTTTACTGTAAGTTTGACTCAAATAGAAACAGTCAATATCGTTATGCCTACCCATAGAAAAATATGCTCTTATATTATTTTGCTTTTCACAAGCGATATCATCGAAAATAAAAATAGAGTTTGATTTTGCACAATTAGGCTCAATCACATCTTGATTGTCGCTGAAGGTAAAGTAACCTATGTCCTTCATTGGAAGTAAGATTTCCTGTAAAAGTTTGTACTTGTTTTGATTCAATGACTTAGAGTATACGTATACATGTTTAAATTTCAAACCATTTTTTCAGTAAGCAGACTGATCATTGCGTTTGTTTTACCGCAATTGGAGGGCCATATAATACCACGTATACTATTAGGAAGTAAATCACCATGTTTTGAAGTAATAGACTTTTCATCAAAGTCATGATTTTGAATTGAGAGTTTTGTTTCTGAGCAACTACTTTCATCTTTGATGGATGAAATAAAACTAAACGAATAATTACAACATCTTTATTTATATATATTAGACTATACTACAATAATAATTATAATTTTTCACTTCTCCGGTGAGTGGACTGTACTGTACAATAGCATCATGGAGAATAAGACCATATACAACGATTCCATTATCGAAAGGTGTTAGAGATTCCATTTCCAATTTGATGTCCACTGTTGAGTTTTTAAGGATTCATTTTGTTTAGAGCAGTCCATTACAAATATTGGACATGATTTGAATTCGGAATAGTTGAATAATGCATCTTTATCATCTTCACCATAGTAATCACAACGAAATTTCAAAAATTGCGATAGGCAGGTATATATTGGTTGGCACTGAAGTTCAAATGCATTGCTTCATATGGATAATACTCAGAATTCAGATGTACTTTAAGATTTCTGATGTTAATGTGATCAAAATTTCCAGCCCTTGCTGACCTTGTATACCTTTTACCTTGTTGGAATGCAACAATTATCCAACGTGGTTTTTCCAGTTGCGTTGATGTTTTTATTGGCCATATGTCTGAGGTTGCTTGTTTTAAAGCAGGCAATTCATACAACTCCCATTGTCGAAATGGAACAGTAATAATAGAATTTTTATTGATTCCTTGAAACAAGTTAAGTTTCGCAGCATCACTAAGTGTTAAGTGCGGTACTTTCCATTGAATTTTATTTAAGGTTATTGCGGCATCGACTTCACCATAGTAACAGTTTGTATCGCTTCTAGATCGAATTAAAACCAACTCTTGGCGCATATTCACGATTACCTGACGATAATCCTCCATTATTCCAAATATGTGGTTCAATGGTATGCATACTGTAAAAGATTTTTCTCCATTTTGCTCATCGAATTCTACTTGTAATGGTTCTTCATTCTTTGGTGACCATCCTAAATGACTTAGTGCTTTGCTTTTGCTTGCCGTATAAGAAATATATCCTTTAAGCGTAGATGTTATTCCTGGATTTCTACAAACATCCACTCTCTGACCACCTAACTCATAACGAATTTCTTCGAAAAGAAAGTTCGGGAAATTGTTGGTTAAGCTGCATGCTTTTCTTTCATCTTCTTTTTGAGCTCAAGTTTACCTTCTATGTACAGAAAACTATCATAAGTAGCCGTAATTAGATCTTGACTTTGAATTAAGATTCGTATTTCTTCGGAAGGTCCATATTTAGAAGATCCATATGGAAGATAAGTGTGAATATCTGATTTAATTATAGTATCATCAAAATGTACGTTTTGAAAGACGTTTAACGATTCTGCCATTGTGGTTGAGAACTTTTAAACCTATTGACGTTAAAAGTATTTCTCTGCAGATGTTAACCGCAATGAAGGTTGATGACTAATTAATGACTTACTGTAGGGATGATGTCTTTTATATGAGTTTTTGAAAGATGGAATTGGTCCTGGATTAATTCTCAGACCCATGTTCTTTTAGTTCTAAGCGTACAGTGAATGGTTCACTTTCACCAAAGTCTATTAATTCACCCTTTTGATTAGTCAAATTAATTGTTATATTACTAATAATGTCAGTGTTTACTTCTAAATATTGAGTATTGCTCGAGTTTTATCTAGACGATAACCTGGAGGAACTGAAACATCAATCTCATATAATACTTTAGCAGGTTTCCCGTTTCGATAAGATCCCTTTATAATGTTGCACTCTACGTGTAGATTAGTGTGTTTAAGTATTTGGATGTCTAACGCAGATGTATGTAAAATATTTGGTTCTAATATTTTAGACTCAAACCCTAGCATGCGCCCAATACAATTTTCTTTAGTAAAATCAATCTCAAATGAACTGTTTATCTCACATTTAAGTGTATTGTTGTTTGCTCTAATGATAAACTTTTCTGTGGGTATTTTAGATTTTAGATAATCGTTAATTTCATCTAACTCATATGCACCGTGTGGAATATTAATCACTTGCAAATGAGATGGATTTGTTCTAAAATAAAATCTATCGTTGCCTGCATAAATGTTTCTAATGCTGTTGCAGCCGTAAAATCCAACCAATCCAATAACGTATTTCTTCCCAAATCTAGCTCTATCGGTGGATAGAAGTTGTAGCTAGCTGTGTTACCAACACCTTCTAAACTGAATGTTATTGACATAACTGAGAAAATTTGATGTTGTGCTGATTATTTATATAAAAATTGTAGGCATAGGTGTCCGCAAATAATTGTATTAAACTCTTGATCTTGGTTGTAATTATAATATATTTTACACCCCGAAAGTAGTTAATCACTTCGTTTGGTGGTCGAATATTACCGAAACTATCGTAATACCATACCCTTTTACCACGCTTTTTGTAGCAAACCCAATGGGTACCTGGTCCTCTTTGGCTATCTAAGTTAATAATTCCAGATTCATTTTCCGTGGCAATTTAGGCATGCTATCTCTCATAAAATATCCCTAAAGTACGGTACGTTTTTGGAGTATTTCTTTAAATCAGTATCCGTTAACGGTCTTTCCGGTAATCTATTCAGTTTTTGGAAACGGTTTTAAGTATAATGCACCACCACCAGATTTGTTTGGTTTTAGATATAGTGCACCGCCTTTCTTATTCATGGAGCCTATAGCGACCGATTCCATCATGCGATTATGGCGCGATGTCTCTTCCTGCAATTTTTAGCATTTTTAGCATCATTGACTGCTTTAGCAATTCCTGATGCACCGCCAGCTAAAGCACCGATTGCTGATAATCCTGCGAATAACGGAATAAGAAATGGTAAAACCCTCCTTGTTTAGGTAGGGAATTACTCTAGGAACTTTAATGTTTTCTTTCCTCCTAAATTTTTACCACACGTTTTGCCGTTGAAAGCGCTGACTTTATTGTGTCTGTGAAATTTCCGTTAGGTTTAATTTTTTAGCTATTGTCTTTCGTAAATGCAATAAATTTCCACCATTGCATTTCTTCTTCATATTAGATCGACGTTTACACCCCATTCCCAATTTTCTCTTTGCTTTCATGATGGTACTGACTGCTAAAGCTGCAGTTCGTTCACCTAGCGTTGCGTCTAATGATTTAAAGCGCTCCCAAGCTTTTTTTGTAAAATTTTATCTGCTTTATGTCTACTTTCTAAATCTCGGTAATCTCTGTAACTGATATCATGAAGTTTGCACTGAGCATCTAATTGATTAATGCCGAGGTCACCGCGTGCGAGTCGTTTTTCCAACTTTGTACCAGGACCGCAATACTGGTAACCAGGTAAATGCAATTCAAACGGAAGTTTATTGATTAGACCATTCACCAAACCACCACCACCTACACTCTTTCGCTTCTTAACTAGCATTGTTTACATGGATGGATAGAAGGGGTATTTATACCTAAATTGAGAAAAACAAATCATAGTTATTTCTTTATTCAGTAAATGCTATACATTAGATAAGCAGGACGATAATACAAAATTTCCATTAAACATACAGTGTTATGTGAATTAATATTATACTTAGCATTTATAACATCATCAATATCTTTATAAATGTCATCATCACCACCACTGAATTCTTTCTCACGAAAACGACGGTAGTCAACAACTTGTTGTATGAACTTTTCATAAAACACACCAGATTGTAAGATTCAAGAAATTCCAATCTATAGCTTACTATATCCTTTAAATTGAATAGTTCTTCTATACTATGTGAGTTGAATGTACAAGAACAGCACTTGTAGTTTTCTATCATAACAGTTTTCAAAATTCTGTCATATCCTTTAATTAATTCCCAATTGTAATAAATACCAAGATTACTAGATAGAGATTCATAATGTTGATCATAGATTATATCTTCTTCATTTACATTTGACCAATCAATTTCATTTTCAATTTCTTGAGATCGAAAAATTGTAATTCTACATATGAATGCCATCTTAGAAGCTCATTCCATTCCTTCATATCCAACACTACATTATTGCTTTGATCACAATTACCGCACCCAATACGCACCACTGGTGCAAGGTTGAGGTGTACTGTATCCAATTTCCAGATGTTTTGCATGATGAGTATCGTTCGATAGTTTATAATAGGTACAATCGATTAAGTATTCCTTAGCTGCTTGTTTATACACTTCATCCTTATATTGAAATGATGATGCGCAGTCAGTCTTAGCAGAAGAATAACCTTCATCGTGTTTCTCTTCATTTTACTACTACTACTACCATCACTATTTTGACAGCACCAACAAAATGTTAAATTATTCAGATTGTTACTGCAATGATGTGATGTATCCATATATAACGGTGAACTTCTGAGTTTGGATCGTTCCAGAAATGATTTTATTGCTACTTGCATGACTTTACTTGCTCACAATTTCACTATGACTAAACGCTGCTTAAGAAAATAATTCTAGTATTTCAATTTTACATATGGTGGGGTGCTACTATTAAAAAGAAAATGTTATGTTTGTTGTTTTGCCAGCTGCACCCAAACTACTTATAAACACATCCTTCGTGTTTAGGAGTGTTTTAAATTCTTCAATTCGTGTTTCTTCTTTTTTGAAATACACATAAAAGCGTTCCGGTAATCACATTTAAAATCACCCGTTTCTATCACTATACGTTCACCGTACTTAGTATTAATTATATCCATATTCGTTACTTTATACTTTCTCGATATATCGAGCTCGCACGCATTCTTAAAGGGTTTGCAATAGGTGCTTTGGTTTAACCCTGTTAATTCCATATTTAACAATTATGTGTTGCAGACTGATCTCAACATACAGCTCGCTGCAGTTTATATAAGAAATATGCGTCCTACATATTACAACATGCTTAAACTTGTTAAATACCTACTGTTGACCTTGACTATAAATATAATATGATGATGATGATCAGCTCCAAAAATTTATATTTCCCGCTAAAAGTTTGACCTTGAAAATTATATTCTTAGATTTATGATTACCTTGCAATTTCTATTTTAGCTTTTCACCTTGACCTTTTATACTTCTAAGAAATATGACACCACCGTAGGTCAATAACCTTTGACCTTGAAAACTATTTTTAGATTTATGATTACCTTGCAACTTCTATTTTAGCTTTTCACCTTGACCTTTTATATTTCTAAGAAATATGACACCACCGTAAGTCAATAACCTTTGACCTTCAAAACTATTTTTGATTTATGATTACCTTGCAACTTTTTAGCTTTGACCTTGACCAACTACATTTTAAATCTCCGCTTAAAGTTCGACCTTGAAAGAGCTCCAAAAGCTTCGATTTCACCACCAGAGGGCGAGTGACTCAAAATTTAAATCCCCACCACAAGCATGCTTGAGACGTGGAGCGCGTTCTGGCATAACGAGAAAACTCACTTGACCTTGAAATAAATCCCCATAAGATTTACATGGGTGACCTTGAACTGGTCCAGGATCGGCCTTATATGTCTACTAACATCTTCAGGTGACCTTGAATGCTCTTTAATTTTTCTTACAGGTTTAAAAACAGTCATAATTAATTACGATTTTTTTCAGTTTTATCTGTAACATTAATTATAAAAGGAAGAAAGCGGTGCCAACATTAAGCACTGGTTCTTCTTTAGACCTTGAAGTAAATGCTTTACCAATTATATGGTAAATTACCACTATAATTTAACGTATATAGTTGAAATTAAAAATTATATTAAACGTACTACATTGTAGTACGTTTACATTTATTAACAAAGCTATTTCTTTGTTGGTTTGACTGAATTTTTAATTTGGTAAGGATCTAGTTATTCTTTATAAGTAGTACAGGGCACCATCCTCCACTTTTTTTACGTCACAAGCTCGCCCACTGACACACCTTCCGCCATTTTGTTTTTTGTGACGTCTCCCTTGGCACACCTTTGGTCGCCATTTTATTTTATATATTCCCACATAGGGATCTTATTTTTTTCACCTGAGAATAAAAAAGATTTTATTTAATCTGTTATTAATATTTATGAGGCCCTTTCTATCAAAGGATATTGCATAATTGTTATTAAAGTTATTATTACATTTCTTTTAATCCTATCTACAGATTGTGTCCCAATTTATTTATACATTGCGGGTTGTATTCTAATAAGGTGTCCTAGTTTTGTAAGACGGGAACTTGTTCGCCGGCTTCGACCCTGTCATAAAAATTGTACTCTAATAATGGGGAAGAATTAATAGATAAGACATGTAAAGATGACAAGTGTTTTCAGAATAAAAAGATTCTACTTAATCTGTTATTAAAATTATTAGGGCCCGTTTTTATCAAAGGAGATTGCGTAATTATTATTACATTTCTTTTAACTTTATCAACAGATTGTGACCCAATTTATTTATACATTGAGGGTTGTATTCTAATAAGGTGTCCTAGTCTTGTAAGATGGGAACTTGTTCGCAGGCTTCGCCCTTGTCATAAAAATTGTATTCTAATAATGGGGAAGAATTAATAGATAAGACGTGTAAAGATGACAAGCTTTTTCATAATAAAAAGATGTTATCTAATCTGTTATTAATATTTATTAGGGTTGTGTTGATTTTAATGAGGGATATAAAAACCTAGTCCTAAAACGATTATGTTCTATGCAATCTTTAAGGCTGCATTTAAGCGCTAGCTCAAATTTTTTCAATATCTGAATAATGACATATAAATGAGTACTTAAGTCACATAATTTGCTTTTCCAAATTATGCTTTAAACGATTTTCACCTTGAGAACGTTAAATTATATGTACAAGGTTTAAGTGCAAAATAAAAATTGCATTAATACGATAAATGGTTACGTATATGCATTGTAGGCTGTTTTACACTTCATTGTGTACTCCCTTTATAGTGGCACCAATTATCAATTAAAGGAAATATTGAAGGTCGACAGTTAAAATTATGTGTACAAGGTTTAAGTGGAAAATAAATTGCAGTAATGGTTACACATACGCATTACAGTTGTTTGTTTTACGCTTCACTGTGTGTTTTAGTTTAGGGATGGCTTTTTTTATAATCAATTGCATTACTTTTAACACCTAGATTAAATTACATAAAATTGATTCTTGATATGGAATATCATACTTTCTTTAAAAAACAGTAAAATATATTCATAGCCATGAAGCTTATAATACAGATTAACTACTCTTTAGTTATATAGATCAGGGTCGCAAAAAGGTGGTACAGTAAATTATCGAAAACATCCTCAAATCTAGGCAATGCATAATTTCCTATGTTAAATATTAATGTGAAGACATTTTCAGCAGTCAAGACTTTTGGGATGGGTGCACTTCCCCTTATGTTCAAAATTAAGGGCAGCGTAATTCAACCTATCTGGATTTTCATAGAGAACATCTCAACCAGAATCAACTTCATCGCTTTCATCTTGAGCGATTATATAGCATATTAACAAGTAAAACAGGTAATACCCCTGATACTGCTTCATAATAATACTCATTCGATTATAATTATGCTTTAAAAAATATATGCAGCGGATAATATACAATCTTTATTTGCCGCTATTATTACTACACAGAGATGGGATTATTCTTAAAATTAGCTAATTTCCCCACACCACCTTGAAATACTACATAGGCCTTTAATTATTCTTCGCCCCTCGAGATTATCCAGTTCCGGATCAGTAGCATGTTTTCTATGCATCTTCAATGCAGCGGTGTGTATACGCCGAACAAATGTCTTGTGTCTTCTTCTTCTTCTTTAAGCTAGATTTTGCCTCTATACAGCATACAAGCTCTATCTTAGCTGAATTACCTCTGCCAAAAAGGGGTTATACCCAAATTAAGTATACAGGCCTCTTGTTAGAATACCATCTTTTTAATTCTCGAATTTTTACCATGCCATCATAGTGAGAAATTTACTAGAGGCTGGTACATTGCGAGTAACATTTTTTCGAGTTGTGGTGGACTGACTGATCTGTGTGATATGTGATCTTTAAGTAATCACCTTAATGGATACAACTACATACTAGCGGTTATATATGTGTTTAGCAAGAGGGTTTGGATATGAGCTCTTAAAACGAAGACAGTCGCGCCTGAAAGCATTCACCGTTGTTTTAAGAAAAGCGATAAACTGTTTCGGCGACTCCCACTCCTACCCTCCCGAAACATAACAGAGATTGTAAGACAGGTGTAGGGCGTCGTAACTTGTTCTCGGGTCTTCGCCCCTTGTCGTGATCGGAACTTGTTTGTATTACAATAACGGGCCTAATGCTAACTTGTAAGACAGGTGTAGGGCTGCGCAACTTGCTCTCGGGGCTAAGCCCCCTTGTCGAGGATCCATTGGCGGAAAATTTGAATTTGCATTTAATTCTCTGCAGGTTATAGCTGGAAACATGAATTTGTATTGTAATAAGGGGCATAATGCTAAGATGTAAGACAGATGTAGGGTTTAGCAACTTGCTCTCAGGCCTTCGCTCCTTGATAAAGAATTTGAATTTATTTGTGGCGCCATCTATGAGGGGGAATTTGAACTTGTATTCTAATAAGGGGGGCCTAACTCTAACTTATAAGATAGGTATAGGGCTTCGTAACTTGCTTTCGGGGCTTCGCATGCTTGGTGGGAAATTTGAATTTGTATTTAAGGGTTTACATTCTGATTGCTTATTACGAGAAATTTGAACTTGTATTCTAATAAGGGGGTCTAATGCTAACTTATAAGACAGACATAGGGCTTTGCAACTTGCTTCCGGGTCTTAGCCCTGGCCCCTGGCGGGAAATTTGAACTTGTATTCTAATAAGCGAGCCTAATGTTAACCTGCAAGACAGGTGTATGGATTCGCAACTTGCTCTTGAAATAAGAGGTCTAACACTAGCTTTTAAGGTAAGACGTATGTATCTAGGTCTCAACCAACCGATCAACCTCAATCAAATCAAGCAACGGGGGTTTCGGCCCTTATCTTAGCCCCTTGGCGGTAAGTTTGAATTTGTATTCTAATAAATGGTTCTAATGCTAACTTCTAACACAACATAAATAAAGTTTGCCTCGAGTAGGATTTGAACCTACGACTATTCTAATAAGGGGGGGCCTAACTCTAACTTATAAGACAGGTATAGGGCTTCGTAACTTGCTTTCGGGGCTCGCACCCTTGGTGGGAAATTCGAATTTGTATTTAAGGGTTTACATTCTGGTTGCTTATTATGAGAAATTTGAACTTGTATTCTAATAAGGAGGTCTAATGCTAACTTATAAGACAGACATAAGGCTTTGCAACTTGCTTCCGGGTCTTAGCCCCTGGCCCCCTGGCGATAAAAAATTTGAACTTGTTATTCTAATAAGCGAGCCTAATGCTAACCTGCAAGACAGGTGTATGGATTCGCAACTTGCTCTTGAAATAAGAGGTCTAACGCTAGCTTTTAAGGTAAGACGTATGTATTTGGGCCTCAACCAACCGATCAACCTCAATCAAATCAAACAACGGGGGTTTCGCCCCTTGTCTTAGCCCCTTGGCTGTACGTTTGAATTTGTATTCTTATAAATGGTTCTAATGCTAACTTGTAACACAACATAAATAAAGTTTGCCGCGAGTAGGATTTGAACCTACGACTATTCTAATAAGGGGGGCCTAACTCTAACTTATAAGACAGGTATAGGGCTTCGTAACTTGCTTTCTGAGCTCGCACCCTTGGTGGGAAATTCGAATTTGTATTTAAGGGTTTACATTCTGATTGCTTATTACGAGAAATTTGAACTTGTATGCTAATAAGGGGGTCTAATGCTAACTTATAAGACAGACATAGCGCTTTGCAACTTGTTTCCGGGTCTTAGCCCCTGGCCCCCTGGCGAGAAAAAATTTGAACTTGTAATTCTAATAAGCGAGCCTAATGCAAACCTGCAAGACAGGTGTATGGATTCGCAACTTGCTCTTGAAATAAGGGGTCTAACACTAGCTTTTAAGGTAAGACGTATGTATCTGGGCCTCAACCAACCGATCAACCTCAATCAAATCAAACAACGGGGGTTTCGCCCCTTGTCGTAGCCCCTATAAGTTTGAATTTGTATTCTAATAAATGGATCTAATGCTAACTTCTAACACCACATAAATAAAGGTTGCCACGAGTAGGATTTGAACCTACGACTATTCTACGGGGGCCTAACACTAACTTATAAGACAGTTATAGAGCTTCACAACTTGCTCTCGCGAGAGCAAGTGACGTAAAGAAAATGGAGGGGATGGTAAAAAAAGGAAAAGGCTACGGATTTCATTCATGGATTCCCTGCATACATACATACATTACGTATATATGCATGGTGGGATTAAGGATGGGTTTGGTCATGATAGGATCGGAAGGAACACAGTTAGGGTTCTGAGGGGAAAATACTACCCCAGCATTCGCCTAAGTAGCCGCACAAGGTGTGCATATACGCAGTGGCCATGCGCTACATGTATATAAGGAAAAAGCCTCATACAAGGTACACGGTGACGGGAATCGAACCCATTACCTCCCGATTGCTAAGCAGGTCTTATCACCACTACGCTACCAGCTCGGTGAGGGGAGGGTGCCCCGGTACTACTTTTATACGTTTACCAATCTGTTATATTAATAGCAGGCTTATTTTTGTGGTTTAAATTTTCATATTTCATAAAATTATTTCAACATCTTAAACATTTACAAAAGATTTTATTACTACTGAGGTAACTGTAGGTTGTATCGAAACGTTTAGATTTGTATTAACATAAATACAAAAATACACAATTAAAACACTCAAAAAAGCTAAGAATTTAAGTTATTAAGGATCTAGTTATTCTTTCCTAAAATTAGATTCCATAGTTGGCTTTATACGTTTATCAAACTGTTATATTAGTAAGCAGGCTTATGTTTGGGTTTCCATATTTTAGAAATTTATTACATCTTAGGTATTCTTAAACAATTACCACTACTGAGAACTGTTAATGATTTTTATTGAAACCTATAAATTTATGTAAAATACAAATATAAAAATACATCATTAAAAACCCCAAAAAGGCTAAGTATTTTAATTAAGAGTAAGACAAATTTATGTATCAATGAACAACTTGTTAATTTATACGTTATTTGTAAAACGTTAAGTATTCAAACGACTTTCATTTGGTATAATACTAAATACATAATAATCTTTGTTTGCTTAGACAGGATGCAACATTACCGGAAAAACAAATTGATGTTAGTTTCGGTCTGTTTGTTAGAAAGGAAATTAATGAACAATTCCGTTATCTTAGAACGTAACAATGTACTGGTAATATTGTAAAAAATTACATACTGTAAATACCGTTTTCTTTACATATTTACACACTTTGTCAGCTCAATATTGTCGTATCCAACTTCTTAATACCTAATATACTCTAAAAATAACATATAACTTTTTCTATTGAACATTACACAATAATGTAACATATTGCTTTCTTAGGAATATGATAACACGAAATTACAAAACCATTTTAAAACAGGTAGTAAAGTCACGATTAAAGGATAGAGAAAAAAAGGTCTTTTAGAGGATTTTAACCTGTCACACAGATTTTAAAATGAAGCATTATCCTAAAATGGATTTTTGTTATGTAAACATCCTTTTACGTTAAAATCAATATGTAGTAAACTGTTGTGTATATAGATAAATGGATTAAACCGTCTCTTGGGTAATCTGTACTGATTTTACTTTAAAAGGTTTGAATATGGAAATTCTAAGAGAAAAACCATCACATTTTGTATTCGTAATACCTTATATGATTTGGTATACATTTACATACTTAGCTGAGACTGAATCTACACGTTTTTCATTCAAATAAATTGTAAAAAGTGTAATGAACCTTTTATGTTTTGTAACGTAAGGTTTAGAGTAAATATAATATAAATTCTTATGCAGGAGGTAACTAACATATGCAAATGACCTCTCATGACGTAAAATCTGTACCACTCACGTTTTAGTTCATTGTGGTTATTCCAGAAAATCTCTATTTGTTTAAGCAACATTCATA
Organism: Vesta saturnalis; assembly: GCA_036346205.1. Classification (NCBI taxonomy): domain Eukaryota; kingdom Metazoa; phylum Arthropoda; class Insecta; order Coleoptera; family Lampyridae; genus Vesta; species Vesta saturnalis. The sequence continues at coordinate 1,492,300 of JARFJB010001941.1, read as the reverse complement.
GTTTAGAACTTAAGCGCATCTGTCATAATGTGATATATATATATATATATATATATATATATATATATATATATATATATATATATATATATATATATACATGTTTTGTTATTTAATGTGTTATTGGATTTATGTGTAATACATCTGATACTTCTGTAGGCGAAGCTTCATCAAATTCTATACGTATTGTTCTATAACTCCCTAAAATTTTAAATTTGTAGCGAATGCCCATTCTTGGTCTCTAGACCAAGTTAGTTATTCTATTAAACATATTGAGTAGCACACATGACATTCAAACATGTTTGATTAGATGTTAATTTGTGTTTCGATGGTTCACCAAAAAAGTTTAAGTGCTTTTTAAGTTAACGTTCAGTTAATGTTTATGTCAACAACCAAGTTTGAATTATCTTAATCCTCTTAACTTATAATTCTTTTCGTCTAAGCCTAAAAGGTTAATTGTTTAAAGTTAAACGCTTACCTGAAGTGAAGGTATAGCGTAGTAAATTTTTAGACGTAAATGTAACCTTTCTCCCGACCCTTTGGGAAACAAAAGTTACAACTATTGATGGCATCAGTAAGTAGTAAACATTTTTCATTCGAACTCTTTCAGGTCACTTTTAATCGCAGTGATAAAGACGATTTAGTGAGATAATTCAGGCAAAAGTGTACCTGAAAAGGATTATACGCCCAAATAAATTTATGACTCCAGTTCAGACAGAAGAACAAGTTACCTCTAGTCAACACAAATATTGCAAGACAATCAATGGAAACATAGCCATACTTTGCTGCTTATTTGACGCTAATTTGATACTATAAAAAATGTGGTAACTGGTATTAACATAAATCTGGCACAGCCAACATACTACTATCAAGCAACCGTTTTATTAATCCAACGTGAAACTTATTGCTCGAACTCCGTATCAATTTATGGATTTAACCAGTGTAGAAATCACAAAAACCCAAATAAGAGATCAGATTTAATGATAATATATACCATAATTAAACAGGATAATTGATTGTTAACCTCTTTTTAATAACCTTTTTTTTAAATAAACTACGAGGGATGTTCGGTTACTAAGTTATATTTGCACGTCACACCGCCTACGTGCAGGTTACAACTTGCACGCAGATGTGCATATGTGGCTATTGTCATTGTTTTAGGTTATGTACAACGTGCTCAGTGACAGTCGCAAAATATCAGTTCCAATCGAAACTTACTCCAAATTTGAAGTGCGAGCGGTCATTTGTTTTTGCTTGCAAATAATTAAACACCTACCGAAATTCAAAAAAACATACTGAACACATACGGAGAATGCATTATGAGTTGAAAACAAGCTTATGTGTGGTGTCAGCAGTTCAAAAGTGGATCCACAAATCTGAACGATAATCCCGAAGGTTTGCGACTAAAACCATCAACAACAAAAACGGATGAGTATCAATTAAAGGTCGATACACTGATTCGAGAAGATCATCGGTTGAAAATTCAATTAGACTATCAAAAAGTTGCCGCGAGATGGGTACCACAACTATTGACCGATCAACACAAAATACAACGAATGGCGGCGGGAATGGAACTTTTAACGCGCTATCGTCAGGAAAACGGATTTCTAAGGTCTATAGTTACAGGAGACGAAACCTGGGAAGCATGTGAGTTCACCAACACCGAAAAGCAATCTGCAAAAAAGACAATGGCAACTGTGTTCTGGGATATAAGGCATTTTTTACCACTGAAAACGACAATCAACAGCGATATTTATTGTCCAACTCTTGAAAAACTACACCAAGCCATTCGACAGAAACGAAAAGGAAGGTTGACAAAAGGAATCAGGTTGTTGCATGACAATGCAAGACCGCACACCTCAGCTCAGACGAAAGCTTGGCTTCAAAAACACAATTGGGAAGTTATTGTCCATCCGCCCCATAGTTCAGACCTGGCTCGTTCTGATTTTCATATGTTTGGGCCGTTAAAAACTCATTTGTCGGGTAAAAGGTTTGAAAATGACGACAAACTCCAATATGAAGTAAGGCAGTTTTTTAGAAATTTGGATTGTACCTTTTACGAAGAGGGTATACAGAAGCTTGTGCCTCGTTACGATAAGTGCCCTAACATTGTCGTTAATTACGTTGAAAATTACCTTAAAGCTCGCGCGTCTGTCTGTAATTCACAAATGTACCTTAGTAACCGCACATCCCTCGTACATAAGTACTTTTCCATCCATTAAACCGTTGTATGTTTCTGTTGATATCTTTAATACCTTCATTTGAGATAGAGGTTGGATTCATACTACGAATTATTGCAATGAAGAGTGCTGTCGTCAGCACAGCAATGCATCGTGTTAGTCGTCGAATAAATAAAATAATTTATGTATAGCTGAAAAGGTGTAGGTGCTATAACTGATTCCTGTTATCTATGTCAGAATGACATTTAAACTTCATGTCAGGTCGAGAGTAATAGACAGAAATACATGTTAACTTAAAAATTCCAAGGCCGTCGTCTTCTATAAGATATCAATAATACGGTTTAACCATTTTCATCCACATTTAATTAATTCTAGACTTACCTTGTGTTATCTGTAATAATTTTAATAACATTTTTTAGGATAATTGTGCAGCCTCTTTTATAATAATAAGACCATTACGGAAAAATAAAATCACACTGTAAAACAAAAGCAGTTATCTATGTCTGAATGACCTTTAAACTTCATGTCAGGTAGATATTAATAGACATGTTAACTTAAAGAATTCCAAGGCCATTTTCATTCATATTTAATTAATTTTAGACTTGCCTTACGCTATCTATACCTGTCTTACAAGGTTACGGCCCCTTATTCAAATTCAAATTTCCCGCCTAGTACGTTATGTTCTGAACATGGCAAAAAAGTAGATTTACTTCTAACCTGGGCTACCTCAAGGGCAAACCCAAGGCCAATTCAAATTCCAATACCAGGCTCCAAGGTCAACCTCAAGGTCAAAACCTAGGTCGCTCTCGAAGTCAAACCACGCCCCCACGTGACCGTCAAGGTGAGGCCCAAGGTCAGTCTCAAGGCCAAGCCATGCCCCCACGTGCTAACTTTATTGATGAAGGAAGTTCCCAAGAAGGCATGGAGACTGAATAAAGCTTAGATAGTACTGATACTAGTTCGGAAAAAAATATCTTTAAGACAATAGCTGGGATACCATCTTTTCATTGGAATCAAGTCTACTGGCAATCGATTATGGTTCATGGTCGTTTGGGGCGTTTCCTTTTCGACGTTTCCACAAATTTTCCCCTTTCTGGTGTTAAGGCTATAGATTTTTTTTACTAATAATATTCCTGAACAGACTAAGATTTGCCTAACGTGCTAAAGCACTAACACTGTGAGGGGATTAGGGATATTGTTAGGCTGCCGGGAAATGTTTATGAACGGCTACCTTAAATTTAGTCGCCGTGTGGAAAAATGTAGATTGCGTCCGTTTAGTGTCACAAGATGTAATTTTGAGTGCGTAATTATGATGTGAATGGTCAAACCGAGTGTTCCTAGCGAAGATCGCCTGCGATGGTATTAAGAAGTGTATTCGGAGGCACACCTGCCATGGTAATAGCGATAGAACAAGGAAAGAACCGAAACTATTCTGTAGGTCATAAGTCAGAGACGGGTCATTTATAAGCCTTATAGCTCTTTTTTGGATTCGGTTTACCATACCTAGGGCGTATTAGGGAGCACTGATCCAGATGTGGGAATTGTATTCCAGATGCGGTCGAATTTGAGCATTATACAGCAAAAGGAGTTATTGCGATGTGAAATACTGTTTAGAAGTATATATAAAGCCCAGTTTACGGGCAGCTGTTTTTCTGACTGACAAAAGGTGGTCAACCCATGAAATGTTCGATGATATGGACATCCCTAACATAGAAATAAACTTTGAAAACTTGAGATCTAAGCCATTCATGTTTACAGCAGGAGATGATCGGTCTTTCTCGGCGAACACAAGGCAACAGTGTTTTGTCGGCGTTGAACGTGAGTAGATAATTCCTTCCCGTTCAAGGATACGTTCTAAGTCACTGTTCATTGAGGCTACCATTTACACTGTAACTTCCCGACTAGATTTATTGTTGGAGGAAAACCGAGAAGAACTACAATGTAGAGTGCTGTCGTCTGCAAAGCAATGGATCGAGTTGTTGTTAAGGGAATGAGGTCATTGATGTATAGCAGGAAAAGTATGAGTGCTATCACTGATCCTGGGGGTACGCTCGTGTTAATAGTAGTTTCTTTCGAAAAGAAGCCATCGACGACAACGCGTACACATCTTTTGTCAAGAAAGCTGAAGATCCAATTGATGAGCGTATCGAATAAGCCGAACGAAGTGAGCTTGGCAAGCCTTTGAAATATCTAAAGCGACCACGACTGTTTCATCTGACCTCTCTAATGTGTTATTCCAAAGTTGAGTGACATATAAAAGAAGATCGTTGAGCGACTCTGTTTGAACCCATACTGGTGGTTTTTTAGGAATAGGTTGAACATTTGCCACCTTCCACGATAAGGGACCCTCTCCAGATGCCATGGATATCGAAAAGGGTGTGGACAATACAGGAATTAGCTCGGGGTAGCATTTTTTAAAGACGATAGCTAGAATACCGTCAGGACCAATCGCCTTGTTTGAGTCTCGCTAATTGATGATTGATTCTTGGAGCTTGTATCGAAAGTGGATCGGTTTTATAGCGTATGCGGTAGATTTGGGCGACGGCACAATTTTACCAGAATCATTGATACATGAATTTGATGCAAAGTAATCGACAAACAGGCTTTGTCATCAGGATCAGCTACTACAGCTCCCTCACGAGAGATTAAGAGAGGAAAGGAAGATGTACTAAAGTTTTTACTGATGGATTTAGCTAATGACCAAAATTTACGACTACCCAAAGGACATGAGACTAATACTTTGCACTTACGTACTTCAAACATCTTTTTGGCCTTGGTGATGATGCTTTTGCAAGTATTCCTTGCGGCAATATAGTCGGCATGATTTTCGACAGATTTGTTTGATTTCCATTTGGTATAGAGTTTATGCTCTTGCAATCTTCCATCAGTGCAAGCCCTATTAAACCAGGTTTGGGAACGGGCATGATCTACACGATTACGTTTTTTGGGAATGTATAACTCCATACCCATCAAAATAACTTCAGTTATTGAAAAATCAATGTTTGAAGAGAACCGTTTAAACCAATACTCACGCCAGGGGAAGGTTGCAAAAAAATCTCGCAGTTCGCTCCAATTAGCTGATTTAAAACACCACATTGTTCTATTTGTTTTTCAATTAACAGTGGGATTGGGTACAGAGGTAGTTGTTTCGATTAGGCAGTGGCCTGATTGACCAACTGGGGAAAGGGCTGTTGTTTTATAGACAAGTGGGTTAGTTGTAAGGAATGGGTCCAGGAGATGTGGAGTATGGTTAGGGTTGTCAGGGATTCTGGCGGGTTCGGAAATCATTGCAAGATGGAAATTGTGATAAGAGGTAGTCTATTTTCAGACTAAGATAATCAATTTTTTCCAAAGTGGACATCCTCTTACAACCTATGTTGTCCTTGGTGTACGGACATACTCGTCTTTAAGGCGAAAGTTAGAGTGGAGGTTGTATCTGGGAAATTGCAGGTCAGGCGAATCAGTGCTTCCAGGGGAGACTTGTGTTTCTGATAGAAACAGAATGTCCGGTTGCACTTGTTCGAGGTGTAGGTGAACAGCATTAAGATTCGACCTGATACCACGTACGTTGCAGTAATGTATCCGAGTGTTGGTACTTTCGATAACTGAGGTCGTCTTGAGTCCTGCCCTTCTGGGCATCCGAATGGGGCAGAATTTTATTCCTGGCAGATCTTGCTCTTATTAGTCTTGATTTTGGCGTTGACGAATTTTTGTCCCCCCAGAATCCTTGGGCCGGATCGACGAATCTATGTGAGAGTGTGGCATGTCACCCTACTCACCTGGGGTATAGCGTCTGTTTTAGAACTCGTCATTTTAAGGGTTTAAACATTAAAACGCCACGCCTGGCTAGTGCGTGTTGGCGAGTACGTAAGGAATAAAGGAGATAGTGAATTTGGATAATGAACAATTAATTATATCTTTGGATCTTATTTCTTTATACACAAATATTCCTATTCCTTTAATAACAATTACCTTAAAACGAACATGGACACAATTGGACATGAACCAGTTTATTGAAAGAGTAGAATTATGTTTACAGACTACATATTTTAAATATTTGGGAACATTTTATCAACAAACGTATGGTTGTGCGTTGGGCTCGCCTATTTCTGCTACCGTGGCCAACCTAGTAATGGAATATTTGGAAGATATATGTTCAGAAAAATTAAGTTTCCCAGCTTTATTTTATTTTAGATATGTAGATGATATTTTAATAAGTGCACCAAAAAACAAGGTTCAGGAAGTTTTAGGTATATTTACTAATTTTAATTCTAATTTACAATTTACTGTAAAAAATCAAAAAGATAACCAAATTCCATTTTTAGACACATTGGTCATTCGAAAAAATAACCAAATCTTATTCAGTTGGTTTCAAAAACCTACAGATAGCTGGAGGTATTTAAATTTTTATTCTAACCACCCTTTAGGCTACAAAATTAATATCATCATTAATACTATTGGAAGATGTTTGAAAATCGCAGATCCAAATGTTCGTTCTAAACATATCAAAATATTGATAATAATTATCCAAAAACAACAAATTCATTTTTTTATAATAATTTTTCTACGGATCAGAACCCTAAGGAAAATGACAAGATTACTTTTGTACCCCTTCCTTATAACAATAAAAAATGCTTAATACATAAATCGCTCAAAAAATTCAAACTAAATCCGGTATTTTCAATTGATAACAGATGTATAAATTTAATGTCTAAATTAAAACCAATATTTCAAAAAATAACATAACTAATACTATTTACCAAATTCCTTGTGTTTCTTGTGATAAATTATACATAGGAACATCTTTACAACCTTTACAAAACAGATTAAAGCAACATAAATCTGATGTTCGTGTTAAATCTAAAAGTACTGCTTTGGCTAAACATTCAAACGATTTAGTACACATCTTTCAATATAACACAAACATTTTAGATGTAGAATTAAATTTGAAGAAACGTTTAATTTTAGAAAATTTCCTGTAACTGTAAAAAACATTTAGAAAGCTTATCCAGAATTTATAATAATATGTTAGAAAATTTAAAATGGTAACCTTGTACATTATTTGTCATAGTTTATTATATATATATATATATATATATATATATATATATATAGAGAGAGAGAGAGAGAGAGAAAGAGAGAGGGTGACCAGTAAAGTCCGCATCAGATGTGTTTTTTTTATTAATAGCTATTAATTTCTGCTACGATTGAGATGAAAATTAACGAAAAGAATAATAGTCGTGCGATTAGCATTATCTGTCAAATTTAATTTTTTTTCCAAAAAAAATCAAAAGTGGAGTTATTTCTCAAAATATCGGAAAAAATTATTTGTAAAAATATTTCTAAATGAAATTTTTAGCCCATATGTAAAATTTCAGCTGTGTAAGAAAATTTATATTTATATTTTAACAGCCTTATTTGGATTTTGTAGAAATACACACATTTAATATGGCATTACTTTGAAGAAAATGTGTCAAAACTAAGAAGTTTTTTGTAGGTTGCGTTTTATTTTGCAAGAGTGGTGCAATTTACAAAAAATGGGCAAAAAATATAAATTATCTTACACAGCTGAAATTTTTATATATTCTAAAAATTGCATTTAGAAAAACTTTTTCTAATAATTTTTTTCGATATTTTGAAAAATAACCCCACTTTTGAATTTTTTTGGAAAAAAATTAAAATTTGACATGTAATGGGAATCACGTGACTATTATTTTTTTGGTTAATTTTCATGTCGATCGAAACAGAAATTGATGCCAAATTCAAATTTCCAATAAGGCTATTAATAAAAAAAACCCACATGGTACTGACCCACACTATGTGTATATATAATATATATATATATATATATATATATATATATATATACCGGTGGTCGTAAAGTAAGAATAAATTCAATATCTCGTAAAGCAATTTTTTCAAAATCGCTCGGATCCGTCGATTTTATATTTTCAGCATATTTTGCGAAAAAATTTTATACAGTGTCTCAAAAAGATTTGCTAAAAATTTTTTTTCAAATTGAACCCAATTTTTATTGCATTTTTGGATTACCGTTACAATTCTAAACATTTGTCATGTATCATGTGCTATACCTAAGTCCAAGCGTTTTGGAGTTATTCGCATTCAAAATTTAAAATTGAAAAAGATCCTGAAGAAAACGAAAATAAAATAATTTTATAACGTTTTATTATATCGAAAACAAAGATTCGTAAACTTAAAAATAATTTTATTTTAGCATGATGATTTAAAACAACGCATCCGTCAAGAAATACGTCGAATAACGCCCGAAATGGTTCGAAATGTGCAGCATGAATTTGTAGATCGATTAGGCTATTGTCAGTTGACTAACGGAGGACATTTCGAACATTTGCTGAAGTAAAATTATTTTTAAGTTTACGAATCTTTGTTTTCGATATAATAAAACGTTATAAAAATTATTTTATTTTCGTTTTCTTCATGATCTTTTTCAATTTTTAAATTTTGAATGTGAATAACTCCAAAACGCTTGGACTTAGGTATAGCACATGCTACATGACAAATGTTTAGAATTATAAGGGTAATCTAAAAATGCAATAAAAAAATTGTGTTGCAATTTGAAAAACAAAATTTTTTAGCAAATCTTTTGAGACACCCTGTATAAAATTTTTTTCGCAAAATATGCCCTGAAAAATTTAAAATCGACGGGCCTGAGCGATTTTTGAAAAAATTGTGCTTTACGAGATATTGAATTTATTCCTTACTTTACGACCACCGGTATATATATATATATATATATATAATGAAATATAAATTAAATTTTCCTAATCAAGTGATACAATATACATTAAAACTTGTCAGATTGTGTCTATTTTGGATTAATTATACTTTTAGGAGTTCTTATGCACACAGTATTTTGCAGGCAGACATTATATTAGTGCATTTCTTCCTGAAGAACTTTCATCAGTTAAATACGTTGAGATGTGCTTTTCCGATCCGCCTGTTATGCCATCCATCTACAGAATTTGTAGTCCGATGACGTTCTCTAAAGCAAATCCATATTCGACGAGAATTATCAATCCATTGATCAATAAAATAATCGTTCAATGTAACAATGACTTCGTCGGTAAGGGTATTTTCCATTATACAAAGCCAACCATCTGTAACCTTATCTTCTGGCTGATAGGCTAATGCAGCACACCTCCTTATGTGGTTCCTTGATTTCCCGTTTTCCTTGTACAAGTTTATTATACCGAAACCTTGTAACTTGTTTAAAATGACAATTATAGCCTTTGATAACTGTAGCCGGAAAAACTTCTTCTATAGCAATACGCGGCAACTTCAAAATGGATAATACATTTTTTGGTTTTTTAATGAGGAGAAAAGTCGTTTGTACGTCACCTCTTTTTTGTCAGGTAGCAAGTTGTATATGGCAGGAATGTTATTTGTCCTTTCTTCTGTACTACCAATATCAACGTGTATTGCGTATAATTGGTGAAACATTAAACTGCAGCTTCTACAAGTCCTGTCGAATAGGAAGCGGCCTCCAGCCAATAAGTGACCTTCGTTCATTTCCAATACAAGAATTCTGTCTTGTATACCATCGTCAGTAATGACATACTCTTTTATAAACTCTCGAACTTCCATATCTCCTCGTTTTTTTCGGAATCAAGCTAATGCCTAGCGATTTATGTCGCTTATTATATGAACCATGTGGCACTGATGTAAACTGTGAGATATTTGTAACGAAAACTAAGCCTCTATCCCTAGCATCCATCATCTCTTGACGATGTATCTACGTTTTTTTCGCGGTATATAAGCAATATCAACTTCGTTTTTAGCAATATCTGGAACACAGTGGTGGTTTTTCTCACTTATGAATTTTGATTTTACTTCGTCAGTAACAATCGTTACTGGGTAGTTCCTGTGTATGCAAATCCATCGAATAGTCGAATTTTTGTTCTTTGCTTTTAAGTTGACCGTTGACCGTGTATTCAGAATAAATGATAACGGGTTTTCCACGTTTTGATTATATTACTTCCATCACAAATGTTCTAATCGTACACACGTAATAAAAATTACACGAATGCTTTTCAATAACTTTGCTGCGCTTACAAGATTCACGAAGAACTAATCTATTTTCGTAATATGGAAATATTTATATCATCACTATATTGATGGAGTGACTAATATATATTTACATTTAATTGGACAATGAGTAGGGTACTTTTTTAATCATACCCACAATAAACAATTAATAGTATATTATCCTATGTACAATGTGATTTTAAATTGGACAATGCAATTTTAAAATTTAATAAGTAAAGAGGTAATCAAATCAATGGGATATTGATTGAAATGAAGTCGTTTTAGATTTAAAACTTGATAAAGTTGTGGTAAATTTATGTTGATACCACATTTTTTCTTGTAATGAAACGATTTTAAGGAATAAGAATGTTCAATACCGCCAACTTTCTACATTTAATTGAACAATAATATAGGTATAAATACTGCACTTAGAAATTTAATGCACGAAACGGGATTTAAGAAAAGGTAATATTTTCTGATCGCCTGAAAGGGAAACATTTATAAATAACATTTTTCAACTCTCGAAAGGGGAATGCACGAAACGGGAAAACACCATCGACTCTAGAATAAATCGAAAATAAATTAGTTTCATAGCGTATGAAGAATTTATTTTTGGAAAATTGGATTACCATAAGCCCTATTAAACCAAAGTTGGGGACAAAAATTACCAATATGATTTTGTTTTTTGGGAATGCATAATTTCATGCCCAGAAGGATTTCAGATAGTGAAAAAGCAATGTTCGAAGGCGAGGGCAGCTTAAAACAACATTCACGCCTTGCGAAGGTCGCAAGTAAATCTCGTAGATCCATTTAACTTATTTAAAATACCAGAAATTATTTGTATTGCGCAGTGGTTAGGTAGACCCACAGTTTATTCGCTGCGTGAAAATGGTCCACGAGTCTCGCCAGTGTGCGACGGAGAGGTATCAACAAAGACGGAGAGCTAGCTTAGCGCGAAATGACCGGAAATGCCTTTCGCTTGATCAGCGTGATACATTTTTATCAAGTAATTTAGGGTTTAACTTTATTTAACTGCAATGGCTCGAAGGTATCGTTTTGTACCTGGATGCAAAAGTGGTTATAGCGACAATAATGACCAAGTCTCTTTACCTAAGTGCCCAAAAACAAATTAAGTGAGCGAAGTGCTGTGATTCCTCGTGCCGACAAACAATTAACAAGTAATGACGTTTTGTGCGAAAAACACTTTTTGAAAGAAGATATTGTGCAAATTGTCACAGAAACATATTCGGTACATGTTTATTATAATTATTATAATTTATTTACTCCCAAATTTAAAAATTCAACGTAAATAAGAAGTAGGTAAGTAAGTTATTTTTGTTATTGTAATTTTTATAGTATCCACTTAAAATCCTATGTTTAAGAGACAACGCCAAACCATGCATTTGGCCAAATTGCCATTCTTATTTGACTAAAATGTCAGTATGTGTATTTGTGTGTGTGGGTGTGTATGTGCGCGAGTGTGTGAGTGTATGCGCGTCTGGGCGTGTGTGCGTGTGGCTGTGTTCGTGTGTGCTGTGTGCGTGTGCGTGTGTGCCTGTGTGTGCGTACGAACGTGTGTACGTGTGTGCTTGTGTAGTGTTCGCGCACGTGCGTGTGCGTTTTAATGTGTGCGTGTTTTGGTGTGTGCATGCGTGTGTGTCTGTGGTGTGTGTGTGTGTGTGTGTGTGTGTGTGCGTGTGCATGTGGAGTGTTGGCATGTTCGCACGTGGATGTGTGTCGTGTGGGTGCGTATGTGCACGTCAGCGTGTGTGCGTATGTGCGTGTGGACGTGTTTGCTAGCGTGCGTGTGTGCTTTGTTGCGAGTGTGTGCTTGTGCTGTGTGCGTGTGTCGCGTGTGCGTGTGTGCGTGTGTGCAGTGTGCTTGTGTGCGGTGTGCGTATTTGAGTGTGTGCGTGTGTGCGGTGAGCGTGTACGTGTGAGCGCATGTATGTGGATGTGTGCATTTGTATGTGTGCGTGGTGTGCTGTGGTGCGTGTGTGCGCATGTGCACGAGTGGTGTGCGTGTGTGCGGGTGTGGGTGTGTGCCTGTGTGTGTGTGTGTGTGCATGCGTGTGTCTGTGTACATGTGTGGGTGTGCGTATGTACGTGTGGGCGTGGATGCGCGTGCGTGTGTGCTCGCGCTTGTGTGTGTATGCGTATGCGCTTGTGTGTGTGCCCATGTGCGTATGTGGATGCGTGCATGTGTGCGTGTGGATGCGTGCATGTGTGCTGTGTGCATGTGTGTGTGCGTAGTGCTTGTGTGCGTATGTACGTGAGTGCGTGTTTACCTATGTGCCTGTGTGCGTGTGTGCGTGCATGCGTGTGTATGTGTGTGTCTGTCTACATGTGTGGGTGTGCGTGTGTACGTGTATGCGCGTGGTGTGTGCGCGCATGTGTGTGTGTGTGCGTATGCGCTTGTGTGCGTGTGCGCATGTGCTGTGTGTGTGTGCGTGTGAGTGTATGTGCGTGTATGTGTGCGTGTGTGCTTGAGTGGTGTGCGTGTGCGTGTGTGCGCGCATGTGCTGTGTGTGTCTATGTACGTGTGTGGTGTGTGTGTACGTGTGAGCGTGTATGCGCGTGGTGAGTGCGTGGTGTGTGTGCGTATGCGCTTGTGTGCATGTGCGCTTGTTGACGTGTGGCGTGTATGCGCGTGGTGTGTGCGGCATGTGTGTGTGTGTGTGTCGTTGCGCTGTGTGCGTGTGCGGTGTGTGCGTGTGTGCGTGTGTGTGTGCGTGTGTTGTGCGTGTGTGCATGTGCGTGTGTGGTGTGTGGTGTGTGCGCGCATGTGCGTGTGTGTGTCTATGTACGTGTGTGCGTTGTGTGTACGTGTGAGCGTGTATGCGGTGGGTGGTGGTGCGTGTGTGTGTGCGTATGCGCTTGTGTGCATGTGCGCTTGTTGACGTGTGCGTGTGTGCGTGTGTGCAAGTGTGCGTGTGTGTAAGTGTGCGTGTATGTATGCGTGGGTGTGTGGTGTGCGTGTGTGTGTGTGTGCGGTGTGCGTGTGTGCGTATGTGCGCATGTGCGTGTGGTTGTGTGCATGTGTGCGTGTGTGCGTCTGTGCGTATGTTCGTGAGTGCGTGTGTCGGTGTGCGTGTGTGTGTGTGCGTGTGGTGTGCTGTGTGCGTGTGCGTGTGTGCGTGTTTGCGTGTGCCTGTCTGCGTGTGTGTGTCATGCGTGTGTTTGTTTGTGAACATGTGTGAGTGTGCGTGTGTACGTGTGGGCGTGTGTGTGTGTGACGTATATGTGTGAGGGCGTGTTTGCGTGAGTGCTTATGAGCGTGTGTGCGTGCGTGTGTGTGCGTGTGCTCGTATGTGCGTGAGTGCGTTTGTGTGTGTGTGTGTGTGTGTGTGTGTGCGTGTGTGCTTGTGTGCGTGTGTGATTGTGCGCATGTGCGTGTGGATGTATGTATGTGCGTGTGTGCTGTGTGTGTGTGCGTATGTGCGTGAGTGCGTGTTTGCGTATGTGCTTGTGTTCGTGTGTCCTGTGCGCGTGTTTGCGTGTGTGCGTATGCGCTTGTGCGTATGCGCGTGTGGGTGTGCGTGTGTGCGAGTGTGCGTGTGTGCGTGCGTGGGTGTGTGCGTGTTCGCGTATGTGCGTGAGTGCGTGTTTACGTGTGTGCGTGTAAGGTAGAATTTGAGTGTTATTTCCAACGTTTTCTATATCTAATTAATTAATTTTATAAGAAAACGTGTAGACATATTTTTTAAACTATGTGTAGTTTTGCATAACTTTTTTTGTATAGTTTCTTAATACAAAGCGAAATAAATGTAAAAATTAAATAAATATGATTGAAAATGCTTTAATGCATAAAAAAAAATTATTTCATTTCTTTTAATTTCTACTTTGTTGGTAGGAAGGTCGTGTATTTTTCCACACCAGATTCTTTTGTATTGCCTTCATTGAAATTGATAAATTGTTGTTTATGAGTAATGAACTCTAGTGAACGAAAAATGATTTAACGCTGCAAAGTGAAAAGTCTATAACTGTAATAAAAAATCTTAATAAATGAATAAGTACTGCAAAATTGAATGTATGTTCTATGTAATAATTCTAGAAGTATATTAAAAATGTATATGACAATGAAGTAAAGACAGTTGGTAAATAACTAATATAAAAATACGTTTAATTTAATAAGTGTGACTTACTTAAGTGTTAATTTTAAATTTTTTTTTATTTTTAATTTAGAATAAAGACTAACAGTAAAATATTTTTGTTACCTTCACGGAAAGTCACTTTAATACCGTTCATTATGCTTCACGTAATATTTTATTACTATGATTCATATTGTATCTTTTACAATTAATCAACTATTTACATATACTTTGAAATGAGTTTGTACGTTCCCTTAGTTTTGGTTATTACTTGGCTCTTTACTATACTATATTAATATAAATTACATCCAAAAGAATTCTGTGCTTCTAAATAAAATTCTAGAACGAAAGTTTTGTCTTTATATAAGTAATCAAAAATATTAAATGAATAGTTTTGTTAAGCAGGTACTAAGTTTCCACGTTAATGAATTAAATTACATACAGAAACGTGACCAAAACCAACTTATGTCCACATGTTCAAACACGTGGCGTGTTGAAACTATAGCACACTTTCCTGGGATTACACTAATAATAAGCAGTTTTAAACGACCATAAATAAATCTGCAGTTTTTATACACTCATTTATACAAACCCAGCATGCTTCAAGCACACTCCTAGAGTTTCAAAGTGAAGGCTGCATTATGTCTGAATACAAAAAAGTATTAAAAAATATGTTCGTTCATTTGGTAATTACACTATTCAGAGATTTTAAAAATTAGGACAAAACTGGTTTCTCTTCCTTCTAATTTAAAACGATTTAATATAATTGTTGGGCAAATTGAATACCTACTATAGCTAGGCACGCTCTTTGAGGAGAGAACAAACAGTTACTTAACTATGGATAATAATTTATTGTGTGAGTAAATCATAAACTTGATATGAAACCAGATTTTCATTAGTCACGCCGAAATTGTTGTCTTGCCCATAAACGCATCAAGGCACAAAAACAATATGAGCGCTATCATCTCGAACGGCAGATGCTTAAATAAATGATTTCGATTTAAGCAATATCGAATAGACGGTGCGTTATAAATAAAAATAAACCATTATTGACTTGCAGGTGAGAGTTATATGATTATTAGGTTTGGCATCCATTGGACGTACGGCACGAGTTTCTATTAATATCTATTATTAAATTAGAAAGATAACTTTAGTGAAAAGGGTGGTTATGTTACGTTGCTATTTTAAAATATTCAGCTGCTAGCATAAACGGTCGGATATATACCCTCATTAAGACAAAAAAATATATGTGCGTGTTGGGGGTTCTGCGGTATTTCAACACTCAAATGTGTTCATTGATTATTTATGGCAGATGTAACACTAAACCAGATGGGTTTTCGAGTATTCTCTGAATTTTAAAATAATTTAAAACTTCATGCATTTTGTTTAATACTCCCTTAAATACATCTTTAGATTCGAGACCAGAAGTAAGAAATGCGGAGTGCATCGGTTCATCATACCATTAATTTTATAATTTGTAATCTTTAAAAATAGATTAAAGCTTGGATTAGGCCAAGTAATGCAAATATGTATGATCCCTCACTTCAGACACAAATAGGTGTTATATTACATTCAGACCTCTGTTAATGAAGTAAATTTTCAATTATCCATCGAACTATTATTTCCTATATATCTTATTTCTAATCAGAGGATTGACTTTTTGGAATGTTTTGGATCAACTAGATTTATTCTACCTTCACGATAAGTCCAAAAGTACTAGATTTATAACAAAATTTAATCCTTCATTAAGAGCCGCAAAACTTTTCGTCAATTGTTGTTAAATTTATTAAACATAATTACAATAAGTTATTTAGCAAACTAAACTTAACCGTCATCTAAGAACAACTAAAAATGATTTTAAAAGACATACAATTTTTTAAAAGTGATACTGTAGCGTCCCCTAGGTACCCTATCTTGAAAAGTGTAATTTGAGCTTATATAATATATAATAATGCAAATTCAAGAACAAAGCAGTCGCTAAGTGATTTATCTTTACTTTACTGACAATAATGTTACTATTACTCAAATTAATTGCTTGCCTTACTTTGACTTTCCTGGCGATAATTAAAACATTAGAATCTATTTACAAGTCTGATATTTAATTACTCGCAATGAAACTACTCAAATTAAAATTAACGAACTTTACGCAATGATATTTCAACCCGTTAATATACTATTGTGGGAAAGAACCACCAATAAAACCCACTTTATTCATAAATAAATAATGAATATATTAAACAATTAAATCAAATACATTATATAAATCAAAACAAGAAACTATTACGTTTGAACTGTTTCATATTAATTATTGAATGAATCTTAATTTTAAAAAAATGCATTCATCCGTAGCAAGCCCTACGGTATCGAGTTTCAACTTACCGAACAAAGATCCCTTTGGATTTGCGTTTTGTTCAGCCGTAATTAATTATTAAATCAATGACATTTTTACATCAAGAGCGCCCATATAGAAATTTTCAACAATTCGTCACGCGAGTTTTGGCAGAACACCTGTTTCTCTACCCTAATATACGTTTTCTTTTTCTGTTCAACCTTTACTCAAATATCATTTACATAAATTCCAACATTTCTTACATAAAAAAAAATATTAAGACATTAAAAATCCACTAATTATGTTTTCTATCGCGGTAACAATGGCGATTTGACAAACCCTTATTACATAATAAAATTTTCACGGTCCGCTACCTACAATACTTTCATAGAAGGTGTGCAATATTGTTTTTCTACAACCGAGCGAAAAGTACAAATTTGCGTTTCCAAAAGAAAGCGTAAAGTTGCACTTTTCCGAGGAGCAAGCTGTTTTTTTCACTTTGTCACTCGCCGAGCGGCATACTAACTAAAATACTCGCTTAGTTACTATGAAAACCTTAATAAAGGAAGGTCTAGTGTTTCTGCACATTTTGACAAAAGTATGCGTTGAGTATTTGACAGATATCGACAATTTTCAGACCGGCGCGTGATGTTGAGATTGTTCTCGTACAATAAATATCTGGTGTGGAACACCACACGGCCTCCCGACCTACAAAATGTAAATTAAAAGAAATGTAATCATTTTAATAACATTTTATTTTATTTTAGGATAATAATGCTACCTCTTTTATAATAAGTTCATTACGAAAATAAGCAACATTGTAAAAATAAAAATAGTTTTTAACAAACATTCTTACAAACACACATGTATACCGCAAAGTGATGCTCACGTTTTGAAATCTGAAAACTGTCAAATTTGAGGTTATCAATAATTATTAATTTTTACCAAACATTTTTATAAAAACACCGATTGTAGAAAAAAATCATGTGTGTAATTCGAGCACAAAGCGGCAATGTATCACTCTGCGCTCTTAATACACAAATAGCTATTAATAACTGCAAATTTCCAATATAATTATATTTGCCAACAAACTCAGGGTTGTGCAATGCTACTCCTGCTAGCTAATCTTAATGGAATACCTAGACAACATAGAGATTTGTAAATTTCCATTCCAATCAACTGTTATATATATATATATATATATATATATATATATATATATACATACACAGGTGTTACAAAAGGTTGCTGGCTATACGTTTTGGATTTTATCGACAATTTTGAAAAAATCAAGAATAACTTTTTCGATTTCGGATTCATTTAGCCGCTAACCGCCATTTTGTATTTTTCTAAATAAAATTATATGTTGTTTTTAAGATATTTTCATAAAATTGGTACACGGATGTATCTTACAAAGGCACAACATAGGAAAATATTCATTTACGTAATTTAATTTTTTCAAAATGGTGGCCATGTCAATTCTTTAACGTGGAATTACGAAAAACCGTAGCCCAAATGAAAATTTTAAAGAGACTAAACAATTTCGAAATTAATTTATCTTTCTAGTGACACCTTGTTTGTTGAAATCGGTTAGAAATAAGGAAGATTGTAGTTTCACGTTACGCGTTACTAGTTAATCGCGGTGCGCGAGTAATTCAAACAACAATTAGGCGGCAGGCTTTGTCCGCACAAGAAAGGACGTGGTCGCCAAATAAATAAATACAATAGCATAAATAATAATAAATAGCATAAATAAATAAATACAACAATTCTCATAAAGCAAATCCAATAAATATTTTGGTCAACAAATTGCTCATATTAAGTGTTCAAAGTGACCACCGTTGCTAAAAACACATTGCCGCAGTCGACGTAACATGGATTCCCTAACTCGTTGTAACAGTCCTGGCGTATCTCGTCTGATTCCATGCTCAATCCGCTGTCTCAGCTCTCCAACATTGGCAACCGGAGTTGCGTAGTCCAGGGATTTTAAATGTCCCTAAAGATAAAAGTCAACACGGAACTGTCACTGGTAGTAATGCGTTTGTTTCGTTTACATTTAACAGCTGTTCGTTAATTATTATCAAATGTTTTCATTGTTGCGGCATTGTATTGAAAATGTAGCAGGTTAGATAACAGTATACCGGAATTTTAATAAAGTGACATTGAATGTGTTTATACTAAATGCCTTACTAACCTTACTTAAATAAATTTCAAATAAATCAGTAATAGCGACCTAGCTGAGTCCCCGCGATCCCGAACATTGTTGTGAAAGTTTTTATAGTTGTTTCTTTAATTAGTAAAACATAAATTTAGCCTGAAAAGGTAATTTTATTTTCCTTTGTAAATAAATTGATTGTTGCAGTGACAGTTGTATTTATTTATTTATGCTATTTATTATTATTTACGCTATTGTATTTATTTATTTGTCGACCACGTCCTTTTTGTGCGAACAAAGCCTACCGCCTACTTGTTGTTTGAATTACTCCCGCACCGCGATTAACTAGTAACGCGTAACGTGAAAACTACAATCTTCCTTATTTCTTAACCGATTGCAACAAACAAGGTGTCATTAGGAAGATAAATTAATTTACAAATTATTTAGTCTCTTGTAAAATTTTCATTTGGGCTACGGTTTTTCGTTATTCCACGTTAAAAATTGACATGGCCGCCATTTTGAAAAATTAAATTACGTAAATGAATATTTTCCTATGTTGCGTCTTTGTAAGATACATCCGTGTACCAATTTTTATGAAAATATCTTAAAAAACAACACAGATATAATTTTATTTAAAAAAAATACAGAATGGCGGTTAGCGGCTAAATGAATCCGAAATCGAAAAAGTTATTCTTGATTTTTTTCAAAATTGTCCATAAAATCCAAAACGTATAGCAGCTAACCTTTTGTAACACCCTGTATATATATATATATATATATATATATATATATATATATATATACATACATACAGGGTTATTACAAATGATGTTCATGATTTCAAGTGTACATAAATCTAGTTTTATTTATAAATAAAATAGTTACATTTCAAAAAAAACTCAAGAAGTTTCATCCTAGACGCCAAGAATGAGAAATGTTCTATATGGGAACACCTTGTGATACGACAGATTTTAAGCGTGTAATCAAGCTTTTGCCATACTTTCGATGGCTCTGGTAATCCGTTGTTGGGATCTCAGGTATGCTTTCTGGTGGTGTATACACTTTATGTTTGATGTATCCTCACAAGAAAAAATCACAGGGGGTGATGTCCGGAGATCTTGGAGGCCAGTTCAAGAGTGCACCATCACTTGGACCTGCACGACCGATTCATCTACCAGGCAGCCGATTTTGAAGTCCAGAATGAAGTTTAGCGATTCTTGTTCTAATTTCGGTAGAAGCCATTCCGTCATCATGTCCAAGATTTATTCCATTTATTGTTTGTCCAATAAAGAAAAAGGTCCGTACACTTTGTTGTAAATGATAGTACAAGACAGATTAACTTTCGGAGTGTAAGTGCTCGATGTAGGTGTATGGGTTCTCCGAGCCCCATATTATGACATTATG
This sequence comes from Vesta saturnalis, assembly GCA_036346205.1. Lineage (NCBI taxonomy): Eukaryota > Metazoa > Arthropoda > Insecta > Coleoptera > Lampyridae > Vesta > Vesta saturnalis. Next base: position 1,472,077 of record JARFJB010001941.1, on the reverse strand, counting down.
TCTGTTCACGTTACCACACAAGTGGGATGTGGCTTCATCACTAAAGACTAAACATTTTATTTTCCATCAAGGCCTACATGTTCTCACAAAAAGAAAGTCTTAGAACTTTGTCATTTGCTTTTCATGCTTGAACAAGCTGAAGTTTGTAAGGCTTGAAATTTATACGTTTACGTAAAATTTTCCAAACTGTTGACTGTGGTATACCAAGCTGTCTACTGCATTTAACAGTAGATTTCTGTGGACTACGCGTAAAACTTTCCCTTGCCTGCTGTACAGCATCATTGCTTACTGACGGCCTTCCAGTTGATTTCTTTTTACAAATGCACCAATTTCTCTTAAAATTCAAGTACCACTTGTGACTGCTAGGAGGATATTCATTAAATTTGGTTCTAAAGTAACGTTGCACGCTAATAACTGATTGGTTGATGTGATAATCCAACACATAAAATGCTTTCCTGTCTTTAAATTCAGCCATTACACAATTGACAACAATTGACTTTAACAAATAGCTGATACGTACTTAAATCAATGTAAACAAAACTTTATGAGTTTTTCTTTCCAGTGGTACCAACTGAAATGGTCTTAAAACAGGTTAATCCAGTAATATTTATAATTGAAATCGGGAACATCATTTGTAATAACCCTGTATATATATATATATATATATATATATATATATATATATATATATATGTCGCAGGAATGTTGTAATATCCGTAAACTTACAAGTTTCTTAGGAAATTTGCAAGAGCCCGGAAATTTGTCAAACGGCTATAAAATTCACATGTTTCCTGATAGATTTAAGGAATCTTCTCACAACTTTCCGAGTTTAATGATCTCTGTTTACCGAAATTTACAAGTTTTCGGGTAGTTTTTGATACAGTTATAAGGGACAGGTGGGGATTGTATTGTTTTCAGAATAAAAAGATGTTATTAATTAGGGCCCGTTTTTATCAAAGGAGATTGCACAATTGTTATTAAAATTATTATTACATTTCTTTTAATTCCATCTAGATTGTGACCTTTTACCTATACGAAACATTTATTTATGCATTCTAATAAGGGGCCCTAGTGTTGTAAGACGGGCTTCTTCATCTGTGTTTATTATTCTAATAATAATAATTTCTACCCTAATTCAATAGCGCTTTTTTTATACAGGCAGATTCTGTATCTAAGCGGTCAGCACCAATATATTCGAAAAAATTATGCCTGATTTACTTGTATGTTCAATTACTCTTACATACACACGCACGCACGCACGAACGCACGCACCCAACCAACCATCCACCGCCGCCCGCGCGCGCGCACGCACGCACGCACGCCCACACGCACACGCGCGCACGCGGACGGGGCGCGCACGCACACACGCAAGCGCACGCGCACACGGGCACGGACAAGCGCACGCGCGCGCACACGGGCACGCACCCACCCACCTACCCTTCCAACCAACCAACACACACAAACACACACGCACGCACGCACGCACGCACGCACGCAACGCACGCAAACACACACACACACACACCAGTTACTTTAAAGTAAATAAATGAGCGGCAATTAAGTAAGCAGGTAATTAGACATTATAAATTAGATATACATCAAACTATTATTGTTAATGCACGATGCGCGTGTTGGTTTTTTAGTAAATATTTAAAAGACAACAACAACAAATAGGATTATTTTGATGTTAAAAGATAAGCACGATAAACAGAGTAGAATATACCTGTGATTGCAGATTTTTTTTCACCGAAAATTTTTCTGCAGTAGAAATTGATCATGCACGTCTCTCTCTTGTTACGGAAATCAAGCATTATACAGTAATTTGATTATCTCATCATTTATAACTAAACATGTAGTGAAAACTTTTTTTACAAAATCAACCATTAGTAAATTATTGATTATTCTAAAATACAAAAAATTATCGTATTGTGGGAACGCTTTTTTTACAAACAAATGCGGATGCATGATATAAATTTAGGATACAAGCCTGTCCCAGCCCCCGCTAAGGGACTGCAAAGCCAATGGACCAGTAATTAGCCCATGCCTCTTATTGCCTTACCTAAACGTTTAGGTCAAGATCACCCCTTAACTGGTTCGCCCGCAATAAGGCCTGGATCTCGTACTAGGTCGACACCTGGGCTATCCAGAAGACAGTGCCTTTGAACGGTGCGCGGTCACTAGTCGCCATCGTGTCATGAGCCCATGCTAATTAACTATTAAGCTTTTACTGATACAATAAGGGCTCAGGAACATATCCGGATATCTGCAACGAGTTTTACGAAATTTACAACAACTCCTAACAAATACGACAATAAAACGTATTCACTTCAGTAGTAAACACTCTCAACTTTTTAAAATAAACACATTGTAAGAACTCGAGGCCATCCTTGTGCAACGTCTACTGCACTACTGATGTTATTCTAGACCGCCCTCAATATAACCCTCGCTTTGTTTTTGAATTATTACGAGTGGGCTAGATATTAAGCTTTTGTTAAACAATGGTGTCAATCATAATGATCTTTTCATACTTAACATTGACAATTTAAAATATTGGTCTGACAGTATAAAGTCCACACACATCCGAATGGTAATCCTGCAGCGTCGTTTTTTTGTAAAGGAATTTTTCACCAAGGGAACGTAAGTTGTAACCAGCGGGAGTCGTCCAAAGGAAGTGAAATATTGCCCGTTACCATTCTCGTCAATGTAGATAGCAGTCCAATGCTGACCTGGTCTGTTTGCAGGATCCGTGTTCACAATCACTGCACAAGGTCTAGCTGCGTGCCTCGGTAGCTGATTAGAAACACATACAAGTCGAAACTCATTCTTGTGGCTGGTGATAGATTTCAAACATTTCAACACTTGTACCGCATACATCTTTGGAGTTTGTGTGCGCCCAGTGTTGCAGTAGTAATGCGTTTTCCAAAGCCCACACAGGCCCCTCGGTCTTATGGTTTAAACAACTATACGCCTTTGCTTCCTTTTTCATTTTTTTAATCGACGGACAACCAATCTCGTCCAGGTTTAGCATTGGTTTGTTAATGAATCTTAAAAACTGTTGCTTTCACTACCCCTAACGTGAATTTTGTTAAACAGCAGCAGAGTTTGTATCAGCTTCTCTTGGAAATCGTTGTAGGGTACATACCCTGACCGCCATTTCAAGCCGTGATATTTATCCTCTAAATACCTTATCTGTCTGGACAAGGGCTTTGTTATAAAATAATCTCGAGGTGGCTTTATCAGCATCAACAGTAACGAACCATGATCTGTAATCACGGCAATTTCTTTCCGTATGAATTCGTTATCAACACCTCTAAACCTTCGTACGTTCAAGTATGCGTCCATCTTCTTCCAGCTGTTGTTGTACACTGAAGCTTGTGATCTAGAGTTATCCCTTTTAACAGGTGAAATCCACGACCATATTCCGAAGTTTATCGATCTCAATCACGTTATCAAATTCGGCGTACATCAAACAGTTAACGGTTTCTACGAGCGCTTATTCAAAGCCGACTTCTGGGCGAAGGGAACCGTTTCTAACTAAATTCCAGTGTGTGCTAGCGTTTGCAGAGAAGTCAGGGGTTAATTCGAAGGCCATTAAATAGTAGCCGTTGGGGTAATCGCTTCTCGATATATCGTTTCCCTCATTCAAAAAATGAATACCCGTATTGGAGAATACGGTGTGATATGCCCTTTCATGTAAACCGTTGGCTGTAAAGTCTGGTTGTAAGGTCTTTGAAGGAATTTGTTGACCGTCAATATATAACGACATGTAGTTAATATTGCTGTGATGAAAATTGAATGGATTTGAGGAGAAATCACCGTTGAAGGCTTTATTTGCGACAAAACCTACGATGCATCATTTAGGTAACTGACACAAGAAGATATTATAATGATTTTCACTGTATACCTGTAGGTATAGTTAACACTTTTACGTCGGTCCTTGTAACAGGATATTTTGCTGCAGTTGTTTCTAAAGCTTTAACGTGTGCAATTAGAATTGTGGGTTGATACGCATAGGTCTCACCAGTAAACTAGCGTCCATAATTCGCGTCTTGTAAGTTAAAGCGTGCGCCGCGATTAGAGTAAAGGTATCTCTTGATCGTACACATTTAGCCTTTAATTCAACACCGCTTATGAGAAACTTTTCCCGAGTGCACGTGACCAATCATTTCAATTTGTTTGCTGGTCGCTGCAAGTACTTGACGTTTCGAGAAGCCGTTATTTGAGTGTCCCAGTGTATTCATCTGCCCAGCTGTATCATTGTGCCATAAGGTGCAACCTAGATGTGAACTCTTGAACTCCTTTCCATAATTTAACAACGTTTCGATATATGAGCGGTAGGCGTAGGTGTTGTTGTGAAAAGCGAACGCATCCAATTGTTTACCGGTGCTACAACATCTGCGTCAGTAAGTGCTGTATCGTCTTGCTTTAGAACTTTAGCTGTTATGTACATGGTCTGACTTAAATCTATGTAATCGTTTCCATTTCTGAGCACTACAAACTCTATTGGAGCGCCATCATTAGAGCTGATAAGGGCTTGTAAAATATCCATTCACCACCCTCGATACTTGTCTGCGTCGACGGTAAAGCCAATTCGGACTTGATGCATTTACAGGATTGGGCATGTAGAAAAGCCATTACCTTGAAAATATATCGTCGTAAGTAGGTTTCTTCTTCTTAGCGGCAATAGCTGTCTGTAGAGACTGGTTATTATCGGCCAGACGTAGTCTTTTATAGCCCGAACCTTCCATCATTTTATCGATTTTCTCACCAGTTTTACGTTTAAGATATCTACCTGCCTCGTGAAATCTTTCTTGAAACGATTCCTTAACAGGTCAATCCCCCATGACATTAACCAAGCACCCGTTCTGAGAGCTTCTTTTCCAAAGGCCTTTGCACCAGACTTAAATAACGGTATTATACTTCTAAATATACCAACTAGCCAGCTTCCTATTCGGTGACCACGTTGATATGGTGCGCCTCTGTAGATGGAGCCGATACCGTTACCGGCCTGATTCATATAATATTGTTGATAAGGACTGATTTGCCGAACAGGTAAGCGAAATTGATTGTTTGTTGTGACGAAGTTGTATATTTTCCCGAATTTAGGAATTACACCTCGACTTTGTCGTTTATTAAATTTTAGGACTTTATAAATTTTTTGATTGTGTCAGTTTAGATTTGTTGTGACGTATTTTTCGTTTGACATTGAATAATTAATTACAGTTTTGATCAGTTATTTTTGAACCAATGATTATGGCGCAAAGTTTATCGAAATATTTAATAAGTTTTAGTTTCAGTTTCGCAATTTTGCGGCCTTTAAGACTTTGTTGAAGGTTTAGGTGAACTTTGCGTAAATATTTTTGGAGTAGAATTTTCAGGGAGGAGAGTATTTTATTTGTGAGTGAACATGATGGTTTTCTGTTAAGCCATTATAATATCTAGTTCATCACGTTTTCCCGCTATAAATGTATTTAACGGGTGCGCCTTTTTGACCTTTTCTCTTGATTTTGACGGCATGAAAAGCAACCAAAAGTAGCTTTGTGAAGGGTATTCGAGATTAACGAAATAGTGATGAAGTGCTGTCAAAGTGACGTCTCCATTTAAATCGAGTAACTGCAACAACCTCAATTTTTTTCATCTCGCAAACAATTTCGTCCAGGGGCGAAACCAGGGGTTATGCTAAAATTGTAGAATGCGTGGCATTCGAACTGCAACAGGTTGCTATGATTGCGTTCTATATATAACTTAGCTTGCCTGGCGTACTAAACGTCCTAACGTCCTTTGAGTGGAATTTTTTGGAACTGGAGATGGTAGTTAGAAACCAATTCCAGATGTGTATCGTGATTGGCGGTGGAATGTCTGTATGACAATACTTTAGGAAGCTTGAATCATAGATTCCGAAAGGTACGGAAAGTCGGAACATTTTGCAAGTAGAGCTTGATCCCCTGTAGGGGGTAACGGTGGGGAACCTTTTTTTTTCTGTCGGCATATTGACACAAATATAAAATGCAAACTGTGTGGCAACATATGGCAGAGCCGTAAATTACAAAAACAGAAAATCCTCTGGAAGTGCAAATTGTAGGTACAGCTTGAGGATTGTCCGGTAGGTTCTTAAATATTTTTCTTTAATTGCAGATTCAATATTTGTTTCGATACTATATTTAGTGTTGAGTTTAATTATAACATTATATTTCATACTACTTTATACTACACCTTTCTTTGACTGCAAATTCAAAATTTAATCTAACTTTTACCTTTGTTACTATATTTTATCTTAATTGTAAATAATTAATCCTAAAAATGGGAAATTAAAGTATGGCCTAACAGGGTCATTATCGTTATTTATTATTACCCTTCAATTAAATAAAGGTGAAATTTAAAAAACAGAAATGCTAAGTTATCACAATTCACGACAATAATAAAACAGATTTGATAAATAAACAGATAACTAACTCTAACTGGGAAATCTAAATTGAAGAAGATTATTTCATTTGGTCGCAAATAAATAACAGCAAGTCCGGTAAGTAGCACGAGAGCCATGAATTGCGTAGGGAACAATCTGAAACATAATGTGATTGAAATATATATATATATATATATATATATATATATATATATATATATATATATATATGCATTTATATATTCATACAGTAAGTATACACTCTATATATTTATATCTTTCTTAATTCTGTCTATATTTCTACGTTTTACTTCCTTATGTATCGGGGCAGTAGATAAATAACTGTTGCAGTGGGGAATGCTACATCGTCCGGGGCACGATTTGGCTAGTAACAGGTCTGCCCGCTATGAGAACAATATAATTGCCACGGGTCGTCCTGGCTGCAAGGGGCGGTCAAGATCGAAACAGACAGGCACCGTTGCTGACGACTGTGCAAGGAATGAATGGCAAGTCAGTACGTAGAATGTTAAAGGTATCCAAAGAATTTGAAATTGCGAATGTAATGTACGAAAGGCAGCTTGATATTCTGTGTATATCGAAGACAAAGCGCAAAGGAAATGATGCTGTGGAAATGGAGGATGGCAGGCCTGCACTATGGTCAGGAGTGCGAGAACTTCTGGAATGATGTAGAGAACGTGTTGAACGTATATAAGCCAAACGAAAGAGTGATGATAGTGGGAGATATGAACGGATGGGTTGGTGTACAGGGAGAACATACTGAACGCGTTATAGGAAAGTTCGGAGGCCAAGGAGTAAATGAGAATGGTGAACGCCGAGTAAACATATGTGTGAGAGATACAAAAGTAACTCGCGGGTCGGAGTGTGGATTGGACCACTTTCTGGTTGTATCGAGAGTGTGTTTAGGGTAAATGTGGGTCTGGAGAAGGAAAGCAAAAATAGTGCGAACGTCCAGAATTAAGGTAGGCAAACTAACAGATAATGATGCAAGAATGAAATACGCAGATACTGTGAGTAAGGAGTTGAATGTGAATGAAACAGTGTGGAACGAACAAATAAAAGATACTGACGTTGAAAGTGCAAAGATAAGCTTGAAAAAATGTGTTGTCAATTGTACCGTGCGGATCTGTGGAAGAAAAAATGTGCTTGGTGGAATGAATCGGTAAAAGGCAGTATGTAAGAAAAAGATGCGTACATGACAATGATTGCTGCAAAAAATGAGACAGGAAGTGATGGCCGTAGAAGAAGAGAAAATGCAGAATGATTTTTAGGGAAACAAAAAACTCTTCTGGAAATGGGCCAAAAATGCAAAAAGTGGCCCAAACCAGAACGCTGCAGGAGTGATGAAAACGAACAACGAAATAGTATAAGTGTAAACTGAGGAAATGCTGCCAAGAATATTTCGGGAGGCTGTACAGCGGTGAGGAAAGTAAGGGTTAAATAAGGAGAATGTAGAAGGAATGGTGAATGAAACTGCAAAGGGTATTGGAGTAAATGAGGTATAGAAAACGGTACGATGGTTGAAAAACGGTAAAGGGGCGGGCGTAAATGAAATCACTGGTTAAATCCTGAAGTATGAAGGTGCAAAGCTTATACGAAGATTGTGTGAAGTATTCAATGTATGCCTTAAGTATGGAAAAGTGCCGAGTCATTGTACAACTGTATAAGGGCAAGGGGAACAAGAGTGATTGCAAGAACTACAGAGGAATATGTTTGGTCAGTGTACCTGGTAAAGCATTTGGAAGTATACTGATTGATAGAGTACGAGAAACTATACAAACTAAGATTTGGGATGTGCAGGTAGAGGATGTGTTGATCAGATCCAGCAAGTAATCGAAAAGTGTTTGAGTGTAAAAAGGAAGCTGTACTGTGAGTTTGTAGATCTGTAGAATAGGGAGAAGCTGTGGGGAATATTAAATGAACATGCTGTAAGTAAAGGTCTGGTAAACGGAATAAGGGCAGTATACAACGGTAGCCGGGCATGTGTTAGGGTGAGAGATGTGAGTGAATACTTTAATATTGAAGGAGTGCGACAAGGCTGAGTGATGTCACCGTGGTTGTGCATAGTATACATGGATAAATGAAAAGATAAGGAGTTTTAAAAGTAAAAGAACATGTCAGAGACAATGTACGAATCTTGCGGAAGACAGATTATTAGTGAAAAATAAATAAGAGGCAGGAATTGTTTAGCCTACCCTGCAAGGGAATGGCATGAAGGTTAATAGTTAACAGTTAATGGTTATAATATCCACCGATGATGGATTTTATTCAAATTTGGTGGTAAGACAATACGGTAAGTCTGATATGATACTGTTCGCCAGCATGTCTTAAGCCGAATAAAATATACGCAAACAAAAGGGGGTGCACTAGCATAAAACAGGAAAAACCACCTTAAATATTATTGTTAAATTAAAATAAAGAAATCTCCTGACTAATAGGATCAACTTTAGTTTACTCTCTAATTCGAATAAAACTACCCCATCTCTATCTTAATTGGCGTATACTCAAATTAAATTGCGATAGTCGGCCCCATAAATAATACAGAAATAAAAAAGGTTAACGCCCTTTACCGCCGGTATACTGTTCCTTTACAAACGAAATTTAGCACTTAAAAGAAACTCAATAATTCAGTTTTTTAAACATTTATTAAAATTACTTTAAAATAAATGTCCAAATGCACAGTTAATTCCAACGTAACGAATAAAAGCTTTCCATCACCGAATACGGTTTGAAAGTAAATTTCTCCTTAAGCCTTTAAAATGTTCACAAAAGTATTATTGTGTTTTGTTACTACAAAAGGGCTTTCGATAGGTCAAGATTGGCGGCACATACCCTTTTACTTCAATATAGATATTTAATTATACCTTAAAAAGAAATAATCACTAACCATAATAAATAAAAATGTAACTTTTATAAATACTATAAACTGATAACTCGTAAATTATAATATTTAATGAAAATAAATAAGTTCAATAATCTTCTTTAAAATCAAACAAAGTTTATATTTATTGTAAACGAAAATACTAATAAGCACTTATTTTCACCTCACTTTCAGGACGCCAAAGTAGAACCTGCTTCGGGTCTCAGACTCGCTTTCTGCGATCGGCGCGATAGCTGGCCGCCATCCACCAGTTGTATTCCTCACAACAACCAAAATTCACTGCATTAGCTGATGTCTGGATACATTTACCGTTATCAAGGTTCTTTCTTGGAGTATTACAGTTACGCTACACGTGTGCTCAGCTGGTACTCCTCAACACTCACGTTCATTAAACCAACCCACTTAATTACTGAAGTCTGTAAAGAAGGTAATCACGATTCTTTTCTCCTGGGTGATTCTAGAGCTCCGGGAAAACAAAATTACTCAAATTAGCTATATTCTCCCTCTTTATCAAAATATGCTTTGCGAAACGGGATAGCAACCTCTCTAAACATCACTCTTCTACACGTTACTCAGATACACGCGGATATGGGAGAGGTTAACTTAACGCCACCGCTCCATCACCGAGCATTAGCTTACGTACGATCTACTCAACTTGTAGCTCCTACAAGGATTGAACGTAAACAACTATACCTAAAATATGCGACAAACATACTCGCAATTTAGAACTTCAAGATTTTTATGAAAAAGATGAAAAAACGCAATACACCATAAAACTGAATACGAATAATTTACAACAATTTCTAATAAACTCAAATAGCGTCAAATACACCATAAAAAACAAGACTAAATGAGTGCTTCCCAAACTTCATAAATGAATATACCTAAATTTTGAATAAAATCATACAACAAAACTAAGAATATCGCAATTTTCTACTACAATTTCTACACATGGTGACAATATCAGGAGGATGAAAACGTAAACTTAAGACTGCTATTAATATAACAGTTTGATAAACGTATCAAGCCAACTGTGGAATCTAATTTTAGTACCTAAAGAATAACTAGATCCTTAACAAATATTGTTAAACTGCCTTGAAGATAATCAAAGAGAAAATTTAACAAAATTAATCAAATTATGATGTAAGTATAGAACTGTAAAAAAAACGTGACAATAGAAACTTGACATGTCAATTAAAGATTTAGTCAAATCTAGCAAGAAAAGGTTAGTAATTGTAATTGATATTGTACAGCGAAAACACAATGGAGTACGTTTAACGTGATTTTAATAATATTTAATTTATTAAGGATCTAGTTATTCTTTACTAAAATTAGATTTCATAGGTGGCGTTAACCGTTTATCAAATTGTTATATTAATAGCAGGATCATGTTTGCGTTTTCATCTTTCTCATAATTCATAGATTTGATCTAACATTTCAAGTAATTTTTACAGATATTACCATTTACTGAGGAGGGCAACTGTAATTGTTATCTAAACGTATAAATTTATATAAAATATAAATAGAAAAATAAACCATTTAAAAAACCCAAAAGCTAGGTATCATAATGGTTGGTGGTATTTGTAGCTTTTCCGACTCGATGCTGATGATTGCCATTTTCTCTTCTACTTTTTCACTACTTATTCTTTTTCTTCTCTTTCTAGTTGTTTAGGCGTTGTTCCGTTTGGTATCTGATGAGTACAACTTCAAAACGGTTTTCCGGTAATGGGTAACCTTTCTGCATCATCCCGTGCATTCATGCTGGACAGTCCTATATTTACTTCATTGGCTTCTCGAAATATTCGGTGTGTTTTATTTTAGATGTTGGTTAGCATCCTGACGGTACCGAAGTCTGTGTTGTGTGCTGACTCCACCAATATTAGAAACCATCGACCATCTGAATCAGTTCTGGATAGAAACGAATGAAATATGAACCACCAACAAACAGATGAAGAGGTTCCAACGACTGCAGACCACAAAAACCAAAAATAACAACATCGAACTACTGGATATGGAGAAAATAGTATACATCTTAACGTAGCATCTCAACAGAACGTCAAAAAATCTACTGGCAAAAGTCGCACCATCAACGATTCCTATAGAAAACATCTAAAAAACGACACTCAAGTAATGGTACTACCGGTCGACAAAAATTCTACCGTAATAATGGAGAAGTCCGAATACAACGACACTGTACCTGGAATAAACCACTAGGAAGAAAACCAAAAAGAGCAGGATAGCACAGGAGCTTCAACGACAAATAATTCCGAGAAAAAAATTATTAAAGTGTCCAATACTCTACGGACTTCCAAAATTCACAAATAAGAAGTACCACTTCGACCTATCGTCAATTCCATCCCATGAGAAGATTTAGCGAGATACCTAGCGAAGCAGTTCCAACCTCATAAAACCGAAGCAGAATCGAACATAAAGAACGCCAGCTATTTCATCGTGGTGCTAAAAGAATACACTGTGGAACCCGGGGATCTACTAGTGAGCTTCGATGTAGTGCCCTTATTAACAAGTATTCCCATCAAAGAAGCACTGGAAGTCATCCAACAAAAATGTAAACTAACAAACGACATATTAAGTCTGATGGAACATTGCCTCAACGGTACCTGTTTCATCTACGGGGATCAACGATACAAACAAACGAAAGGAGCACCGATAGGATCACCACTATCGGCAGTAGGATACATTCATGCAAGACTTCGAAAGCACTAGAATCAGCGTCGTAAAAAACAAAACTAGACTACGATACGTTTGTTATATAGACCCATGGAACGACGAAATTGGCAGAGTTCCTTGATCATCTCAATGCAAGGTACCAGATGATCAAATTCACAATGGAAATGGAAGAATAAAACAAACTGTTTTTCATAGATATTCTGATCTACAAGATATAAGGCGGAATTTTGGGACACACCGTGTGCCTCAAAAGTACACGCACCAATGGTTACTTGAACGCCGAATCTCATCAGACCATCCAGCGCAACTACAATCAGTGGTAAAAGCGCTGATCGAAGCGCATAGTAGATGGAAAGAACTTCTACAAAAGGGGTTCTTTAGGAAGAACATAAAGAGAGCAGAAAAACCATCGAAGACAAAAGAAACCAAGGAGCAGTTGATGGCCAAGATATGTTGTGCGATAGACAAGATAGTAAAACTCCTGAAGATCATCTTTTCCCCCAACCATAAGATCGGCAACATGATCCAGAATCCGAAAACAAAAATTTTATTTGAGGAGCATGGATACTAGCCACTAACTTACACCGAATATTTCGGGAAACTATAGAAATAGAAAAAAGATCGTCTAGCATGAACACATCCGATGATGTATAAAGGTTACCCAATACCTGGAAGCCTCTTTTAAAGAATCACGCACCAATTACCACACGGAACGACACCCAAACAACTAGAAAGGGAAAACCAGAGGCGAAAGGGGAGACAGTAGTGCAAGAAGTCGTGGTCGAAATGAAAAGGAAAACGGCAGCGAAAGTGGCACCTCAACGACCAATAACATTAAAATCAGGCCATTTTTTAATGCTGAAAACCGCGTTCAAACTTTATATTATATAATGGTGGAATTGAAAGAAATATTTTATCTGGAATACATCACTAATAACAACTAATAAAACTTATAATTTAGATGGGATTTCATTTTTTGACGCATAAAATCTCATACAGCTTTTTAATTGTTTATAGCAAACCAATTCTACTTGAATGAGAATAGGTACCTAATGCAGTATATACAATGAACGAAAAATAACAATACGAATGACATTCATTTTTTGTTAAAATGACGATGACTGTGTTCTTCTTCTTCTTTGTATAGTTCTGGTAGATTTTCCCAAAACGCTCTTCTATTTTCGACTAGTAAAGTTCCAAGTTCTCTAAGAACTCGTTTTCTTTTCGTCCTGGGGAAATCCTCTAGGGGCTGAAGAGTGGTGGCCGCTTTTAATAATTGTTGTTTCTTTATTGCCTATTCCATAAAAAAAGTGTTAAATTCGGAGTGGTACACTCAAATGTTTCCGATATTTTAGGATGCTGACCATACAGGACAAAAATTTGCACACTTTTGGCAGATATGGGCCACTTTCTGGGTTCTACTTTAGCTTCACCTGTGAATACAAATTTCTCATTTGTAAAAGTCATTATAATCTAATTCTTTATCTGAACCATTTCCATTGCAGACTCAAAATTATGAGGCGTAAAGTTTTACTTTTTTCTTCATGGTCATTTCCACTTGAAAGCTGTCGGCGAAAATAAATATATTTTTAGACTCTTCATGATGCTAATCTAAATTTTTTGCTCTACAAAGGTCCTTCAGAGTGATTAAGACGACTAATTACTTTCTCATTTGTAATAAAGGTAGACTCCTCGAAATCATTATTGGATAAACATTTTATAACTTGTAACTCTTGTAATTTGTAATCGGACATATGAGCATGCACCAATAGCTTCCAAATAAAACCTATTGCTCTTAATGAACAATATAATATTGTAAAAAAGCAGAATCCTTTACACATTTTTTTAATTTAATTATTTGTTTATTAGCCAATTTTAATTAGATTACAGAATTCACCAAAAAATGAATATTCATCTCCTCCGACGTTGTTTTAAAAACGTGAAGTTTTTCTACGTCAGAGTCCCTCCCAGTCCCACAACCAATTTCTGAGTTGCAATCACCTCCAGAAGCCGTCTCCGCCTTCCGGCGATTACATTAAAACCGCGAGATGCGCTATAGACGCTCTACCGTGGTGACACGATCTGCTTAGCATTCGGGAGGTAATGTGTTCGATTCTCGTTACCGTCTACCTTGTATGAGGTTTTTTTCAGGGGGTTTTCCTCATACACATGTAGCGGCATGGTCACTGCGTATATGCACAACATGTGCGGTTGCTTAGGCGAATGCTGGGATAGTATTTTCCCCCTCATAACCCTAACTCCGTTCCTTCCGATCCTATCCTGACCGCACCCATCCTTAATCCCACCATGCATATATACGTAATGTATGTATGTATGCTGGGAATCCATGATTATGGCTGAAGGAGCTCGGAAAGCTCGAGCAGCCCAGCCCTCCCCCTTGGGGAGGGAATGAAATACGTGCCCTTTTTTTTCCTACAGACGCTCTCAGTCCCATGGGTGTCGTTTAAGAGCTTGGACCCACCGCGTTTTTTCTCGTCATTCTCCGTTGAGTCAACTCAACTCAGTCTGCCTGAACCTATTTGAATGCACCAGGGCTTATTACTGCTAAAATCTGTGGTCACCTGCTTGAAATTTAATTACACAACCGTACACATGCGCTGGTAAATGACGCCATGCTGGGGGACATTCCCAACGTAGTCTTTTACTTACACCATCGGAAAGAAAGTCCGTAGCCCAGAATCTTTTAATTAATATTCAACACATATTTTACACAAACTGACACTAACACGCCGCCACAGGCTACCTAAACAACGTGCAGGGAGTCTACAGATCGAAAGCGACATGCCGCCCGCAATTAAACCATATTTCGCTCGCCCAGCTACGTAAATTACAAAACCATGACGTAAAAAAGTGAGTGTTGCCTGTTTAAAATTAGTTTGTTTCAAAGAGTAACTCTTAGAAGTCCTAAAACCGCATTAATACCCGCTCGCCCATCGCGAGAGAACTCATAGGACAAAATTAAATCCTACATTAAAACCTTCGTTAAATAACCACGCACGTGAAACGTTCCGTTATCCTGTCAGCCTGTTTAGTTAACATTCCTGAATACCGAAAGGCCCCAACGATTTAAATATCTTACGCCATCCCCAGGCTAAGAAAGCTTTACTTATTGTCGGAAGTCCTGACGAAGTACAAACATACAAACAAAGAAATTGAACAAATTATTTGTTTATATTAACACTACAGTCAGAATATGATCTGTAATTAATGTAATATGACTTCCAAAATTCACAAATAAGAAATACCACTCCGACCTATCGTCAATTCCATCCCATGAGAAGAATTAGCGAGATACCTAGCGAAGCAGTTCCAACTTCATACAACCGAAGCAGAATCCAACATAAAGAACGCCAGCTATTACATCGTGGGGATCTACTAGTGAGCTTCGATGTAGTGCCCTTATTCACAAGTATTTCCATCAAAGAAACACTGGAGGTCATCCAACAAAAATGGAAACTAACAAACGACATATTAAGTCTGGTGGAACATTGCCTCAACACTACCTGTTTTATCTACGGGGATCAATGATACAAACAAACGAAAGGGGCACCGATAGGATCACCACTATCGCCAGTAGATACATTCACGCAAGACTTCGAGCACTAGAATCAGCGTCGGAAAAAACAAAACTAGACTACGATACGTTTGTTATATAGACCTATGGGACGACGAAATTGGCAGAGTTCATGGATCATCTCAATGCCAGGTACCAGATGATCAAATTCGCTGTGAAAATGGAAAAATAAAACAAACTGTTTTTCATAGATATTCTGATCTACAAGACATAAGGCGTAGCTTTGGGACACACCGTGTACCTCAAAAGTACACGCACCAATGGTTACTTGAACGCCGAATCTCATCAGACCATACAGCGCAACTACAATCAGTGGTAAAAAGCGCTGATAACAAGATCGAAGCGCCAAGCAGATGGAAAGAACATCAAACAATAAACAAATAACGTCAAGACCCCACTTCTACAAAAGGGGTTCTCCAAGAAGAACATAAAGAGAGCAGTAAAATCATCGAAGACAAAAGAAACCAAGGAGCAGTTGATAGCCAAGACATGTTGTATGACAGACAAGATAGTAAAACTCCTGAAGATCATCTATTCCCCAACCTTAAGATCGGGACATGCTCCAGAATCCCAAAACAAAAATTTTATTCGAGGAGCATGGATATTTCGGGAAACCATAGAAATAGAAAAAAGATCGTTTAGCATGAACACATCCGATGATGTATAAAGGTTACCCAATACCTGGAAGCCTCTTTTAAAGAATCACGCACCAAGTACCACACGGAACGACACCCAAACAACTAGAAAGGGAAAACCAGAGGCGAAACGGCAGCGAAAGTGGCACCTCAACGACCAATAACATTAAAATCAGGCCATTTTTTAATGCTGAAAACCGCGTTCAAACTTTATATTATATAATGGTGGAATTGAAAGAAATATTTATCTGGAATACATCACTAATAACAACTAATAAAACTTATAATTTAGATGGGATTTCATTTTTTGACGCATAAAATCTCATACAGCTTTTTAATTGTTTATAGCAAACCAATTCTACTTGAATGAGAATAGGTACCTAATGCAGTATATACAATGAACGAAAAATAACAATACGAATGACATTCATTTTTTGTTAAAATGACGATGACTGTGTTCTTCTTCTTCTTCTTTGTATAGTTCTGGTAGATTTTCCCAAAACGCTCTTCTATTTTCGACTAGTAAAGTTCCAAGTTCTTTAAGAACTCGTTTTCTTTTCGTCCTGGGGAAATCCTCTAGGGGCTGAAGAGTGGTGGCCGCTTTTAATAATTGTTGTTTCTTTATTGCCTATTCCATAAAAAAAAGTGTTAAATTCTGAGTGGTACGCTCAAATGTTTCCGATATTTTAGGATGCTGACCATACAGGACAAAAATTTGCACACTTTTGGCAGAAATGGGCCACTTTCTGGGTTCTACTTTAGCTTCACCTGTGAATACAAATTTCTCATTTGTAAAAGTCATTATAATCTAATTCTTTTTTTGAACCATTTCCATTGCAGACTCAAAATTATGAGGCGTAAAGTTTTACTTTTTTCTTCATGGTCATTTCCACTTGAAAGCTGTCGGCGAAAATAAATATATTTTTAGACTCTTCATGATGCTAATCTAAATTTTTTGCTCAACAAAGGTCCTTCAGAGTGATTAAGACGACTAATTACTTTCTCATTTGTAATAAAGGTAGACTCCTCGAAATCATTATTGGATAAACATTTTATAAGTTGTAACTCTTGTAATTTGTAATCGGACATATGAGCATGCACCAATAGCTTCCAAATTTGCCCTAACAATAAAACCTATTGCTCTTAATGAACAATATAATATTGTAAAAAAGCAGAATCCTTTACACATTTTTTTAGTTTAATTATTTGTTAATTAGCCAATTTTAATTAGATTGCAGAATTCACCAAAAAATGAATATTCATCTCCTCCGACGTTGTTTTTCTACGTCAGAGTCCCTCCCAGTCCCACAACCAATTTCTGAGTTACAATCACCTCCAGAAGCTGTCTCCGCCTTCCGACGATTACATTAAAACCGCGAGATGCGCTATAGACGCTCTACCGAGTTGGTAGCGTAATGGTGACACGATCTGCTTAACATTCTGGAGGTAGTGTGTTCGATTCTCGTTACCCTCTACCTTGTATGAGGTTTTTTCAGGGGGTTTTCCTCATACACATGTAGGGGTATGGTCACTGCGTATATGCACACCATGTGCGGTTGCTTAGGCGAATGCTGGGATAGTATTTTCCCCCTAAGAACCCTAACTCCGTTCCTTCCGATCCTATCCTGACCGCACCCATCCTTAATCCCACCATGCATATATACGTAATGTATGTATGTATGCTGGGAATCCATGATTGTGGCTGAAGGAGCTCGGAAAGCTCGAGCAGCCTAGCCCTCCCCCTTGGGGAGGGAATGAAATACGTGGCCTTTTTTTTCCTACAGACGCTCTCAGTCCCATGGGTGTCGTTTAAGAGCTTGGACCCACCGCGTTTTTTCTCGTCATTCTCCGTTGAGTCAACTCAACTCAGTCTGCCTGAATCTATTTGAATGCACCAGGGCTTATTACTGCTAAAATCTGTGGTCACCTGCTTGAAATTTAATTACACAACCGTACACATGCGCTGGTAAATGACGCCATGCTGGGGGACATTCCCAACGTAGTCTTTTACTTACACCATCGGAAAGAAAGTCCGTAGCCCAGAATCTTTTAATTAATATTCAACACATATTTTACACAAACTGACACTAACACGCCGCCACAAGCTACCTAAACAACGTGCAGGGAGTCTACAGATCGAAAGCGACATGCCGCCCGCAATTAGACCATATTTCGCTCACCCAGCTACGTAAATTGCAAAACCATTACGTAAAAAAGTGAGTGTTGCCTGTTTAAAATTAGTTTCTTTCAAAGAGTAACTCTCTTAGAAGTCCTGAAACCGCATTAATACCTGCTCGCCCATCGCGAGAGAACTCATAGGACAAAATTAAATCCTACATTAAAACCTTTGTTAAATAACCACGCACGTGAAACGTTCCGTTATCCTGTCAGCCTGTTTAGTTAACATTCCTGAATACCGAAAGGCCCCAACGATTTAAATATCTTACGCCATCCCCAGGCTAAGAAAGCTTTACTTATTGTCGGAAGTCCTGACGAAGTACAAACATACAAACAAAGAAATTGAACAAATTATTTGTTTATATTAACACTACAGTCAGAATATGATCTGTAATTAATGTAATATTAAAGAAATTATTATTTACTGATGTTAATATTAATGTTGCAATTGGAATTTCCGGTAATTGGAATTCCTTCAGATGTTTCAAGAAGGCATTCGCTTGAACTGCTTGAAGATTGGCAATTTTCTTTTTGTTTTCGATGGAGTCTGCCACGTACCCTTCAGCAACAACATCCTTTTTCCAATCCCAATGCCATTTTAAAGTTCTAATGTCAGCTCCACTGTATGCAAAGATTGTGGCAGAAGTTCTACGAAATGAATATCCTGTGTATTGATCGGCATTGGGAATATTTAAATACTTGGCAATCTGTCCAAGAATCTGACCAAATATGTTAATGCCAATAGAACAGATACATTTACACCCATTGTAGAATAAAAAAAACTTTTTAATCTTCACTCTTATATACTTCTTAATGAGGTCAATATAATTTAATCTACTGTCATCCTTTAATATGGTAAAAACTCTGGGTCTATGTGTTTTGATATCTCTAATATAATCCACAAAGACAGAACTCTCTTCTTTAATATCCCCAACACACATATTGTAGAATTCTATGCGTTTGCAACCGCCAAACACACCAAATATTGCAACTACCTAAAATGTAATCATATTTATTAAGAATAATCTTGAAAGTAAAATTTACCTTCATAAGTAAGTATTTGTCGTTGGGTGTTTCAAGAAAAAAATTAAGTAAGTGCTCTTTTGATAACACTAATGACTTCACTGGTACAGAACAGTTCTTCAAGAATGTAGAAAGTTTTGAAAACTTGCTGATGTCCACATCCTTTTTGAGACGTAATATACATTTTAATTCGGACCATAATGAAGACGATTTGAAGTTTTTCGACTAATAAAATAAAATAAAAATTGATTACCTTTAATAAATGATGCAAGCAAAACCTTCTCTGTAACAGTTTCCGTATAATTCTTACGCGTCCACTCAATAAACCTGTCGAACTCTCTTATAAATGATTTCGGACTTTTTAGGTATAGGACTCAACTCAGCTTCTTCTGCTTTTTAAGGACTTCTTCATCCACATCTGAATCCATTTTTGCAAAATTTGTTTATTTATAAAAAATAAATGGCACTTAAAATCTATGACAACTATAATAAGACCGTTCATGAACTCCTGTGAAATGATATTTTTTGTAACAATCTGGAATTATTTCATTTAAATTGTGCCTCAAAGTGGCTAGATCGACGACAAAATAGCATAATATACTATTCCCAGACACTTGTATAATAAACGAATATTATACTGCTGCACGTTTCGAAAATAATGTTATCGGCAGACAGTTAAGGATTATTGACCTGATTGACTTATTGCTTATTGAATTTAGAATGTAAAATCACCAAACTTGCCAGATGGTAAAATTGAAACTGAAATGTAATCTGATTAAGAGTATGCTAAAAATAAATTAAGATTAATAACAATATAAAAGGAACTTAATAAACTTATAGGAAAATTAAACATTTGTTGTATATTTTACTTTCAAGTTTTCCTAATACTTAATCTATTCTCATCCTATCCTTTCTACCGCCCTCACTGTTTTCCTATCGGATTGAAACTTTAAATTAAAATAAATGGCTATGGTTTCTAGGGTAATAAATGCCAGATATAAAGTCTGCCCCATTTGGATGTCCGAGAGGGTAGGACCCAAGCGACTTCGGTCACCGAAAGTACTCACTTTCTGATCCACAATGACATCCGCGGTATCACGTCTAATCTTAATGCTGTTCGCTAACATCTTAAATAATTATAACCTGACATTTTGTTTTTATCTAAAACATAAGTCTCGTCCAAAAACTCCGATTCATCTTACAACTTCGCCAATACAATATTCAATCTAATTTTCGATATAAAGGAGGAATGTGTACTTCCGTGAAGTACAACATCGCTTGCAAGAAGATTTCTTCTTTGGAGAATAAAAAATTCAAGATAATTTGGTTCAAACATTCTGGTCCTAAATTTGTGAAATGCTACTGTTGCATTTATAGGTCTCATAATGACAGTAATTTTTAAGACTTCTTCGATTACCTTAGGGCCGGTATTATAAAAATTCAAATCAACTCTCGGTTACTCAACCTTCCGTTGAAACACAACCCAAGGTTCAAACCGATTCTGTATTATAAACACAACTGTATACAGCGGTTTGTCAACCAGTGGTTGAGGTACATTTTTAGTTGTTGGCTACCCTGTCGGTTGAATTGTAGCCAATCAAATGAGTGATATTCTGGTGGCGCGTAACTTAACCTTACTTGTGCTTGTTTTAATTATGAAAGCTGTATTGAAATAAAAACATAAATGTTACTTAAGACTGGTGCTTCGGAAAAAATTACCGTGAGTTACAATGCTAGCTCAACAGAACCCAGAACGGCTGAACAATTGCGTAATAAGTTCGATAATTTGAAGAAGGATGTTCGTAAGTATGAGGCTCGAAGAAGGCAATATTTATATAGAACTGGCGGAGGACAATTTGAGGTAGAGATGAAGGCTTCTACAAAGGCACTTTATGAAAAAATTAAATCGATAATTAGCTCCATTTTTATAATTTGATTATAGCCTATGCAAGGTGACAGTGATAATCCTGTAGAAGTAGCAGATGTGATAAAGAATTGTATGTCCACATATTATTATTATAATATTTATGATTATTACGAGAATTTGTGATTTTAGCAAACAGTGAAATCATAGAAAATAGCGTTCTAAAGGAAATTGCTGTAACTGATATTATGCCCAGTGCATTGCAGGAGCCCAAGTGTTGTATGTTGACAAATTATTTATTATATTATTTAATAATTATTACTATAATTATTGATTTTAGCAAACAGTGCAAACATGTTTAATGAAAAAGAAAGTAAGGTTTATAACATTTCTTATTTCTTATTGATAAATTAATAAAATTTGTTTTCAGATTGGGCTAATTATACACCTAAGATGCTTAAATCAAAAAAGAACAAGCTTTTGAAAGTAAAGAAAAGGAAGGAACGCTGTGATGAAGATAATTTGAAACGTTCTAAAACAGAACTAGTACAGCTGAAGCATGAACTGTTAAAAAAAGAAGCTGCTAGAGATGAATAATTTCACACGATGAGAATGAAGAAGGAAGAAGACTTATATAATAAAAAAATTGTGAACGAAACATTACAAAACAATAAATTAGAATTAGAAATTAAACTTTTACAAAAACATTTAGATGAATAAAAAGTAAAAACAGCACATTTTGTATTTACTGGAAACATATTATTCTTCAAATTAATGAAACGACTTCTTAAGAACTTTTAAAACTGTTTATTCATTATTTTGTAATAAATTCATGAAATATACAAGAAATTCATCTCTGGAAGTAATAGGGGCATCATTATCATTAGCGTTAATTGGAGGATTAGGATTAATTGGAGGTGTCTCCTCATAGTTTACATTTGGATCATTAATGGGATCAGGTTCATTCAGTTTCACCGCAATGTTGTGTAGTACTGCACATGCTATAATTACTGACTGCGTTGTATGAACAGACAGTCTTATTCCAAGAGAAAGAATGGGAAACCTACGTTTTAACACACCAAATATACTCTTTCAATTGGATTTCGACTTCTAATCTGAGATTCATTGAAGAATTGTTAGTTTCAGTGTCTGGGTCAGGAATCGGTGTAATTAAATATTTTTCTAAAGCGTATCCTGAACCTCCGACTAATATACCATTTCCAAATTCTCCAGTTTCAAATCGAGCTTTTATTCTACTGTTATTAAATATCGTCTGATCATGAGCAGAACCAGGCCAACGAACAACAATATCTCTTATATAAAGGTCCGAGTCGCCTACCACTTGCACATTTAGTGAAAAGTAACCTTTTCTGTTCCTAAAATATGCTGCATTGTCTCCTCCTACAATTAAGCATAAATAAATAAAACATTGCATATTTGTTATTTAATTATAAAAAATTATTTTATTTCTTTCATTTTAACCTACCTGGTGAAATGATTCTTATATGGGTACAATCAATGGCACCTACTATACGAGTAAATCTAGCAATTCCATACAATTTTTGCTTACATACATCTATTTCTTACTGTAGTGGCATATTTATGTACTCAGGTGCTATCCTAACTAAGTGGCCTATTACTTTTTTAATAACTTGACTTGCTGTAGACTTATGTATCCCTGCGAAATCACCAATTATTTGTAGCATACATCCTGTGGCACAAAACCGTAACACAAGTAAAATTTGCTGCATTGCTGTTAATGGATGATTTCTGAAATTTACCTTTTTTAAATATAACTCTTCATTTATTTGAATAAACTCACATTTCAGTTTTCGGAGCAATTTCATGGCCAATTCTTTGTTCTAATAGCACAACTGTCTCTTTTCTGAGACGAAACCTAATTCTGAATTCTTCATCGTTCCATCTTTGAAAATGATCTAAACGAATTCTAAAATTTCTAGGATATCTTCCACGAAATGCATTTTCATCAGAATCCGAAGAAATATCACTATCGCTACTGTCTCTCCAAAGTAATTTATTTCTTGTATTCATTTTTATAACAAAGTATATAGTTTTACGACTCCAAATTAAGTTAATGAATAATTATCTAATTTTGAGGTTATATTTTTAAACTCGGGTTGAAAATCAACGCACCTCTCCTATGGTTGAGTCAACCGCCGCTCAATCGGCAGTTCAACTTCCAGTTGGCGTTGTAATACACAAAATGTAGTTTGACCCTCGGTTGACACTCAACTAGACTTTATAATACCAACCCTTAGTTTAAAAGTTGATTTTGGCTTCAATATTCATCCACTACTAGCCCTGCTGTTCATAGTGCAGAAACATCTGCTATTTCATTTCACACAAATGATTTATGAATCCACAAAAATCATTGATAAGCCTAACCATACTCCACAATTTTTTCTTACATCAAACCCACTTGTTTATAAATTTCTCCACTAAGCGCATCGGGCCATTGTCTAATAGAAATATTTTCCACTGTCCCTAATTCCTCTGCTGTGCGCAAGACTGATACAAGCTTGTGGTGTCCAGTTAGCCAAATGGAGTGATTTACGGGATTTTTGCAAACTTTCTGTATCATCAATAATATTCTAAGTCGTAGTCATCTCATCAATTACATTTCGCGTAAGTTAATCATTCTGTATAGTTTTACATGTTTTCGAAAAATTTTCCAGTTTGTTTGTTAGTAGACTATTATTAATAGTCGGTGGTATAAACAGATTTACAAAATCGTAGTGACAACGCTCGCGTCGTGATTCCAAAGTTAACTCTATTTTGATACTAAAATGACGATATCTGCAGAACGGTTAGTGATACAGATACAAATTTCTATACTTTTATTCTAAATGTAACAGTGAATCCAAAAATGCTAAAATATACAGGGTGTTTCATTCAAAAAACACAGGTTTGGGTTGGCTTATTTTTGTAAATCACCCTGTATATACCTAAATATTTTTAAAATGTAGGTCCAATGTTCGTGTATTACCACACCAAAACAGGTTTTGATATCTCTAATAGTTAAGGAGCAATCCTCCGTCCACGCAGAAGACACCCACCCTATTTAATATATAATTTATTTCTTGTTACTTTTTCGAAATTGCAATATGCCTTATATTTTTATACACAACTGCATTGTTTTGTGGAATGTTTCTTTAGTGTTTTAGGCACTGCACTTGCCTATTGCATTTTGTTTTGAGAAATAAATGCACCTGAAGTACATGTTCTTGCTAAACTACTAAGTGTAAAGTATGTATTCATTTGCACCTGTACCCACACATTAGATAACTTAATTAATTTATGTGTGCATACATCAAAGAAGTACGTGTTGATCGCGCAATTCCATATTTTATAGGAGTGTGTAAGCGACAAATTTTTGGTCAGTTAAAAAAATACAAACAGGTACCTACTGTGTACTGCTAATTACAGATCTAACAAAATAAAATAATGAGAAATTCAAAATTCAAGAGTGCTATCGGTCTGTTATTTCGTCTGTAAGACTACTCGCGTGTTTGGTGTAGGCCTTCCATTCGAGCACTTGCAGTGTTGCCATTTACTGCGGCTGCGGCCTTTGTGGGAGGTGGTCATGTGGGATGTCATTAATTCAATAAATAGATATTTTAAAATTTTCGCCAGTTCATCACACACAACCTTTTTAGTCATGAATAGGTATTGATATTCAATATAATTTTGATTTTTATTTCCGTTTTAAGCAAGTGTAAATTTGTTTTAATGTGTTGAGTAAATACCTTCCATGAACAAAAATCGGCATTTACTGCCACCGGTGGCGCCATCTAGCTTCACGTTGTTTTACTAACAACTGTCACATTGGTATAAAATTTATAGAGGTAAAACTCAGCAAATTTTAATTAAAAACTTCACGGAACGTTTTTTCTTTTACTAAAAAGTAGAATAATGTTCATTTTGTAGCAAAAAAATGGCAATGTCTGATACTGATAAGAGACATAAATGGGGGATTCCCAAACACGTGGTGAACTGCCAATAAATGTTACGTTTTATTCGTACAAAAAATGTATTTTCGCGAAGATTGCTGGACTGCACTTCGCGTTGTCCCGAAAATTCACATTCTTCGTACTAATGAAACAAATAACTATTTTTGAACGGATAAAAAGTATGAGAAAGTCAAAAATATATGAAAATTATTATACATAATGGTAAATTGTTGATGTATCAGAACGTTCAGCGGTGTCGGCGGTATATAAGAAGTTGTATCATTTATTTAGGCTGTCTTAGAATAAACATTTAAGCTTGGTGATTTTGATTACGTAATAAGATTTGTCAGCAATTTGTTATTCTGTGGAATAAACGCAAACAAAATATTGTTAGAAACCAAATGTTTTATTGACTTTACAGTAAATAAACAATACAACAATTTTTACTTAGGGCAAGCACTATTATTGTATTTTCGTTATTATGTAATTTCTGTTAGCTAGAATAATTAATTTTATGTGTCCAGGAAATCAGATGATTTATTGCCTTCACACTTATTACTAGGACAAGCACTTTTATTGTATTTGTTTATTGAATACTAATTAATCCTAGGAAACGCTTAACTTTTGTTCGAATTAGATGTTTTGCTTTTTTTTACGATTTCTTTTAAGGGGTCAATGCAACCCCATAAATATGTCAGAAATATTGTTATCAACTAGGAAATGTTTATTTTGTAGATGTATGCAACCCCATAAATATGTCAGAAATATTGTTATTAATTAGGAAATGCTTACTTTGTAGAAGTATGTAATTCCATAAATATGTCAGAATATTGTAACTAGGAAATGCTGACTTTGTAAATTTATGAGGGCCGCTACCGGTCAAGGAAAACGTTGCGGTTAACTACGCCTAATTTTGGCATATATTTAGAAATAAAAGAGGATGATGGTTAGTCAATTGCAAGATTTTCCGGTGCTCGGATATATTGCCGCTCTCTCATTTGATTTGTACTCAAATAAATCGCACGTGTAGTATTTGAATTTTATGTTTTGTTTTTCTTTATTTATTACCTTTAATTGTAAAATTTCTAACAATATAGAATTAGTATTAACTCGACTGCCTGTAAAGTAGGATGACTACTCTACTGCTAACTCGACTAATGAAAACTAGGCTTTATAGTATTAAATCGATTACTTATAAAGTAGGATGACTTTTATTGTTATAATAAAGAAAAGCTGTTTAATATTTCAACGGGTGTATTTATTGCAACCCTTAAAAAGTCAGAAATGGAATTTGTTCTTGTGCTTACCTGTAAAAGAAAACGTGTATTAAAAATGTCCGACAGGAAAGATCACGCCGGGGAGCGTTCTAGGAGTATTAGCCCCAAACATTTATATCAACGGTTGTTACGAAAAGAAATTGAAAGAAAGATCAACGCGGCTATTCGAAAAACTTTTAGTGCTACTGCAGAATTTAACATAGTGCGGGTAGGAGATGCCGAAGCTGGACCGTCGGGTGCCAATATTATAAAAGGCGGCATTTTGCCACAGTTTGACCCTGACCAAAAGACCATGACAGTTACTTCTTGGTTGCAAAAGATAGAGCAATTAGGTCAGCTGCATAAATGAACAGACTATGAAAAATCATGCTATATGCAAAACAAATTAAAAGGATCCGCACGTGAGTGGCATAATAGATTGGATGATTATGATAAAACTTGGACCCCATGGAAAACAGCTCTTTCGCAGGCTTTTCCGCGTCATACTGATTACGCTACGTTATTGGAAGAGTTAGTTGCACGAGTTTAGCGGTCCAAAGAGACTACGACACATTATTATCACTCAAAAATGTCTTTGGCTCAGCGGTGTCGATTAGATAATAAAGCGACAATTTCTTACATTATTAAGGGGTTGCCCTTAGAATTACAAGCAAATACAGGTGCTTTGAAGTGTTCCACGCCGGATGAGCTATACGCCGGATTTATAGCACTTGTAGATAATTATCAATCGCCTAGCACTGGTATTGCGAAACGACCTACGATTTATATACCGGTTGAACTTCCAAAATACAGATCCAATTTATACAGTGACATGCGTTGTTACACGTGCTATTTTCGAAAAGACAAAGACGAAACACGCGAAAATGCAAAAAATTTCAAATTGGTTGTAAATGAAACAAAAATTTGTAATACGTATGTAAAATCTGTTAAAATAAACGGCGAGGAAGTTACCGGCTTTATAGATACTGGTAGTGGAGTTAAACGTTATAACGGAAAATGTCGCTAATAAATTAAAACTTATAACTGAGAAAAAGAAGATTGTGTTAAAAGGGTTCGGAGGACGTTTTATTTATTGTGACTTTGAAGCAAAATTTTCTTTGCTAGTGGATGGAATACAATTTCAAACATACGCGGCGGTTTCTAATACCTACCTGTCTTGATGGAATTGACATAATTATTGGTCAACCTATTTTAAAGTCGGTTGGGATAACGTTGCTCATTAGTGGTGGCGTTGCACGCATAGTAGAAGATGTGTGTGAACATCTAAAAAATATTGCGATTTCCGAAAATGAGGAACGCCCAAAAACCATTTCAGTGGCAACAATAACAGTTTCCCCAGGAGAAACTAAATTAGCACCTGAGCTAATCAGTGGCGTATCCGACGGAACCAATGTTTACAGCAAAGCAAAATGTGTTCCGCTTGGTCAATCTATTGTGTATATGCCAGCAAGCATTCAAGCGCCGAAATCTGAAGTGATGATCACCAAGATGGGAAATCGTGGCGTCATTTTTCCGGAGGGGCAGCTGATAGCTCGTAGTGAGGAATGTTTGGAAGTTATTCTAAGGATATGGAAAATATGAGTTTAGTTGTACTTGTAAAATTGCTTGCGAAAATGATTTTGATTTAAGTAAGGTAGATCTGAAGGAGTCACTAGAGTCTGATCTGCGAGAAAAGTTGAGTAGATTGTTAAGAAAATGGAGAAATTGTTTTACAGAATTGGTTATACAGAAAAACATCTATGGGAGAAAGATTAGTTGTGCCTAAATCAGCTAGATGGCAAATAATTATTAAATATCATGATCAAGTTGGGCATCCTGGTGTAAAAAATGTGATGCGCTGATAAAACAACATTACTGGTTTGCGGGAATGACTAGATTTATTAAAAAATGTTTCGGCTTGCATTGATTGTGCCTGTTCACGTTGACCATGTAGGCCCTTTTTCACGAAGTTCATCTGGTAATATGTACATTTTAACAATAATTGATGGATTTTCTAAATACTTTATTGTGATGCCTTGTAGAACGATGGGTGCCAGGGAAGCTGTTACACACCTACATAATGTCTTTGTTATGTTCCTTGGGTATCCAAAAAGAATAATTTGTGATAGAGGAGCTACTTTTGTTAAAAGTAGTATTTTTTCGTCATTTGTAAATAGTAAAGCAATTAAACATATTTTAATGTGAATGGTCAAGTGGAAAGATTCCATAGAACGTTTTTAAATTCAATCAAACTCTCACTTCAATATGACAAATATTGGGATGAAAAATTTCTAGTTGTTGTTTGGGGAATAAATAACACAGTCAATGCTAGCACGAAAAATACTTCGTTCGAGTTAATGTTTGGCTGCAAAGGTCGTTTGTTAAATAACATCGAATTAGAAAGTGTTCCGCCTGAAAAAGTTAAGATAAAAGACAAAATAGAGGCTGCTGGTAGAGCTTTAGAAAAAATTGCTACACAAATGAAGGAAAAGTACGATAAGAGACATAAACCTCCTAAAAAGTATAAGAAAGGGGAACTAGTATTATGGAGAGAAGGAGTATAGTGCAGTCAGGTCGGGGTAAATGGAAAGCTCGATCCACGATATTCTGGACCTTATGTTATTATGCAGGCACTGGGTCATGATAGACATGAGATAAGAAGCATAAAGGGGGTTAGAGGTTATAAAAATTTTAAAACAGTAGTAGCCGTAGATAGTCTGAGACGATATTGTAGTACTTCAGGAGGTGACTGAAGTACTGATTCAGAGTCTGATAATGAGCAACTGAGTGAATATATGTTCTAACTATATTACCTGTTAGAGACAATCGTAAATTCTAAAAACGGGAAAATTGGGCAAAATACTGTTGTTTGGAAATTAGTAGTTGTATTCACTGCGTGAACAGAATTTGGTTATAAATAGCAGGATGCTGCTGAAACATTTATAAATGGCAGAGTTCTCCTGAAATTGTTATTAGGTAGAGTGCTGCTGATTTGAAAAAAAAAGAGGTTGTGTTTAGGTATTCCGCAAAGTATGTAAAATAGTGGCGTCGGGTCACTACGGGTCTGTGAATGTGTCTACTGTACGCTATTGATATCTTTGTAATTGAAGTCTTAAACAAAAGTTAGGATTGTCCGAGAGGTTAGAGATAGATGTAGATATTAGGTACAGTAAGAGACTTCATTGTTCCAGAATTAAGGAAGCAGCCGAAAACATACACCGTCCTTTTGGATTCGCGAGGGCGCGAATTTTAGCAGAATGGCCGACTATTATATATAATAGTAAATTGTTGATGTATCAGAACGTTCAGCGGTGTTGGCGGTATATAAGAAGTGTTATCGTATATTTAGTCTGTCGTAGATTAAACATTTAGGCTTGGTGATTTTGGTTACGTAATAAGATTTGTCAGAAATTTGTTATTCTGTGGAATAAAAGCAAACAAAATATAGAGTTAAGCCTAGTTTTCATTAGTAGAGTTAGCGGTGAAGTAATTTGGTCAAGTACTGACTATCCCTCTAACTCTACTAATGAAAACGTAACTAGCCGAGTCGAGTACTCCATCATGGTCGAGTAGAGTAGGATTACACGGTAGTAAAGTAACTCGCCCACTTGCCTTCTCCTACCACCGATTTCTACTCTACTTGACCGGCGCTATACCATTGAAAACAGATACGAGCAAGTTTAGTATAGTCTGGTGTCTACAGTGTATGCAGGCATCGCGTTATTTGATTACTTTTTATGTTTTGTTGTGCGTTTAAAAAATGAGGTGGTCTGAGTTGGAGACAATAAAGTTAATTGAATTATATGGAGAACTAGAATTTTTGTGGAACATAACTAGCGTCAATTATAAGAACAAGCATAAAAGAGATTCAGCATACAGATAAATAATTCGTGAATTGAACAAAGAAAATTTCGGCCTACCTGAATTAAAACAGAAAATAAAAAACATTAAGACTACATACGATCAGGAGCATCTGAAAATAAAGAAATTTGGCGGTGGAACTAAGTACATTTATGAACCCACGTTAAAATAGTTCCTGATAATGACAGTATTATGAAAATATAAAAGGCAACAGTGAAACGTAGACAGTTTGAGACAAACACAATCTCAAATAAGTAAGCTTTATTAACAAATGATAAAAGAAACATTTACGAAAACAGTTTAAGAATGTTTTTGCGTATAGTGATAAATATATTACTAAATTAATAAATATATCTGTATTGCCACGGAACAGCTCCCTCATTGTTGAAATAGTCTCTCACGGTCACGAATCTTATTTGCTAGGTCGGTGGTTTTTTTTGGCTTTATTTGTCTCCAAACTTCTTCCGCTATTTCAGACCTTCACTGACCTGGAACGATTTTTCCAGTATCACTATTTTCTTCGTCAACAAAGCCTAACGGCATATACGTTGTTGGTGATAATGTACGTAACCAGTTGTGTAGAGCACATACAGCTAACATGACTTTCTTGACTGTGGACACCTTCAAACATATTATTTTCTCAAATATCCGAAATCTGCTGGACAAAATTCCGAAGCCATTTTCCACAATTCTCCTCGCTCTACTAAAGCGGTATTTGAAAACCTTTTCTTGAATAGTGAGGGGTCTTTTATAATTATTGTACGGTTTTAAGAGGTGTGGTTTCAATGGAAATGCATCATTAGCAACGCAGTAACATCCATCAGGAATAAGTCCATTTTCCATGGCATCCAAAAGTGAGCACTTTTAAAAACACAACCATTAGAACAATGCTATTTGAGCCTTTCTAGTTGAAGTACTCACTTCCATAATGAGGAGGGGCAACAATCAAAATATGTTTGCAATCAATGGCTCCACAGCAATTTGGAAAATTATCAAAACCAACACATTGATTCTTCGATTCTTTTTGTGTATTTGGTGTCTGAAAAAGATAATAAAATTATTCATTAGTTTTTTGTCCGTAGGAATTAACCATAGAATCGGAATTTAATCACCTCATCCGTCAATTCCGGTACAATCGCAGCCGACTCCATCTACTTCGCAGTCGAGGCAAAATACTACAGCGTCACGTATACTGGCAACGCCGGAACAGCCGTCGTCAAAAAAAGCAAAGTATAATAAAAGATATCTGCAAGACCTGCACGAAGCTGTCAAAGAGCTACGCACTGTTCATGACGAATTACGAGTGGAAGAAGAAATGAAAATAGTGCCTTTGGCAAATATGTCGGTTTGGCATTGAATAAACTGCAACATTCAATAATGGCACAAAGTGATATTCAAGCAATTTTAACAAAATACAGACTTTCATCAAATATATCAGCCACATCACAAGACCCATCACCACACACGCCTACTCCAGATTCTCTTCAATCCATGTACGGATTCATCAAACCAAACTCGATACTTATCACACAACATTCTATCGCAAGCTTGAACCTTTTCTTAATTAGATGTATTAATTATGGCATTATATTTTATGTGTTCAAAAAAAATTAAAACAAAAATGTGTTCACAAATTCAACGCCCTATATCTCAGAAATTAAGCGTTTTAAGACCAATATTTATAGAAGCTTTATTCTTGAAATGAGGCATACTAACGACCGTTTGCTAATAAAAAGTGAGACATCATGTGTACTTATTGAGCTTCAAAAACTCACCTGAATGTACTCTCTGAGACTTTCGTATACTGCACTACATACTTCTGGAACAAAATTATAGATTGCTGTTTTAGACACTCTAAACAAATTTGCAGTGTTCTATAATTATTTCCTGTGGTTAAAAATGTTAGTGACTTCTAGTATTACTCGAGGTGTTACTGCATCTCTCATTTGCGTGTCACATTTCTGAATTTTTGGAGTGATCATCTCAAGCAGTGTCTCAAAGTTTTCCGGCGTGATCCTCAAACACAATTTATATTCTTCTCTGTCCTCTTCAGCAAGTTCTCTCAAAAGGAGAGCAGATGCTCCGTGACTATGCGTTTTTCTGATGATCCAATCTCTCGTCCATATTTTCTTTGTTCTGTTCTGTTCTTCCTCAATAGCTAACGTCACTTCGGTCAGCAATATGTTAGCAACATTTATCAACGACTTCCTCACAACAGAACGACGACGCCTGATGTGCATTGTAAATTCAATTTTGCACTGTACGACTCGACCAGTATTTCAATTTGTGTGAAAACGGGTACTCTCCCAAATCCGGTAGAGTTTGGCTAAAAAGCATGCCAGTCTACTCTACCGCTAACTCGACTAATGAAAACCAGGCTTTATAGTGTTAAATCGATTACTTATAAAGTAGGATGACTTTTATTGTTATAATAAAGAAAAGCTGTTTAATATTTCAACGGGTGTATTTATTGCAACCCTTAAAAATAGTGTTATTTAATTTTTTTAATAATGGGTTGGTAACTTGATAAATCTGCTCTATTTACTAGATTTTTAAAACTAAAATCAACTGTCACTGTTCTTAAATTTTTTAAAATGAGCGACAGCGAAGAAACAATTTGCACAAGGCTACAGTAATTGCACTGTTTGAAATGTGCGAATTTTTAACAATTGCACTTTTCCTTCCACTTCTCCCGAAAAATAATTTGATTAATGTTCATACTTAAATTAAAAGTAATTTAAAATTACATTTCTGTATAATCTTTGTAATTCTTTTCAATAATAAACATTTTTTATTTATATATTTAATAAAATCAATAATAATTTTTAATTTTTGTAACTGATTTTGCATCAAATGACAATTGACGATGACATTTCAGCCATTTCTATTAATCAGAACATAATACCAACCGTGTAACGCAAATATCCCTTGGCGCTAGCGGAAACTAAAAAACCCACGGGTGCGGGAAAATCATGTTTGCATCCATCAGGAATAAGTGGAATAGTATATTATGTTCCAAGTTGGAAAGAACGTCATTATTCTCGAGAGAATAAAATGACGTTCTTCCACCAAGGTACGTATTAGCACAGATGTACACACATGTGTGTACATCTGTAGTGTTAGTATATTACGTATGTACCAAGGTGGAAAGAACGTCATTAGTCGAGATAATTGTGACGTTCTTCCACCGAAGTACGTATACTATTTTATTTACAATCATTTAGAAATAGAATAATAATCAATAGAAATTGGTTGTAGTTACTCATATGATAATCATGTCGGTATTGAGTTGCAAATGCTTCAGTGTCATTTAAAAATCAGTTGACATTAAGAAAGCTATTCAGAACATTAGTTTTATAAACTAATTATGTCTCAACACCACATTGATAATTAAATTAAATTTGTAATTTTTTTGCTCCGGGGTGACAAACGTCAAATATGTTTCCGCCCGGATGGTAACCCCGGTGAGGAATGGCTTGCTTTCAAACTTATCAAATGCCCGATAATACGCTAATTACATGTATAATTGTGAATAAACATGCTTTTTTCATAGAATGAGTACAATAGCTTATCTGTATTGTTCCAGTCTGGAACTGAAAATTATGTCAAGTGACGGAATTGTATTATTCACTTAGGTAAAACTCTAATTGAACCTCATATGAGACCACGATTACTGGAAACAAGGTTTCCTAGGAAACCTAGTTCAGTCATGCAAGCACCCCTAAAATGCATCGACACTACAACGAATGAAAGTATACCATCCATTTCTCATCCTAGAATTTCTGATCCTAATCCTGATGCAGTTAGCAGGGAGAAAAAATGACGTAAAGTTACATGCGTCCGTCCAACAACGACAGTAAAAATTCTACAATGTGTAATAAGTGTAACAGGCACGCGTGTACAGTTCACAGCGAAGCTACATTGTTACGTGAAACATGCCAAATGTGAGTGAGTCATAGGTTATGCAAACGATTTTGCACGTTTTGTTATACGAGAATATGTTTACTTGTTGTAAAATGTGAAGGATAAATATGTTGTATAAGGACCAATTATGTTAGTCTAGTATTTGCAAGTTTCATTTGCAATTTTGGAAATTATATGGCGCTCTCATTTTTAGACGCAGTATTTGTATTTTGTTTTCATACAATGAAGTGTTTTTATACCAAATATTATTTCTATAAACCTGTTGTATACATTGCTGAAAATGGATTAAATAATGGTATTTTGGAATTTGGGGGTCTCAACCTTTTTAAAAAGTATCGGGTCGGAATCGACCCGACGATACCAGATACGTATGTAAAAATGGCGATACCAGCCAAGGGTTAACATAAGAATTCATAATAATCCTTGAATTGCGGACTGCTCGCAAGGTGTGCTTTTGTGAAATTTTTGTCTTTGATTGCTTATTGTGAACACTGGTGCTGCCTAAGGTTAAAAGTTGCACACGTAATACCTTATTTGAAATTTGAACTGTTATGGCAACTGTGGAAGGGTATGAAACGATAACTGCGATAATGTTGCTAAAATAGTGCAAAATTAGTGCTGGATTACTATTGTAATCTATGCGAGTATAGCAGGGTTAATAAAATAATATAAATGCGGGAATATACTTACACAAATGGATGTTTATTTGATACACTTTTGGAAAGTGCAGCATGCATGACAAACAATATCTTCTGTTTATTTATCAAACATAACAGGTAATTTTTGATAAGGTAAAA
The DNA here is from genome assembly GCA_036346205.1 of Vesta saturnalis. NCBI lineage: Eukaryota > Metazoa > Arthropoda > Insecta > Coleoptera > Lampyridae > Vesta > Vesta saturnalis. The sequence continues at coordinate 1,436,983 of JARFJB010001941.1, read as the reverse complement.
TCCTGTTAGAATGTTCGGTACGTATCGAAATTATAACGAATTTGTTATTGACTGTACATTATAAATTATAAATACATTTGCAATAGCACAAACGAAAATATATATAAAACATATAATCCTAACCCCTTCATTATAAAAAGTAGGCAACTTAAAGTACACTGCTACATTCACAGTTGGTTTTATGGTAATAAATTTGAAATGTTTATTAAATAATAATTTGTTGAAATAATAATGAAATATTACTTTCGTCTTATAAAAAATTGTTAAAAAAACACGAAACGTTTATCTAGTTGGTACTGGATCAGGTACTAAGTATGTAATTTTGAAAAATTTTAGTAGTATAACATTTTTTATAGAATACCAATAACTAAAAAATTAATAATAAATTATGCGTAGAGTAACTTGATTTATTTTTTGGCTCCTTAATCTGTATCCTAATTCTAACTTTTCTCAAATTCTCAAACAAAACAGTAAAACACAATTGAACACCAAATACCTATTATCTTCTATGATTGTCACAATGTTTTGGTTCATTTAATAATAAATTATTACTAAACGCCTGGGTCCGCGTAAAGAACAATAGGCTGAAAATAAAAGAAAACAAACGTTACAAGCATTCGGTTACTAAATATTAAAATGGGGCCAGAATTTATTACGCATTAGTCTGTCGATGGGTCGCTATTTATTATTACTAATATTAACCTGTTACAATTGATGGGCTTGGAAGAATTTAAATGCAAATTTTGCAGAAAATGGGGCAAGTGTGAAATTTAATAAATTAATACATCACAATTTTGGTAGAACAACGGATCAAGTAAATTTCTGTATATTTGTGTCATTTACCGGCCGTTCAAATAATAGCTGTGAAGAATGGAACACCTTTTATCTCTAGAAAAGGGGATTAAGTGCACTTGAACCGTTTTTCTTCGGACTTAACTGTGTGACAGGTGGTGTTTGGTTGTCCAAAAGAAATTCGTTTTTTGCGTTTTAATTTAGTGTAATAAATAACAGAAATATTTTAAGAAGTGTTAGTTCCGTGTCATATGTCTAAATATTATGGATACCTCTGATGTTACAGAAGGTAAGTGGCGGTTTTCAATTCAAGTTCGATTTATTTGGAGGTTATGTAGACGGATTTATCTGAATATTTTTCAGAAATATACCCATATGAATCCGATGGATCAGGTTTGGATTATAATCCAACTGCGGATTCAGAAGAAAGCAGTAATAGTTCTAACTCTGAAGTATTTAGCCGTACAGCATAGTATGTTTTTCACAAACGCTTATTTTTATTTGACTAACTGTAAATTTAATGGTTAGAAACGCCTTTTAAGCCTAGGAAAAGAAGCAGAAATGTTAATTAGTGGAAAAATAACGTATCAAAAAAAGCAAGAACTGCAGGCCAGCAATATACAGGGCGAAACAAAAAAGTGAATAGAACTAGACAGTTGAAGATCTGCATCCACACATGTTGATTTAAATGTAATGCTAATATAACTGAACAAGAAGGAAAAGTTTTATTCAAACAGTTCTAAAAAATACCTTCATATAATTTACAAACGGCATACCTTTCGTCTTGTATTAAAAAGATTCCACCTAAAAGGAGAATTGCTACAGCCACATCTAACAAACAGTTCAGTACTGTTATAACACTACCGGGTAAACGATCTTCAAAAAAAAATATCGAGTTTCGATATAAGCGTCCGTCGTTTCAACGTGGTATGTGAAAAAACTGATGAATGCGGAATTTCTTGACCTGATAAACATGGCAAACAACAATCCGCTAATAAAGTTGACGAAACTTCAAAAAATCAAGTCTCTTCTCATATTTACATGTTTCCAAGATACAAAAGCCTCTACTCGAGAAAGGATAATCATAACATCAGAAACCTCTCTGGAGATTTAAGCATATCGAAAATGTACAAGTTGTACACAGAGTTTTGTAAAGAAAGAAAGCTAACTCCCTTGAAATACTCGTATTATAGATTCATTTTTAATTCAGAATTTAATTTAAAATCCATAAACCTTGTTCGGATACCTGTAGTAAATGTGATAGTTTAAATAATATCATTAAATTTGGTGGTGATAACGACAAAACCAAAAAAAGCGACCTTGCAGTTCGAGATGCATCAGCGGCGGACTCAACGTGCTTTAGAAGCAAAAGAGTCTGATGTAGAGCTACATATGAATAGTAATGATACAATAGTTATATGTTTCGACTTGCAACAAAGCTTACCAACTCCTTTACTGTCGATTTCAAAAGTATTCTACCTTCGGCACCTGTAGACCTATAATTTTTGCGTACATAATCTGTTGACAGGTAAGACTCATATGTATGAAACCACGGCGTCTAGGGGATCCCAAGAAATTGGCTCTTGCATCATAAGGGTAAGGGACTGACACTCAAAGTAAAATAACATTTTTTTTCTTCTGTTTTAGTTTTTTAAAAATCTTCCGCCTAATATTACCAAAATTAATGTATTTTTTTTATGATTGTGGACTTGAACAGGCTAAATTTGGCCTATCGTGCTAAAGCGCTCAGGAACACTTAGGAGGGTGGATAGAGGGATAATGAATTGCCAATAGATGCCTATGAACAGCTACCTTACATTTTCTCATATCATAAGTGAGAGGAAAACAGAAACTAGGGAGATCATTCCAGAGTTTAGAAGTCGTGTAGAAAAATGTGAATTGCGCGACAAGTGGAGATTTGTACTGCATACTGATGATGTGAATGAGCGACCGAATGTTTCTCGCAAAGATAGCCCGAGATGGTATCAAAGAATATAATTCAGCAGCACAATAGCCGTTGTAATAACGATAATACAAAGAAAAAACTGAAACCATCCTTCTATGCTAAAGTGACTGTATGTGAGAATTACGGGTTATTTATAAGCCTAATCGCTCTCTTTTGAATACGGTCAACGATATCGAGAGCGTATTGGGGATCACTAACCTAGAGGTGAGAATTATATTCCAGATGAGGCCGAATTTGGGTCTTATATAGCAGAAGGAGTTGTCGAGAGGTACAGTACTGCTTAGATCTGTACAAAAAGCCTATTTTACGAACAGCTGTTTTGGTAGCTGACAGAAAATGGTCAACCCAAGAGAGATTTGAAGATACAGTCATACCCAACATATATAGCGTATATAGCGATTCATGTGGCGGGCAAAATAAAAACAAGAATATTTGCGAATTATTTGCTTTTGTGATGCAAAGCACCCAAATTCAGAAAATCTATCATACATTTTTGGAGCCTGGCCACACTTACATGGAGTGTGACCGGGACTTCAGTTTAATAGAAAAAAAGAAGATATTGAATCCTCAAGTTTTCATACCCAGTCACTGGAAAGATGTTATAAAACAATCCACGTCAAAATTTTCTGTATATTAAATGGCAAGACAAGACTTTTACTCGATTTCGAATATAAACAATCTTTTAAAGGATCCCAAAAAAGACACCGAAGGACAAACAGTTAAATGGATAAGTATATCATGGTTTGCATTTTGTAAAAACTTTAACTGAGGAAATGCCTTTTTATAACTGCAATTAAGGCATAAATAATTATGGTCGTCCATGTTTTCCCTACACGCTTTAACTTCCTTATATTCGGAGGCCGTAAGGATCAAATCTTTAAAATATAAAAATTTAATGAGTCTTTTGGAATATATACCACCAATAAACCATTCGTTTTACAAAAAACTGAAGCATGATGGATCTAAGATCATTAGCTGCGAAGAAATGGAAGAAGAATATGACGAAGATAAAGAAGAAGAAATATATGTTCGAATCGGATTATGAATCATGTTTGTTTATTTATTTATCTTGTATTAATAATGTTTTTGAATGTTCATTGTTTTGTTTTTAAACAAAGTCACGTTTCTTTTCATTTCAATAATCACTAAGTATTAGCTGAAACTAACTATTTTTTTACCTTCACAATGAGAAGTTCAACTCATTATGATACATGGGTTATAATAATGGCATAAGAAGTGTTTTTGTAAACTCTTAATCAAATCATAATTGAAGCGCTGTTTTTTCCAAACGATTCCAAATGCACTTAAACCTTTATTCTTCTAAGCCCCTCAATTGTAAAGACGTAACTAATTTATATCCAAACCTCATGTGATTCGATTATTATTAATATGTTTTTTTGAAATTTTGTACAAGGATACACAAAATCTGTATTCGCATATAACTATTAATATACATTTTATTAAAATATGCAGATATGTAATTTGTATTCAATTTTAACTTAATAAACATACTCCTATCCCATGGGCGCCCGCAAGATGTTTTGTATAAGTAAGGGCAAAAGAGGGCTGAACATACGTATCAACTATCAAGGTATAATATTAAAACAGGACAGGAAACAAACTTAAATACGAGGGTAAATCGAAATGTTTCTGAAATGACTCACAAGATGGCGGTATGTGCCAGTGCTGATCACTTGTTTTGAAAGCACCATGGTTCGTACAACAGTTGTGAAATTTTCAAACGGATTGGATATAAACACAAGTAGAACACAGGCACCACCTACTTTTTTTACGTCACAATCCCCGCCCCCTGGGACAGCTTTCCCATCACTTTTTGTACTCGCACACGTGGGAGGCGTATATTTGGAAGGTGGGGTCGGCTTCTTTTCGGGGACCATTTTCAACCCTTGGGCGGAGTTGAGTCCCTAATTTGGTTGTACTAAGAGCCTTTTTGGCTGCATACCCCTTGGAGGTTAGGCAATTTTGCACACATGCAGTGTTCCATTGGAGGGTGTAAGGTTAGGCCACACCCCACTTTTAGCTGATCGGTCGCGCGTGCACCTACCTCCCTGGCTTCTGATTGGTTCTTAGCCCCACTACTCAGCCGCTGTGCTTTGATTGGAGGACTAAGTCTCTGCGTTCTGATTGGTTATGGCGGAAAATTTGAAAATATTTTTAGTAATAAAGAGGTTCTTGTAAAATAGGTGTAGGAACTATCACTGGGACCTGGTCCTGCGCGGGAAATTTGAAATTGTTTTTAATAATACAGAGGTTCTTATAAGACAAGTATAGGAACTACCATACAGGTCTTAAAACCTTGTTCTCGGGGCTTCGCCCCCAGTCGCGGCCCCTAACGCGGTCCTAACCTTATATATAGTGTAGAAACTAGCTCTTGGGTCTTGGCCCCCTTGGTGCAATTGTATGTGGGATCTAACCTAATCTTATAAGACAGGTGTAGGCCCCCGTCATAAAAAAATTGTATTCTAATAACGCCCCACTTTTAGCTAATTGGTTGTGCGTGCACCCGCCTCCCTGGCTTCTGATTGGTCCTTAGCCATACTACTCAGCCGCTGTGCGCTGATTGGAGGACTAAGTCTCTGCATTCTGATTGGTTTTGGCGGGAAATTTGAAAATGTTTTTTAAGTATTCTAATAAGGTGGCCCTAGCCTTGCAAGACAGGACTTGTATGAGGGTCTGCGCCCTGGCCCCCTTTGAGTTAAAATTGATTTTTAGCGCCATCTAGTGACGTATAAACTAATGAACATTTTCTGTAATAGAAGTTGATCATGCACGTCTCTCTCGTTTATGCGTGTCTCTCCCTCTTTCTCACACACAATCAATTAATTAATTAATCAATCAATCTCAAACAAATCATGCTGGATCAAATCAATCAGATCAATCTCAATCAATCAACCAAAATCAATAAACCATGTCTTACAGTTTGCGGAACAAGCTTACAGCTTCCCGAATCACGGTTCAAGAAGAAGAAGAAGGCCGATAAAGGATGTGATTAAATAAATGATGTATTGTTGTTTATAATAATAATATATTTTCAAACGCTAAGCTTTTCTTCAATTTTATTAATAAACTCGTTTTTCCTAACGGTGGTTGGATCTACACTAACAATGCTGCAGTTAATGCGCAAGGGCGGTTAGATGAGCAGCTACAATAAGCGTGAGATTGGCTTTCTTCTGCGTTCAATCATACTGCTATTTTTTGAATTGAGAGGTGTATGATTGAGTTACATCAGTTTGGTATTTAATTGATTTGATTTAATTAATTGATTTTTATGTTTGAGAAAGATACGAGGGAGGGACGAACACGCTCAACCTCTATTACAGAAAACATTCATTAGCCTTTACACCGCTATATTGCACCACAAACAACCCTAATTAGTCTTAGAAGTATACCGCTAGGTGGCGCCGCCTCTATTACAGAAAACATTCGGTAGTTTAAAAATATACCACTAGATGGTGTCACAAACAAAACCCTGATTAGTCCTAGAAATATAACGCTAGATGGTGCCACCTTTATTGCAGAAAATATTCATTAGGCCATACACAACTAGATGACGGGACAAATTCAAATTTCTCAACAAGCGCCACGGCAGGAGGGCGCAGGCCCTAACACAGTTTCTTATGTTATGTCTTACAAGCTAACAATAGGTCTCCTATTAGAATACAAGTTTAAATTTCTCGCAATAAGTAATCATAATGTAAACACTTAAATACAAATCCAAATTCAAATTTCCCACCAAGGGGCCAGGGGTTAAGACCCGGAAGTAAGTAAACTGCGAAGCCCTATGTCTGTCTTATAAGATAGCATTAGGCCTCTTTATTATTATAATACAAGTTCAGATTTCCCCTCATAGATGGCGTCACAACCAGATTCAAATTTTTGGTCGAGGGGCGAGGGCCTGAAAGTAAGTTGCTAAGCCCTACATCTGTCTCACAAGTTAGCATTATACCCCTTAGGCAAAGGTACCACGAAGGCCTAAGAACAAGTTGCGATAACGACAAGCGGCAAAGACCCGAGAACAAGTTGCGACACCTTACACCTGTCTTACAATCTCGGTTATGCTTGGGGAGGGTTGGAGTGGGATCGCCAAAAGCCGCGCGTCGCGAAATTTTACCTATATGAGATATGATATCGCAAAGATCTGCCGGTCATAAGTCAAAATGTTTCCGTAGCTACACTCTAATATCTTTCCTAGGGGCATGTTTATAAATCTAAAAAGCCCTTTTTCGACAGTTCATCCGAAACAGAACCTGTATGTAAAGTCGTCTTATGTGATAGCATGGCATGCCCTTATCGATAAAGATTCAAACATTAAAATAGGCCGGTATATTTAATTTGATTATAACCATTTTTTTTTGACACAGGTAATTCAATTAAGATAGAGCTTGTATGCTGTATAGAGGCAAAATCTAGCTTAAAGAATAAGACATATTGAAGATGATGTCTTGTATGTATTAGAAAACAAACATGCTACTGATCCGGAGTTGGATAAATAAAGACGTATGCGGTACAGCTTCAGGGGTAAAGAAGAATTGAAAGCCTATGTAGTATTGCAAGGTAGCGTGGCAAACTTAGCTAATTTTCTTTAAGAATAATCCCATATCTGTGTAATATTAATGGTAAAATAAAATATTAGACATTAGCCCTTGCGTGTATTTAAAGTGCAATTACTAACGGTTGAACATTATTATGAAGCAGTATCAGGGTATTATATGTTTTTACTAGTTAATAAGCTATAATCGCTCAACATGAAGCGGATGAAGAAAATGATTATTATTTCACCTAATACTGGACCTTAATGTTTTTTACAGCAGCAAATTTTTTAAATAATTTGTAAACACATTAATTAACACGGCGCAACTTTCCAATCATAATGAAGTTGTATGTCTGTTAAATAACAAAATGCATTCCATAAAAGCCGTTTTATCATATAGGTGAAATCTTTTAAATGTATGTTGTAAATAACCATGGTTTTTGAATGTAAATTTATAAGTACAATATAAATGCTAAATACAAGTTGCAGTAATCAAGTTTTGTGTATTACTTTCTAAATTAGATAATGATGGGAAAGCAATAGCCAGTTTATATCCAACCATTCATAATTACAAAACGTGTTTAGTGAGGCTACATGTGAATACGTAGTATAAAAAAATATTTCAGTTCAACATATGGTTATTATTAGAACAGTTGAAAGAAAAACGCATCTGAAGGTATGCGTATTATTTTTTAATATGTTTCACTTGATATTGCTAACAAAAACGTCGATAAAGATTTTTAAATATATTATTACTCTTATAGAATGTCATAAAATTAGATCTACAATAGCTGGTACGTATTCGTGGACTTTAAACTTGTATTTATTGATTCGTATATAATAATAAACCATTAAAACCTTTTGTTTTTATTTCCATTATATATATATATATATATATATATATATATATATATATATATATATCAGTGTCGGTGAGAACTGTACAAACTGAAATGGTATTTTCCTTGGGTCAATTTAAGTAAAAGTCCCATAAACATAGGTCTGATTCAATAGTTACCCAGATACAAGCGTTTAAAGTTTATAAATGATCACATATTTTTTCAAAAGTAATTATTATTAGTCAACTGGAAAAACAAAACCGAAACAATCTGTCATTTATTCGTTTGTGTTCTAATAATGACAAAGTGGATTAGTAAATTAAGTGTAATTTAAATTTAAAATGCCTTTTCAATTTTCTAACGAAGAGTATGCTGACATTTACATTTATGGATTTTGTGATGGAAATGCGAGACTGCCGTTAGGAACATGGAGGATTCCCCAACAGGAGGATTCCAAATCACCAAACCTATTCTTCTGTATTTCAACACGTTCGAACTCATGGTTCATTTCCATCAGTTTCAATAAGATCTGATCGTCCTGTGGAGTTAAATGTAAATGAGCAAGAAAACATTCTACAGATGGTTGATCAGGTCAGGGTTGAGTGTTAGAAGAATTTCTTCTCGAACAGGAGTCCCCGTATGTCAGTATGGCAAACATTACATGATGGGCTTTTGTATCCCTATCATACACAAAATGTTCAGCACCTTGAAGCTGGAGATTTTGCTTTACGGTTGAATTTAAATTTAAATTACACTTAATTTACTACAATCCACTTTGTCATTATTAGAACACAAACGAATAAATGACAGATTGTTTCAGTTTTGTTTTTCCAGTTGACTAATAATAATTACTTGTGAAAAATATGTGATCATTTATAAACTTTAAACGCTTGTATCTGGGTAACTATTGCGAATCAGACCTATGTTTATGGGACTTTTTTATAAATTGACAAGGAACATACCATTTCAGTTGTACAGTTCCTCCGGACATATATATATATATATATATATATATATATATATATCAATTTGATATTTTAAAACATGTTAATTTAATTTAACTCTGTGTTTTATATAATATATATATATATATATATATATATATATATATATATATATAATTATTACTTTCAGTCTTTTAACAAGGTTTTATAACTATTCAGTTTTGAACTGTAAACTGGTTCCGCAAACTGTAAGACATGGTTTATTGATTTTGGGTTGATTGATCGGATTGATTTGATCGAGCATGATTGATTAATTAATTAATTGATTTGTTTGTGTGTGAGAAAGAGCCGAAAGAGAGAGAGAGAGAGAAACGGATAAACGAGAGAGAAGGAGAGAGATGTACATGATCAACTTCTATTACAGAAAATGTTCATTAGTCTATACGCCACTAGATGGCGCTAAAAATCTATTTTAACTCAAAGGGGCCAGGGCGCAGAGCCTGATACAAGTCCTGTCTTACAAGGCTAGGGCCACCTTAATTGAATGGGCGAGTACAAAAAGTGGTGGGAAAGGTGTCCCAGGGGGCGGGGCTTGTGACATAAAAAAAGTGGAGGGGATGGCGCCTGTGTTCTACTAACACATGCCGTTACTATGGATGGAAGTAAACAATTTGCGCATTTTCTTAGTCAGGAATAAAATGAGTTCCCTGCATCATAAACATTTCTTTTTTAAAGGGTTAAGTATTAAATAAATAAAAATGGAATTAAATGAAGTTCGTGATGAGTCTTCGCCTTGGTATGCGACAGTTGTAAACTGGGTTGCTGAATTTAAAAACGCGCTAGAACAAGCGTAGAGGAATCACCACGTTCTGGCAGACCAAAAACTAATACCGATGAAGAAACAATTGAAAAAGTCCATGAAATTGTGATGAAGTTGAGAGAGATAGCGGAGAAAGTAAGCATTCTATACCACCGTGTACATTGCATCTTACATCAACATTTGTACATGAGAAAGCTTAGTACTAGATGGATTCCGCGTCTGCTGATAATCTACCCAAAGCGAGTTTCGAATTTTCTCCGCAATGTCTAGACATGTTCAAATGTATTGAAAAAGATTTTTTGAGACATTTTGTAACTGTTGACGAAACATGGATTCACCACTACACTCCCGAGACCAAGTATCAGTCAAAGCAATGGACAAAACGTGCAGAGCCAATTCCAAAAAGGCAAAGACGATTCCGTCTGCTGGTAAAGTCATCCCTACCGTATTTTGGGATTCCTGAGGAGTAATTTTATTGATTACTTGCAACAATAACGGGCGCGAGTAGACAGACATAAAAAAGAAATCAAAGCTAAAAGGCCTCAGTGGGCAAAGAAAAAGGTCTTGTACCACCAGGATAACACCCCGTGTCACAAGTCGGCAATTATCATGGCAAAACTGCACGAACTACGATTCGAGTTAATTTAATAAGCACCCTACTCGTCAAGCTTGGCTCCGGCGGATTTCTTGTTCCCAAATCTCAAGAAATGGTTAGCTGGAAAAAATTTTCATCGAAGCCGTAAATGGATATTTGAAGGTTTGGATGGTTTTTATTTTTGTGACAGGTTGAAGGGTCTTGAAAAGTGTAGGACTAAATGTGACCAGCTGAAAGGAGACTATGTAGAAAAATATACATGGTTTTCCCCAAAAAGTTGTTTTTTCGTTTTGTTCTAGAAATTTTTGATCTATCTCCGTATAGTTGTTTCATGTGATCAATCGTCATTGTCATTTAATTTTCAAATTAATATTAATATCAATAAGGAATAATTGATGTAATAAATATTTGTTAATGTAAATTTATCCAGAAAATGAAGTGAGTCTGTTATAAATTATAAATCACGCGTGAGCTATAGGTTACATAGTTCAACTGAAATGAGCATCATTATGACGTTATAATCAGGGGTTGGATAAATAAATCTAATTGCAGATATTAAAATTGTTCTTACAATGTGATAATAACTTACAATATGAATATAGTGATAGTAAACAAATTGGTGACTACCCTTGAATAACTCTTTGGATTGTAAGTGAATATTAAAAAAAGCGCGCAAAAAATGATAACCTCTGAGTAAGATACCCTTAGTGCACTTGGTAATCTCCCTTAGGATTGTTATATTAAGATTGTCCAAACAATTACTTACTTTTAAATTCGCCACTTCATCATTTGCGAAGCCACGGTATTGTCTTCGAATCCACTCTGTGGGATCTGTTTAGAACTAATTTTCAGCTGCCTTTCGTTTTTAAGTCACGGATGAAATATGAATCTTAACAGACTCCTAAACAGCTTCTAAAAACTGTTTCGCCCGTTACTATTTAGGTAAAGTGGTTACATCTTAATATATCTGAAATGGAACAGCACACCACCTTGCAACATATAAACTGGAAATTAAAAGAAATTAAATTATTTTCTAGGATTGCAACTTTTTTGGACTACGTCCGTAATGAAAATAGGCAACATTGTAAAACTATCAATAACTATTTATATCAGATAGACGTTGATAGAAATTTTAATTAGATGGAAAATCAAAAAAGATTCCAAAGCCAATCGCCTACCTGAAACATTGCAAATATAATTTACGCGTTTATTTGGTTTTGTATCAACAATCTTTATATAGAAAATCTTTGTGAAATTGAATTATTTTTAAACAATACGTCTAGGCATTTCCTATAAAGTGCATGGTTATTGAAATATTGAACAAAATTGAATGAATGCGTAAATTCCATCTTACGCATTTTTTTGACGCCAAATTCCTTGTCGTATCATAGAACATGATTAAATAAAAAATGTTCAAACCTATATATTGGTAATAAATTCCTTACCTTTTTTTGGGTTTTTAATGGTGTAAGTATTTGTATATTAATGTAATACAATCTAAACGTTTCGATAACACTTACAGTTATATTCGTAACATCGATCAAAATTGCAACGGTTTCAAAAATATTTCATAAGGACTAAAAACTGGGCATAATACACTGTCCTTCTCCGCAGCTGGATCAAAATCTAATCAGCTCCAGGAGAAATGGAAACAAGCTTAGATACAAAATTTTAAGTACGTACACGTTTAATCATTCTGGAGTTATCGTAGATATTAACATACATACACATACAAACTCACGCCCGGACGAACGCTCACACGCACCCACACACATACGCGCGCACATCGTGACCAATCTCTATTAAATTTTACCAAACGTTGTAGAAAGAGCAAATAAGCGATAGTGAGAAAATGTTCGATTACATAACCTCCTATACCTAAATATGTACAGGCTGTCCCAAATTCGAGGGCAAGCATGGGGATCTCGCTTATTATAAGAGATAGGATATAGGTTTAAATTCGGCACTTTTGCTAAATTCGATGCCGAGTAATAATCTGAAAAGAAATTTGAGCTAACTCGAATGGATTTGGTTTTATGCTCAAAACTAAAAATTTCGATTTTTGTTTTTCGCGTTTGGCTACCTTATTATTAGGAATTTTCAAAATTCGATTAAACATTATTAAGGCAACTTTTTACGCACAATACTAACACGGTATTAAAAATATTATGCGACGTTTTGTTTATTCTGAACCATCATCAGGTTTATTTTCTCTTATGGGGGTTAAGATATATTTTTATGTCGTTGGATGGAGAATGTTATGCTGATTTTAGCAATATATAACACTTTATGGTTTGATCGACTGCGAACTAAAATAATGAGAAAAATACGAAGAACAAGATTCCGCCTTCTTGGATCCAGCAAGGAATAATTACAGTAGTTCTACTTATTTAATTTGTTAAACTCGTTAGAACATCCAAAAAAATATAAAAACATTTAAACAATTTAAAAAAAAAACATTAACAAACAACTCAAAGTATGCCTATGTAACACGGTCATAATAGCGACAACGCAAATTTATCGATAGGTAACAACAAAATAATTACACAGACAAACAAACAAAATTATTATAATAAATGTTCGAACAAGTTTCCTCCTTCTTGAATACAGTAACGAATTCTTCTTCTACAATTGTTTACGCTTCTTTGAATGGTTCGCCTGGGAATTTGACGAAGTTCATTAACAACCCTATTCTGGAGTTCTTCTATATTTTGCGGTGGCGTCTTATAAATCATATTTTTAAATAGCCCCAGAGGAAGTAATCTAAAGGGTTAAATCTGGACTTCTTGCTGGCCACCTAAGTGGTCCCGTATTTCCCATCCATTTATCAGGAAATTCGCCGTTAAGATATTCACTTATTATGGCAGCATTATGAGGAGGAGCTCCGTCCATTTGCCACCAGAGAGTCCATCTTTCGTTTAGCGGAACATCATCCAAAAGGTCTGATATTTCCTTTGTTAGAAATGCGAGGTAGCGTTGAGACGTTAGGATACCTTCGTAAATAATTGGCCCAAGGAGCCTATCTTTCCAGATTCCAACCCACACATTAAAGGACCGGTGGCCTTGTCCTCGCATTTGCCTGTTAATTCGTGGATTTTCAACGGACCAGTAGTGCTCGTTATTACGATTAAACATTCCATTAGTGGAAAAATTGCACTCATCCGTCCAGTTTATTTGATTGAGAAAGTTGCGATTTTCCAGCATTTTGGTATTAAGTTGGGTACAAAAATCCAACCGTCTCATATCGTCCCCAGGCCGAAGAGTTTGACTAACGTGTAACTTAAATGGTTTATAACGGTGTTGATTTAACACTCGCCAAACTGTCGTTTTTGGCACTTCAATAGTATGCTCTATTTCTCTGGTCGATGTTGAAGGATTTTCTTGAACCTAAGATGGATAACATAAAGTCATAACTCTCCAAAAAAAGTCTGCTGAAATTAGCAGTGAAGTGAGTGGAAATTCTTATAATTAGTATAATACTAACAATTAGAAAATGACATGACAAAAGCCAACTCCTGAGTTTTGTTTGATTCATGGGTATCGTGATAATTTAATATTTAGTTTTTAATTTAAGAGTATTTTAGTTCGCAGTCGATCAAACTATGAAGTGTTATATATTGCTAAAATCAGCATAACATTCTCCATCTAACACCATAAAAATATGTCTTAACCCCGATAAGAAAAAATAAACCTGATGATGGTTCAGAATAAACAAAACGTCGCATAATATTTTTAATACCGTATTAGTATTGTGCGTAAAAAGTTGCCTTAATAATGTTTAATCGAATTTTGAAAATTCCTAATAATAAGGTAGCCAAACGCAAAAAACAAAATTCGAAATTTTTTGTTTTTTGAGCATAAAACCAAATCCATTCGAGTTAGCTCAAATTTCTGTTCACATTATTACTCGGCATCGAATTTATCAAAAGTGCCGAATTTAAACCTATATCCTATCTCTTATAATAAGCGAGATCCCCATGCTTGCCCTCGAATTTGGGACAGCCTGTACGTATAAGACGGAATGTAAAAATTATTAAATGTATAAAGGTTGTAATGGATGCTGATATACTCAACGACAGCTAATCTTCATTCTGAGGCCAAACTTTAGTCGTCCTAACAAGTTTCTCAGAAAATATGTTTGGGCAATTTATCATTTACGTGACGTGGTTACATGCTTAAAAAAATACTAACTTTAAGGACCCATGGTAGATATGCGCAAACAAAACCAGAATCGGTGGCTTCAAGTAAATCTTAAATCAGACCATCTTTACTATACGTAAGGCACGCTGAGAAAAAACTGAAAGTTAAAATTATTCCAAAACGATGGTTTTAGGATTAAATATAAACAGAACCTTATATGTTAATTTTATAGGGTATGTGGACCTGCAACGTGCAGGTATATAAACGTTTAAACATAATCAATTTTCTTGGCATTTTCTTGTACTATCGGTCCTAGCGGACAAAGAAAACAGGTACGCAATTATTGTCTTCCCACGTACACCTCTTCACGAGGAAAACAGTAATCTACCACTTATAGTGATTAACCGCACCCTTAATCACCAACTGGATTATCTCGTGCTTGTAGAGGCCTCTAGCATCCTCTCTTATTTCCCTTTTACGTAATTCGCAAGCGCGCCATATTTTTTATTGCTGAAATTGAGTTGCATATTGAAATATATTCATGATGTTTGCACTTACACTCTGTTAAATATGTTTTTTAAACGCAAGTATTGCCATTGTGTGTGTGTGTGTGTGTATGCGTGTACCTGTGCGTGTGCGTGTGTGGGTGTGGTGCAGTGTGTGTGTGTGTGTGTGTGTGTGTGTGTGTGTGTGTGTGTGTGTGTGTGTGTGTGTGTGGTGTTTGTGTGCGTGTGTGTGTGTGTTGTGTGTGTGTGTGTGTGTGTGTGTGTTGTGTGTTTGTTTGTTTGTTTGTTTGTTTGTTTGTTTGTTTGTGTGTGTGTGTGCTGTGTGTTTGTGTGCGTGTGTTTTGTGTGTGTGTGTGTGTGTGTGTGTGTGTGTGTGTGTGTGTGTGTGTGTGTGTGTGTGTGTGTGTGTGTGTGTGTGTGTGTGTGTGTGGTGTGTGTGTGTGTGT
Source organism: Vesta saturnalis (assembly GCA_036346205.1). NCBI lineage: Eukaryota > Metazoa > Arthropoda > Insecta > Coleoptera > Lampyridae > Vesta > Vesta saturnalis. The sequence continues at coordinate 1,421,383 of JARFJB010001941.1, read as the reverse complement.
GTGTGTGTTTGTGTGTGTGTGATGCTTGTGCTTTGTGTGTGTGTGTGTATGCTGTGTGTGCTGTGTGTGCGTGTGTGTTGTGATGTGTGTGTGTGTGTGTGTGTGTGTGTGTGTGTGTGTGTGTGTGTGTGTGTGTGTGTGTGTGTGTGTGTGTGTGTGTGTGTTGTAGCCGTGGTAACTTTAATCGATTTCAATAAAACTTTACATTTAGACTTGCTTTTAAAATTATTATAAGTTTTGTTATGAACGAATAAGTACAAAGGTAAATATGTAATTAAAGATTATTATTAATTTTATTAAATACATAAATAAAAAGTTTACGTCGGTAGGATTTGAACCTACAACCTGTACTTTGCTAAATATTTAGAATTTACATCTGTTCTACATGCATAAAGACAATATTTACATAGATTGGTGCTTGAACCTTGATGGCGCAGGTGGTTAGCGCGGTACTCTAAGCAAAGTACAGGTCGTAGGTTCAAATCCTACGCGATGTAAACTTTTTTATGTATATAAAATTAATAATAATTTAATTACTTTCAGAATATCTCGGTTTTATCAAATTTTAGTTAAAATCTATTTAAAAATAAACCGTTCTAAGCCTGGTGTAGTAATGTGTTCCAAACCGCATCCTATGCCGAAGCGAGTGTTTACGTGACATCTCTACGATCCATCGTTTCAGAATTAGAAGCGATTTTTCTTAAAGTATAAAAGAGGGCCAAAGTTGCTGGCGAATTACGGCATACGTCGAAATCTTTTATTAGAGTGTCATTAAGGCAGACCTCAGAGCATTTTTAAAAATCCGCCCGCCCATATTTTGTCGGAAGGCTAATTCCACGAAAAATTATCGAGAGGTTTTCAGTATGTATAAATTATAGTTTTGGAATTAGGGCTGATCTCCCCTATAGGGGGACAGAGGGAACCACAATTTTTTGCCAAGGTCTTTTATTATACGTAAGATATACCTGGGAACATTTGGAAAAAGCTGAATCAACTCAAAATTTGACTCAAGGTCATCGTGAGAGACGTTAGAAGCTGAAGATTTCGAATTACCAAACTGTTACATTTTTAAAATTACTATATGTGAATAGTGCCGTTTTAACATGTGAACCAAAGGTGTATATAGTCCATATCTGGACTATAAACTGAAGTTACCCATTTGTATGTTTTCATCTTCATTCAAATGATCAATTTTTTCAAAGCATCAATAAGTTTGGCTGGCACACTAAATCTTCCAATATCTTTAGGCCACTTTCTCTTACTATACGCAATTAATACAAAGTAACATTCTTACATATTTATTACCGCAGTTGCATAAAAATAAATTAGTTTTAAATACGTTTATTGCAATATATTATTACATGATGTACACACTTAAAGTCAATTAAATATTTAGTAAACGGTGCAAAATGTCTGTTCGTTTATCCTAATTTATAATTTTATGTACATGGCTTAAAAAATAGTCTACTCTATCATACACACATCGCTCTGATTTGTTTGTAAACACACGTATGCGCATACATTGAAATATAAATAACATTAAATAATTGGAATGACAATAATTTATGACTTCATTGTATTAAAACTGTTCTTCCTTGTTGTGTGAACCTTTTTGAAAACAAGCCCTAACGAGACCGCAACTACAATGAAAGCACCAATTCCACCCAGAATTTCCTTGTAATATTTTATAATAGGATTTACATCAGCTAAAAATTAAACATTTTGTTCTCCAAACTCTTTTTCGTTTGTGTTATACAAACCCAAGAAATAAGATCCAAACCCGTTTTTCGCGACAAAAAATTTAACACTATTGATTTCCAATGTTATCCCATTATCAAAACCTAAAATTCGTTTACTATGGTATATTGAAGTGTCACCTAATTTTGTGGTGTATAACTGTAAGTCACACAAAACTCCCGTTTCTAAAAAGAAAGTTGTTAACTATATAGTAAATAAATTATTACAATTCTATACTTACCCTGTTTATATAAAAATATATCATAGAGGTCAATTTTAATCTTATCAATGAAACAAGTCATTTCCTCACACTGAACAAAAAATTGGGAGGTGACATTGTAATTTTCTTGTGTATCTCCTGAGTAGAATGTAATACTACCATTATTATCTGAATAAGTGCATTCATCTCCATAGTATAAAGGAAGATGTAGTGGAATGCCCTAAAAATGATTATGTGTTATACTAGATTTACAGTTTTTATACTTACCGCTACAAATAGCTGGAGAGAAATGTTAATAGCAGCGCACACCTTTCCTTCTTTACTTAAAATACTTCCTGAAAAATAGCTTTCATTCTCAAAAGGATCTGTAGCGTTTTCCATAACATCAGCAGTAAACACTGTAGGAATAGTTTGTTCTGTCATATACATGTTTTCATTATCAGTTTGTGGCTCATATTCTTGGGATTTGGCACTGTCCACTTCAAAACCGCCGTCAACATTTTCTTCTTGTGATTCGGTAGTTCCGTAGTGTACGTTTGATTTTGTCTCAATTTCTGAAAAATCAGTGCTTTCATGATGGATTGCACTTATTCCTTCACTATCGTCTATATTGTCTTTTGGTTCAAACAACTTCTGTACAATGTCAGTAAGGCTGGTATCTGTTGATTTTGATGTAGTGTAATTAGTAACACTGTTAAATATTTCGTCCGCCGTTTTATCATCTTCCGTAGTTTCGTTGTTAATCGCCAAAAGATCTACAGCAACATCTTTATGTTCTAAAGTAGTTGATATCGTTACTGGAGTAAATTGTTCTAAATTTGACTTTCCACTTGTTACCTCAACGGAACTTTGATTGATAGTTGTTTCAACAAGAGGAGTAGTAGATTGCACCTCGATCGTTTCAGTCGTATCATTAATTGAATGATCAAAGTATTCTTCATTTCTAGTTGTAGTGAAATTTGTTTCATGTATTACTAGTTCTTCTTGTGTTTACTGTCTAAGTTGATCGGTAGTTCAGTGAGTGTAGTATGTGTGTCTGCAGGTAATGTGGTTTCCTGTGTAGACTGTACCGTAGTCGTTTGAACATTTTGGGCAGCTATCGCTACAAAAAAAATACAATTAATCATTCAATATTAACTATGAAATAAAAGTAGATAATATACAAAACACTACGCAACGAAGTAATAGACGGTTTGTTAGTAGGGATGCTAACTCCTCCGGAATTCCGGGATTCTCCCTGAAAATAACTCTCCCGGATTTCCTCGCGCCGCCCGCTTGCATTAGCTCACGACGTAGATATAGAGTAGTACGTCGTGGTTAGCTCCGTTCGGACGAGAGTAGGGGGTCGCGTTAACTCGTACGCATCCGACCACTCGTTGCAGTTGCAGTCTTCCTTCTACCCACCGGACCACTGCGCATCAGTATTTCCGTAATTAGGTACAAGAGGCACGTACTATTTTTATTTAAGTAATATAATTTATTACTTCTGTTTGTAAACGCTGTAAGTACGCGAGTATTGTTGTTGTTGCTCTGTTATTGTAAAAAATTCCGGATTCGGAAAGCTCACCGCAGAAGACACCACCGAAAAAAAACAAAGTCAAGTACAGTACAAACTTTCAGAAAGTAAAAAACAAGTTATTTCTCAAAAACAACTCTTCTCTGGCATCAATTTCTAATTGCTTCGTAAAAAACATTCACGAGAAGAAGATCAAATAACTGCCGCAGAAATTACATCTGTATATCATGGAGTTAAACATCATCACAGCTACTCAACCCAAAACTCTACAAATAAGTTGTTTCATACGTTATTTCCTGATTCAGAAGCAACAACTATTTGTGAAAACGTCATAGCCCTATTGTCGCAAGAAATACTACTATGCGAATTGCACAATTCAACATATTTTTGTATTGGCACGGATTCGTCTAACAAAGGAAATTAAAAATGTTTCCAGTAACAGTGAAACGGTTTTCGATTAAAGATGGTTTAAAACAAGGATTACTTGACTTTTATCAAGACCTTTCTGAAACTAGTGAAGCGATCAAAACATAGCTCTGTAAAGTTTTACAGGAAAATGGATGATCGCGGGAATCGGTGTCTTCACTATCGGCGGATAATGCTTCATATTTTGAAGGCAAATTGTAAGTGCCTCATTTTACATAATTGTAACAAATATGCCTTAAAAATATTTCACTTTGATGTTGAATCGTTTGTATTAAAAGCTTATAGCGAATTTAAGGAATTCTTCGATTTCGCTCATTTAAAGTACAAACGTCTTCTCCGCCATGTGCCTACACGATAGCTGTCTATGCTTCCAGCTTTAGAAAGAGTTCTTTTGAATTGGCCAGCTTTGAGAGAATATTTTCTTAATGAAGGTGAAGATGAATGTGCAACAATAATTTGTAGAGCTTTTAAAGAAGAAAACTGTCTTCCCTTGTGTTTCTGCCATTTTATCACAACATCATGCAAATTTTTGACGTTTCAATAAAAAAACTGGAAAGTGACTATATCACATATACTGAATGACACACGATAATGACAGAATTGCGAAACAAAATTACTAACAGAAAGAATGATACATTTTACGGACAGTCAGCAACGCAATGTATGCGGAAGTTGACGGTTAATGATCAAACTATTTTTAAAGAACATGTCAACATGCAGAAAAATACCTGGAGCGATGTTTGACTTATTTGAATAAGTGGTACCAATTTGACGACGATAAGTGTTTACAAGAAAATGAACATTTTGACAATGGACGATGACGTTAATTGGAATGAACTAAGTGGTTGAAGTTGTCTATAAATGAGGATAAATTGTATGACGATTACTGTTTACTGCGAGAAGTTCGTGAAGTTGTGGCAAGCAAAACAAAGAGGGTAAATTTACGTTGGGTTAATTTTTTTGAAAAATGTACGGATGAATGTGGCGAAGAATTAAAAAAACGTGTTGCATTCATCCTATCGATTCCTATCGCAAACGCCGTCGCTGAACGTGTCTTCAGTGTGGTAAACGAACTTTGGTCTAAAAATCATAATAGGCTTAATGAAACACATGTAAAATCTGAAATACAGGTGTGCACAAATTTCAAATACACCTGTAAAGAATTTTATGATTTTATTGTCTCCAATAAAAAGGTATTACAATGTAAAAATATAACTTTGAATAAACATATTTCATTTTCTTTCATTTTTTATTTCACCTCCCGGATTTCTGATCCACTGAGTTGGCAACCCTATTTGTTAGTCCTAATCGTCAATTATATGTGCGTCCGGGATGGGTGTTGCATATAGTGGAGAACAAGTATCCGGTTAATAATACATAATAATGAATATACACATTTTAAATTATTTAATATTTAGAATATATTTTTAAGCTACGATATAACTAATCATGCATTTCTTCAAAAAAATATTTACACTTCCTGATACAATAAAGTTAAAAATATAAATTATGATATTTTTAAAGTTAAATCTTGCAGAACAATGATCGTTACGCCTATGAATTAAAACCATAACCTAAATTGAAACAAAGTTTATAATAAAATATTTCGAATAAAACTAATATTACTTTGTTAATTAATATCGAAATAAGTAAATTATTGTTATACATGATACTTTAAAACAGTCCAAATATTCAAAACACTTTTACAAACACCACTTTCTTCGATCAAACCACCAAGAATGAGTCATACTTGGGTGTTCAATATGGCGACATCCGTCGTAATTTTTAAATACGGTATATAGCTCAACGAAATGGAGAGGAAAAGGCCACGTATTTCATTCCCTCACCAAGGGGAGGGCGGGCTGCTCGAGCTTTCCGAGTTCCTTCAGCCATAATCATGGATTTCCAGCATACATACATTACGTATACCGGGTTGCGAAAAAGACTCGCACCAAGGTGTTATCCTTGAAACGTATAAAGGGTAGTTATGAAATTCTAGGACGATGAATGGAATTCTATTCTGCATTTTTAGAGTAAATGTCAAATTTCTTTGACGTCAGCATTTAGCATAGTTTTTAAATGGCAACCTAGGTCGAGTAATATATCACCAACCTATTTGGTACTGTACCACTTTATTACGAAATGTTTGATAAAATATCAGTTTTGTTAATCTATTTTTTGTAAAATAAAGTATTCTTTAAAATTACATTTTTTATATTTTTGTTAAATTTCTTTCATAATTTCATAGTAAAGTGGTACATGGCCAATCTTTTCCCAAAGAGGGAAAAATAAGCTTTTATATGATATATCACTCGACCTGGGTTGCCATTTAAAAAAATTAAAGATGGCGGCGGTACGCTAAACGCTGACGTCAAAAAAATTCATTCATCGTCCTACAATTTCATAACTATCCGTTTATCCGTTACAAAGATAACACCTTGGTGCGAGACTTTTTCGCAACCCGGTATATGCATGGTGGGATTAAGGATGGATATGGTCAGGATAGGATCAGAAGGAGCGGAGTTAGGGTTCTGAGGGGGAAAATACCACCCCAGCATTCGTCTAAGTAGCCGCACATGGTGTGCATATACGCAGTAACCATGCCGCTACATGTGTATGAGGAAAATCCCCTGAAAAAACATCATACAAGGTAGACGGTAACGGGAATCGAGCCCATTACCTCTCGAATGTTAAGCAGGTCATGTCACCACTACGCTACCAGCTCGGTCATATAGCTCAACGTTCCTTCCTGGTATTTTATATTCTAATGTCCTAATTATAACACTGATGTTGTTTGTACACTCCATACCGTAGGTATACTACCTACTACCCCAAAATATTTTAATTGACGGTGACTTCAAAGACAACGTTGCTATCTATAAATTAATAGCAATTTGCATAGACCAACATTTTCAAATTTGATAATGTAATTTACAAACAAGACATAAGTCTCTCATGGAACTTTCTAAGAAGGAAAGCCATATTGGTGGACCTTTAACCATTTTTTTTTTGTTAATTTTTATTTTTTATGGATAACAAGGTTTTTTGACCTCTATCCTCAATAAAATTACTTTTACGTTTAAAAAATTTAGTAATGCCATATTTTTCTTGATTTGTCTATATCTGTAAATAGTGAAAGTATACAATTTAGTGTTTTCCGTAAAGATACTTATACCAACAATCTAATGCCTTCTTTTAGTAAAAATCCTTACCAGCATAAACTTGCTGCTATCCATTCATTTTTACATCGTTTTCTTAATGTTCCTATGAGTGAAAAACATTACTACGGGGATTAGTCAACTCAAACAAATCTGTAGTAATAATGACATTTTAGAGCACATAACTAACAACATCCTAGTTACAATGTTAAAAATGGTTTAATCCCTACTAAATTTGCCAAAAAAAAACCTACATTTTACCCTTTTACGGAAACGGTTCGGTTAGGATTGATAAACTATTCAAACGATTTAATTCTAATATTACTTTAGCGTTCCTAAAAGCATCAAAACTTTTCTAGGTGATAATGAAGATCCTATGTCTAATGTTGATAAAGCTTGAGTCTACAAATTACAATGTTGCAGTGAAAAAATGGAACTTCATTTATGTGATGTCCTCTAATAAAAGCATTACTTCAATGTTGTGGGAGCACTTTAAACTAATAAAATACAATAATTATGTTGCACAATCAGTCAGCTTTTGCAGAACACACATTTAAGGAGTGTCATCGGTATTCTACATTGATATATTGCCATAGTTTCAACTAAATAAAACTACCGTCACATTTAAGTAACTTTTACTACTAAATTTTCTTAAGAATTTAAAAAAACTTAAATCTTTTATCTAAATTTTCATCATGGCCGGGCAATATACCAATGCAAAATATACCGATATGTTATTGGTTTTTGGTATTGTCAAGGAAATAGCCGTGAGTGTGTCATAGTTTACTCTGAAAGGTTTCAAAATCGTCATGCACCAAGTCATCCAACGTTTGCTGCAGTGGAGAGACGTCTTCGAGAAACCAGTCACTTAGCTCTTGAAACCGATGATTATGGAAGGCAAAAAAAAAGAAAAAAAAGATTTCAAAATTAAATAATCATTATTAGGCCGCGTTCTATAAGAATTCCTGAAATGGAAGAAGAACGTATTGGAGAAGATTCGGAACTAAGTGCAAGACGATTAAATAGAGAAATAAGAGTGCCTAAAACTACCATTAGTAGAACATCTGCTACATCCATGCCACAAGCAGCAAGTTCAAGACATCTTACCTCATAATCGTGAAGTGCGATTAGTTTTTATCAATGTGCAAAGAGAAATTGATTTTAACTTTCCAAAAAACATTTTGTTCACCGACGAAGGGTGTTTCACAAGAAAAGGGCTAACTAATTTTCATAACGAGCACGTTTATGTGGACGAAAATCCGAATACAATCAAAGTTAGACATTTTCAACATGAATTTAAAATTAATGTGTAGGCAGGATTAATAGGAAATATTATTGTTGGTACTTTTATTTTATCGCAAAATTTAACGGGTAAAATTTACTTGCACCATCTTCAAAATACGCTGCCAGGTGTACTGTAGCATGTATCTCTTCAAGTTCGGAAAGATATGTGGTTCATGCACGATGAGGCTCCACCACATTTTTGATTACCTGTTCGAAATTACTTAAATGAAAAGTACCGAAACAAATGGATAGGTAGAGGTAATGATGCTCCTGTGAACTGGCAACCACGTTCTCCCGACTTAAATCCATTGGATTTTTTTATGGGGACATGTCCGTGGTTTACATAACTCCAGCGTAAAATGAAAACCAACTGCACATTCAGGATGCACCAAATAATCTTCAAGATATTGAAGAAATTATGCAAAGGGTTAATTTTCATTTTCTGCATCGTGTAAATCTTTGCATGTGTGAAAACGCATTGAAATTCTTCAAACAAATTTGCAATACCTTGTAATAGCTTTCGACTCACTTTGACAATTTAC